>CATOCK010000036.1:0-92209 GCA_951509765.1 Sphenella marginata
GCTTTAGGAAGGAGTGGTCTATAGTCCCTCCTCTATAGGACTATAGACCACTCCTTCTTAATGCTGTTTCCGAGATATGGAAATAAAGACCAAATGGGGCCGTAGATGTTGTTTGTATGACGATAAACGATAATTTTATAATTCGCACTGACTTTTAAAGAAGTGCACAACTGACTATCACCCCTCCCACTTTTCCTCTCCCGCTTCCTTTTCCTTCAAGTGAAGTCAGGAGTGAGCTTTTATTTGATACCCACATTGAAAAGCAACTTCTAGGTCACCTCTGGGCGACATCTTGGTCGATATCTTAGGATTCCGCAAAATTTTCCTAATTTTTTCTCTCATAAAAGCTATCAACTGACCATAAAAAACAGGGTAGGAAAAGGGTTAGTGAAATCGGCCAATCTGTTCACGCGTGATATCCGAACCAAGGGAAATAGGGTTCAATTTTTATATACAGATATAGACAAGCACCTCGAGTACTCAAATAAACCTGAAATCCGCTCCTTTTGGAAGCTCTCGTCAACACCTTTCACTTGATAGCCATATCCTATAGACATTCTGGGTCACCCTGATCCAAATTTTGATCAAAATCTCCAACCGTTCAGGCCACATCCGTTAAACAACGGTAATAGGCATTGATTAAAACCTTTATTTTTATATATGTAGAAGTAAAATTATTCTTTAGCACATTATTTTTATGAAAATTAACCAAGTTTTGAGATTCAAGTCCTTAACGAATTGTGGAAAGGGATTTAATGTTTAAATCGCTCCTGTAAAAATCTAATTTTTCTAGTTACAACCCTTTTAAGCGAGTTTCTGAGATACGACCTTATTAATAACATCGCCGAGATACGTCTTTTATAAAAAAAATTTTGAAATACGGCCTTTATAAAAAAATCGACGAAATACGTCTTTTATAAATTTTTTTTTGAGATACGTCTTTTCTATTAGGATAGGTCGAAATTTTTTTTTGAGATACGTCTTTTCTATTAGGATAGGTCGATATCTATGCGTTTTGTTTCACCCTTTTCTATTTTAAGTTTTTTTCATATATACAAATGTTAAAGTACATATATATTTGTTGGTAACACAAGTTAACCAAACCATTTACGTATATGCCCCGTTTTTTAATCTGCAAAGATGTTTCTTGCAGTGTTCTGCATATACACACACACTACGACGAAATTGTTGCGCATGTATTAGTAGCTCTGCTGGCGCTGTGCACCACTGGTCTACGACGATTATGAGTTATTTTACCATTTGATAAAATTGAAAAAAAAAAAAAAAATTTTTATTAATTCGTAACAGCGGCTGAAAAACGGATTTTTTTCTGATATTGGTGTGATATAGTCCTTTGAGGTGTGAAGTTTCAGCCAATTCAACCCAGCAAACAAAATTTGTTTTATTTCGAGTTCTACTGCTTGAATCGAAATACTTTCTTCGCAAAAGATTTATGATTTTTTACGGTCTTCAATTAACTGACATTAGGTTGTTACATTAGGGTGGTAGAAACTGAGATATGGTGGGTAAGTACCACAACGAAACGCATGAGCTCAATGAACTTTCTTGAGAAAAACCTCCTCTTTGAGGCAAAAAAATTGATGTGTCACACTTTAAAATCCGACAACAAACGCGAAAGATATGAATAAAAATGTAGTTGGGCGATGTCTAGGGTTGCCAGAAAAAAGAAAAAAAAAAATTTTTTTTTTAAATGTTTTTCAAAAACACTTCATATGAGGGGGAGTACGGCCGACTTTTTTTTGGTGATACGCTCTAATGTACATATATTAAATGTGTCAACGCTTTGTAGAGGGTGAGAAGTTTTTTTTGTAATATTATTGAGATTTTTATTTATTCAATGGGGTGTGCCTCTGTTACACCTTGTATGCATTCATTGGGGACAAGCAATGTTGGCTCAGAGGCATTGCAAGGGATTAGCTTCCTCAATTTGGTTGTAAAAATCTCGAATCGGGATTAGAAAACATAATCTACATCTGCGGAATATTTCAACTTATACCAGTATTATCCTACAATAGCGCTGCTGGTGTGCAGTAAATTTATTAATATTGAATAGCTCGAAATGTAAGCTAATGACTTTTCATCGAGTAAATCCGGTTTTGGTCTCCTACGTACTAAATGACACTCTTTTGGAACGCATATCTGTTGTAACTGATTTAGGTGTTCTTTTTGACCCTAAACTAAGTTTTAATATGCATTTTCATCTATTGCTAACAAAGCCATGGGTGTGCTTGGTTTTGTTAAAAGATGGGCTAAAGAATTTGACGACCCTACCTCACGAAAGTCCTTTACACATCGCTGGTTCGTCCAATACTTGAGTATTGCTCGTGTGTCTGGTGTCCGTTGTATCAAGTCTACATACAGCGGATTGAGTCTGTACAAAAGCAATTCTTGATTTTTGCTTTGCAGGGTCTTAACTGGAATCCAACTACTCACCTGCCCCCTTATAAAAGCAGTCTTCCCTTCTTAAATTTACAGTCGCTGGAAAACCGTAGGGTTTTACTAGGTGTAATGTTCCTCCATAAGCTGATTGTTGGTGAAATGGATTCATCTGATCTTGTTGGTCGACTGAGTTTTGCCTTACCCGCTAGGGCGTCCAGGCACTATGTGTCTTTTCAATTACCCCTTTGTCGACAAAACTTTGCAAAAAACCACCCTCTAAACGTTTGGTGTTCATTTTACAACGAGCTATATAGCTGCATTAGTCTCGAATGTTCTTTTGCCTCACTTCAAAATGTAATACTTGCATGCCTGCTAAATCCTGACTAATATCATGTGAGTCCTCCACCCGTCATTGCTCCGAACGCTGCGTGGAATCGCGTCCATTCCTCCGGCACTACACCTATATCAACGAATACAATTAAATAACCGGAAATAGTTTGTCAATACGCGAATAGCTCTAATCATCCGCGGCGCGGAATCACGTCCATTCTGCCAGCAAATCTCATATCGCTCTGGTACTCGACTTTAAATAAATAAATTTTCGACCGTATGTCAGGGTAGATTGGAGACTCGGCATCTTCAACCATCCTGTGAATAATTCAAGATTTCCCAGCACAACATTCATTAATAGTCCTATCGTATGTGAGGGGGGGATTGGAGACTCGGCTCTCCAACCACCCTGTAAAGAGTGTATAGTCAAGATTTTCAAGACCATCCTTAATGGAACAACCGATCGTTTTATAAGATGGACAGCTATCACGGCCACTCTAATCTTTCCAGTTTATAACCAACTAGCTCTGATGACAACACTGCAAGAATAATCGAACGTATGTGAGGGTGGATTGGAGACACGGCCTCTCCAACCATCTCATCCAATATTTTAATTCAAATTGTCTAGTTTTTAAGTTTCAAGTTGTGTGCAATCCGATAGACTCTTGCCTTGTTAATTTTAATAGTATCTGTCCTTAGTCGACCTCTCTGTTTGTGTCGACTTAAAACAAACTAATAAATAAATAACGTATTTTTTGACTAGCTTACGTATTTCAAAATACATATGTAAGTCATTATTCCTAAAGCAAGCAATTTTATTTTCAAATTCAGACTTAAGTTTGCTATTACTACAAAACAAAATAAAGTTTGATTAACACGTTCGCCACTCATTGATTTTTTGAGCTTTCAAGTCACATATAAGTGTCATGAGTTTTGGGAAGTACTTGTGTCACATATGGGAGTCACTAAATAGTTTGATTTCTATCAATAAAACATAAACTGAATTTTTTTACTATATACTAAACATTTTTATTATTTTCTATATATGTACATATGTCTACTTTATTGGATATGCCAGTCCCTAAAACATGGATATGGGCATAAGCCAATTACATCGCCATCTTTGTCTCTGCAGACTCCACATATATATTTAGTTGCGGTCCTCTTTTTAGATTTACTGCACTGGCGACATCGTTTTCTTGAAGAGGTCATGTCTGGAAAATGAGCAGCGGTAGATGTACTGGGTGTTACATGAACAGATAATCTTTGTTTTGGAGGTTCACCCAAATATGCCTTTATAATTTTTTCCCTAAACGACAGGAGTGTCAATGGATTTTCGACATTTATTTTATTGTAAATCCAGCAGGCATTCCAAAGCGATATATCTACTAGGTGAAAAAATACCTTCATATACCAGCAAATTGATCGTCTGGGACACGCATAATACGACACCATTTGATCCGAACGATCGATACCTGACATATTTTTATCATAGTCATGAACCATTTTCGGTTTGAGTATACTTACTCCTCTCTTCGATGTAGTGTTAACATTTTCAGCATTATGCTTTGTAGAAATCATGAGTACGTCCCGTTTATCTTTCCATTTTAAAACAACAACACCTTTAGCGTTTCGTCTCCATGCTGTTGTTCCTTGGGTCAGTTTTCTTTTGATGACATATGATGGGTTCCATTTTCTATTCTTTCTCAAGGTTCCACACATTGTTGTTTTATTACTCAATAAATGTAAAGCGTATGCCCTTTTTGTAAGTAATTCTCCATTAATTTAGCAACAACTCCAAATGCAAGTCCTTTTTCATTGCAAACGGTAGTTTTTCCAGTGTATATAAGTAAATTTATTAAAAAACCATATGAGGTTCACAGTTCGTTAAATTTTATTCCGTATTTATGTTTTTTATTTGGAATATACTGCCGAAATAAAAGTCTTCCCCTCCACAAAAGAAGAGCTTCATCCAAAGATAAGTTTTGCGGGGGATTATAGATTTTTTTTTATATTTTGAAGAATATGGTTTACCACATTTTCAATTTTGTGTAGACGGTTGGCTCTATCACATTGTTCATGAAAATAGAAACACATACAACGAAGGATATTTTCAAATTTTATAGTTGCTCCGAAAATATTTTGAAAATAAAGAGGATATTTGCTCCAAAACAATCTCATTTCCGGCTTTTTATTTAATGGCATTGCAATACATAAACCGATTACCTTTTTTATTTCCTCAGCGGTTACCTCCTTCCATCTGAGAAGATTAGATTTCGCCCCCAATTTCTCATTTTTAGATAAAAAATTAGCACGTGCATTTGTCCACAAAACAATTTTCTTTACAAGCGCTTCATCAAATATTTCCATAAAATAATCTATGGGTTTTGCACTAGGTGGTAAATCAATAGAAATTTTCTCTTCACCTGTAAATTCCATGTTTTGGATTTCGGGCTCTAAATCCACCCAGTCATTGTCATTGGTAACGTCTCCACCAAGATCGGTTTCTTCTATCTCTATCCCCCCTTCTGAGTAATTTTCTTCCCCAGACTCTTCATCCTCCCTTTCTAGGGCGAAACTGCTTCCAGAATCCTCAAAGTCCAAGTCGCTTTCGCTGGAATTCTAAAATGGCTTCAAGAATTTCCTCCTCAGATATTTGCTTTCGTTTACGACCCTCCATTCTAAACAATAAACGAAAAATATCCACATATATATAAATACATATATGTATGTTTTCTATGGTAGTATATAAATATTTGAAGCATTGTAAAAAAACTTACCTTAAAAAATATGCACACTTTTCCTTATAATAACCTTCTTCTAAGGCTATTGTGACACGAATGAACTGATGAAAGCATATTTCAAACTTATTTTAACATTAATTAGCACATTGAAAAAATTCGGGGAATACCCCTTTAAAAAGCGAAATTTCAAAATAACGGCTTAGCCTATACCCAAACCGCAGCTTTCGTATATATTTGACACCTTGCCAGATACTAAAACATGAAAGAAAATTACTTCCTGCAAACTTTCATAAAATAACAGCTCAGTACATTTTAGTAATTTTCCGACACTTATATGTGACATGAGTTTTTTTTAAACACCCCACGTCACATATACATATGTGACGCTGAGTGGCGAACGTGTTAAGTTAATAAAGTTGCTTTTCTCAGCCAGAGTTGAGTTAGGTTCAATCGCAAATTCGACAGGGCAGAAAACTCACATTGTTTGTTTAATTTTCGGCTTATAGAATTTTAACTTTTTGAGCTAGATCCATAGAAATTTTTGTGTTGAAAGATCTTAGAAGGGAGAACTCAATGATGGCAGTAACTCGAGGCTTTGGCTCTTTCTTTATTCCACAATAATAATCAAAATAACACTGAGGCAATAAGTGGAAGTAGCCAAATCATCATTTGGTTGAAAACAGATAGTTCTACCATTTCACGTGTTTTGCTCAAAAATTGCCGATTGTATGGACAAAACACAACGCTCCTTTCCTGCAATATGTATTGCATTCTCCGGTGGACAAAAAAAAAACTGTATGCACCACCAGGGATGCAGCAATCGAAAAGAATAGTGGAGCACCCATTACCATCACCACCACAGATGTTGGGGAGACCATACGAAAGTCTTAAGTAAAATAAATAGGGACACACTTAATACCCATGCTGATGTTAAAACATCGCGATTATCTGTCTTCAATCTGTCTATGACGACCATCGTCATTCCTGAATAATGAAAACAGGCGAAGTTGTGCCATAAACACTCTAATAAATAGCAGTGCCTCCCACAATCGTCAAAACGACAGGGCTGTAAGGGTAGTACCGCCAACTACCGGAGTGGTCGGCAATCATCGTTGGTGTTAAGGGGCGAGCGGTCCAAACTACCTATGCGAATAAATATAACGAAATGTTGCTGGTAGCGTACAAGGAAATTGAACAACCGGTTCTGAACTACGCCTCGCTAATATAGTCGCCGAAAGTTGCAATTCTGTCAAAACACCGCAAACACGAGATGTCTTCTTATTGTTATTTGCAGCTAAAAACCAGTTGTTATCATTCTAGAATCAGGGGGTAAATCCTATCCGATCTTTACAAAATTGTATATATACATTACTCAGGTAATAACGAAACGTTTTACCCCAGGGATTTGTACCTAACTTTTAAAGAGCAGTCTAATGTACATAGTAAACACTTTATTGAAGAATTTGGGTGCTCAGCACGTTCGGTTGCATTTCGCAAACCACTTTTCTACAGAGTCAGTATTGTAATGTACTAAATATGTATGTGCAATAATTAAATGAGAAAGTGCAATTTAACAAGGACCAACCGTAAGTACAATGGTGGTCAAATTAAATAGATGTACATACATATATAGATTTTGCGATAGTCTGATGAAAGACTGGGATGTTGCTGTCGTTTAGAAATAGTTCAAAATGACATCGGCCATTTGTCCGGATGCAAATCCATCTGCTTATGCTGCCTTTTAAATCTTTACTTAAATTTCTATAATTGCAAGAGTTCCATTCAGTTTCCGCTACTTTATGCCACATTCAATTGTGCTCCTCACGACGCAACCATTGTAGGGATACCTCAATCGGGATACATTGCATGTTGGTAGAATTGTTTTTGCCAGGCGAGTGCGCAAACCCATTACCAACATGATGTGGTAAGGCGAGTTTGATTTCCAACTTATTTCATCCCAGTTCACTGGATAGTTGGCTATGCTCGTACGAACGAAATTTACTTGAAATACGATTTGTGTGAAACGTATACAATGCCAAAATCAGCAATGAATTGTGGGTCGTTTTTGTGTTCACATTAAGGTTGACGCTAAAACACATTCACCGCATCAATGAATTGAGTGTCATGCACACAGCACCAACCTATAAAATCTACACGAATGGTGAATGGTTAACAATTTTTTCTAGCTTTTCTTGAAATGTCAACAGACTAAACATACATATGTACATATATGTATGTATAAGGCAAAATTAATAAGTCAATGACTTTTTCAATCTTACACCAGGCGCGTAGCCAGAAAAAAATTTCGGGGGGGGTTTTGGCCAAAGTGTCAGTAAATAAGAATTACCTGTAAACACACACATATTTATATTTTCACATATTACATATTTATACTTTTATTTATTTAAAATTTTTCTCTTTCTACACGGCTAAAAATTTGAGCATAAATTTTAAAGCATTCATTGGTTTACACAATTTTTAAAACTTTTTGGTAATAAATTCCAAACCTTTCAATTACCCACAAAAATTCTCAATTTTTTGCGGTTTAGGTTTAAAACATAATTGGTATAAACAAAAATACAACAAAAGTCGTATACACAGCGAATATGTGCACTTTTCGCACAATCTTCATGAGTGCGCCGTAGCTCAGTAAGGTAGAGCATTTCGCACTGATTTGGGGCACGTCGGTTCGAGTCAAAACATTAAAAAAAAACATAAACAATTGTTAACAACATTTTCGGTATAAAATTTAAATAATTTTTATTAGGCGCATTTCTATGACAACCGGTGTAAATTTAATTCTAAACCAAATTTGGTCATATACCTAGATCAGTATGTCTGCGTTCAAAGGGTTTTTTTGGAATTTCCAGTAAAATTAATTTCTTTAGACTAATTTCATTATTTTTGAATGAAAGTATGTGTAAATACTTAATGAAACTTCTGCAAATCAAAGTTCAAAAGTTTGTGGAAAATTCATGAAAATTTAAGAAATCTCGACAAAATTTCATCGAAATTTCTCGTAAATTTTTTGTGATTTTTTTCGAGTTTGCAGTTTTGCTGCTCGTTCAATTGTCAAAAGCCGACCAAGAGCATTTTCTTCAATATAAAAATATTGCGCTTACAAATTTGTATGGAAAATAATGCACTTGGCTAGAAAAAAACTTGCCAAAAATCGAGCAATTCTTCTAGCGGCTTAAGATTGCTATCTTTGTTCACTTTAATTGAACGGGCCACAAAACTGCAAACTCGAAAAAATTTAAACATTTTTACTAGAAAGTTAGAATTAGTTAGATTTTTCGAGTTTTCTTGAATTTTCATGAATTTTCCACAAAGTTCTTAACTTTGAGTTGCAGTATTTTTATGGTTTTTTTGCACATTCTTTCATACAAAAATAATGAAATTGGTCAAAGGAAGTTAATCTTACTGGAAATTCCAAACAACACTTTGATCGCAAACATACTGGTCTAGGTGTATATGTAGCACCAAAAAGTTTAAAATCAAAACAATATTTATGTTTATTGTTTGTTTTGAAATTTTGTGTAGGATTTCTTCAGGCCTTGGCAAGAAGTAAATAGTTGTCGCTTTATTTCTTGAAGAAAAACTGAAGCTTAGGAAAAATAAAAACAAAAAATATAATGAAATAACATTGAAATTCATATAAAAAGCGGCAAATTGCAATTATTCAACATGCAAAAAGGAACGTCAACATTTGTTGTCTATTCATGACAATTTCATAGTCAAGAAATACTTGAAAATATTTCTTAATCATTTTCTTTTCAACAGCATACCGGGCTTTCTTTTAAACTTTTTCAATCCTTTTTTGCCAAATTAGCGTCACTTTTTATTATCACCTCACAAGTATAAGTACAATTTAATTGTTACTTTCTCTGATAATTCAATACGACTGCGTTGTGCACAGCTTAGTAATTTTTGGAAATTTTTTTTAACTTCTTGTTCATTTTTTTGGTTTAACCTCTGGCAACCGTGACTATAATAACGAGAGACACTCGTTTTTACGATTTTTGCCAGCTGTATTCATAGCTCGAAAAGCAGTTAATTTAAATTTCAACAGAATTTAGTTCGAATCACTCTTACTGTTGTTAACATGCTATGTAGTTGAGATGCTAAGTTGATCTTATGCAGAGCAAGACTGATAGTTTTGCGCGAATTTCTTAAAGGGCGAAATGAGTGAACCATTGCAGGAATTTAGTTGTGACCTCTCAGACTTGCTCTGACAATTGATTAGCGACTACCAATATCTTCTCTCAGTGTGAAATATTATTTAATTTTATTCTTTCGTATTTTCATTATTGCTATTAATGCTATTTTCTTAACGGGGGTTTTAAAAGTGAATAGAGTAATTATTCTAGTACAGACGTATATTTTTAAATTTTCGGAAATTTCGGGGGGGGGGGGGGTTGAACCCCCGAAAGCCGCCCCCCCCCCCCCCCCTGAATACGCGCCTGTCTTACACTATGCTGCTTTGTTCCGGTTAATGCTACAAAATAGCTTGGTGCTTCCAATCTTGATTCAGTTATGAGCTCAAAACTTCTGAAGTTGGGCCAGTTTTTTGTAGTGTTTGTAGATTTAATGTAGATTATATTGTAGACTGTTGATCAGACACTTCTTTTTAATACCTTTCATGAGCATCAAATGGTATTATAACTTTTGTTCGATGTTTGCAAGTATGAGAAGAAGAAGAGAAAGGGTCACCAATAAAAAAACCGAAATGATAAGGCCGACCAGCTGAGACCATTTGGACATGTCCGTCGATATGTTTCAACTTTAAGTCGTCCTTTAGTTTTGAATATATCTGGGTGCAATATCACTTGTCGGAACCAAAGAGATCGGACAATTCATCATATACGTAGTTCCTTTACACAATCTACTCTTCTAATAAATGAGTTTTGGGCCATAGCCCTTGCAAACGAATAGGTAGGAACCTAATATTTAACAGCTTTGTCTTTAAACGGGTTATTGATGTATATTTGAATATTCAGACTATCTCGAAAACTGCTTACCCGATTTGAAAAAAGTTTGGCATAAAATAGTGTACTAATATACAAATATTTTGCTTTTTAAAGGGCTCTCACCAGGCGAGTAGCCAGAAAAAAATTTCGGGGTGGGGAAGGGCGGTTTGGCCAAAGCGTCAGTAGATAAGAATTACCTGTAAATACACACATACATACATATTTATATTTTTACATATTACATATTTATACTTTTATTTATTTGAAATATTCCTCTTTCTACACGGCTAAAAATGTGAGCCTGGATTTTAAACCATTCATTGGTTTACACAATTTTTTAAACTTTTTGTATTAAATTTCAAACCTTTCAATTACCTACGAAAATTCTCCATTTTTTGCGGTTTAAATTTAAAACTTAACTGGGATAAACAAAAATACAACAAAAGTCGTATAGACAGCGAATATGTGCACTTTTCGCACAAAATTCATGAGTGTGCCGTAGCTCAGTAGGTAGAGCATTGCGCACTGATCGGTTCGAGTCCTTACATTTTTTAAAAAAACAAAAAATTGTTAACAACATTTTCGGTTTAAAATTTAAATAATTTTTACTAGGCGCATTTCTATGACAACCGGCGTAAATTTAATTCTAAACCAAATTTGGTTTGGTCATATACCTAGACCAGTATGTCTGCGTTCAAAGGGTTTTTTTGGAATGTCCAGTAAAAACAACTTCTTTAGACTTATTTCATTATTTTGTGTAAATACACAATAAAAAAAAAATACTTCAAAAGCCGACCAAGAGCATTTTCTTCAATATAAAAATATTACGCTTATAAATTTGTATGGAAGATAATGTACTTGGCTAGAAAAAAAATTGCCAAAAATCGAGTAATTCTTCCAGCGGCTTTTGTTCACTTTAATTGAAAGGGCCACAAAACTGCATACTCGAAAAAAAAATTAAAAATTTTTACTAAAAATTTAGAAATTTTAATGAAAATTTTTCGAGTTTTCTTCAATTTTCGTGAATTTTCCACAAAATTCTTAACTTTGAGTTGCAGTATTTTTATTGTGTTTTTACACATTCTTTCATACAAAAAAAATTAAATTAGTCAAAGGAAGTTAATCTTACTGGAAATTCCAAACAACACTTTGAACCCAGACATACTGGTCTAGGTATATATATAGCCCCAAAAAGTTTTAAATCTAGGCTAAAACTTTTAGCCGTGTACAAAACAATATTTATTTTTATTGTTTGTTTTGAAATTTTGTTTAGAATTTCTTCAGGAGTTACTTCAAAAGTAGAGTGGATATTGAGTAGAGCCGAGAAACGCTTAAGACAAATTTCTTTTGTCAGAATCTCTTCTACTTTTCTACTTTTAATTTCTGGAAATTTTTTACAAAAAAGCGACCGGCGCAACTCTGGCTTTGGCAGAAGTAAATATTTGTCGCTTTGTTTCTTGAAGAAAAACTGAAGCTTCGGAAAAATAAAAACAAAAAATATAATAAAATAACATTGAAATTCATATAATGTTGCAATTATTCAACATGCAGAACGGAACATCAAAATTTCTTGGCTATTCATGACAATTTCATGATCAAGAAATAATTGAAAATATTTCTTGAGCATTTTCTTTTCAACAGCATACTGGGCTTTTACTTTTAAACTCTATCCCCTGACAAGTGCAAGTACAATTTAATTGTTACTTTCTCTGATAATCCAATAAGACTGCGTTGTGTACTGCTTGGTAATTTTGTTTAACTTCTTGGTCATTTTTTTGGTTAAGCCGTGACTACAATAACGACAGACACTCATTTTTACGATTTATTCATAACTCGAAAAGCAGTTAATTTGAATTGAGTTGAGTTCGAATCACTCTTGCTGTTGTTAACATGCTATGTAGTTGAGATTCTAAGTTGGTATTATGCAGAGCAAGTCTGATAGTTTTTCGCGAATTTCTTAAAGCTCTAAATGAGTGAACCGTTGCAGGAGTTTAGTTGTGACCTCTCAGACTTGCTCTGATAATTGCTTAGCGACTACCAATAACTTCTCTCTGTGTGAAATGTTATTCAATTTTATTCTTTCATATTTTCATTATTGCCCTGGACCCGTCATCTGAATCCGTCCCTGTTCTTGTTACCTCTGAATGGATGAATGCGTCTTTCGCAGACCACAGATAACCGGCTCATGCCAGGTCCACAGTTTTATACACCATGACACAGCTTGGAACTTAGCTTACCACCACCAAAGTGTAATTACCTGTTCCTAACGACTATAGTGACATCTCAAACTAGTGGAATACATTTTTAATCGAGTTTATTCTTACGTACGACCTGAATTAAGAATACCTTGTATACCTACTCACTTTTCATCTGCATTGGTTATAACGCACTTTATATGGGTGTTTATATTAGCAATTACGAGTAACTTAGCAAAAAATGCGAGTTTCTTTTCCAATCATATCACATGACATAACTATGAGAAGGGTCTTAGCTCAGATATTTTGGAATACATAATTTACTGCAAAAGGCGACAAGCATTTGACCCGATGTTTATAAGTATGAAGAAGCAGAGTTGAACCCACTAATAACCATCATAACATATAGTCCACATACAATCAATTATTTCGATAAACTAAGTTTGGGACTATAACTCTGACAATATTCTAGCTAGGAACATGAAAGACTAGATCTTCAGACAAAATCATTAAGATTGGACGAATATATTTTATACCCCTCCATGCAACCAGTTTTTCCGATTATGTATTTCAATTAACGGCGTAAGACCGTCAAATTTCGGGGAGTTTGAACTTATTGTAAACAAGATCGTACCCTGATACATGATACATAGGTGAAGGTAAGGTGAAAAAGGAAATGAATTACCCTAATGTGCATACTTAACAGAGGTATAACAAAGAGGTAAACTTTATGCATTGCTGAATACAGAACAAACACGAAGTTAAAACTAAATCGTTTCCTGAGAATATTTATGAGTAAACAGATCTATTGGGGCAGGAATATAGACGAAATTAAATATCACTCAAAGCCATGTTGGACTGTCGTGGGAGCTTCTTGGTAAGACCACTCATGCCACCTTCGGTAATGAGAGGTGACATACGTTATGTTCGTATATCAACCATATCATATTTTAATGGCCGGTATGCCATAACCCAATGAGATTAAAATCTAAAAGCAAGTAGTTGAAGGTTATGCCACATGAATTGATCAAAGCTCTTACATATTAAAGAACTTGTATATGTTGTTAAGAAGACATCCGAATACCGAAACTGGCTTTCGGGAGCACACATACATATGCATATAAACAGAGCTATATGCGCATTTGTATTTACAATTGACAATGTTTGTTCGATTTGGCAACACAAATATGTTTCCTGGCATGTCAGTGTTGGCGTTTTGGCCTGATCGTATCAAAGTTGGCAGTTTAATTTAATTTTTCTTCCACAAGAGATTTTGCTCACGACACCGTGGACTACGATTATTATGTATGTATAACGCATTTGTAGGATTTTCAAATTGCCAACAGATTTTTATAAAATTTTAAAAGTTTATTTTAAGCCCCTTTCATTTTTGTCCCTTCATCTGAATACGAAGTTTTGCACGGACCAAGCATTCGCAATTTACGTTTGAAGCCAGCAATAGTCCGAAAAACACTCAATCCAATATACATATGTACATATGTATAAAAAGCGTTCAAACATCAAATGGCGTAGTCCTAGATCAGTCCTCGATGCATAACTAGATTAGCTTATTTCATATTTTTTGCGATTCATGGAAACTCACGTAACTTTTACCGATTTTAGAATGCGTGATATGCTTGGGGATACAGCAATTGGCGCAATGCAAGTCCGAGTTTTGTTATAGGCATTCACTTTACTTATTTGAAAAGTTATTTTTTATTTGTTGAGTGTGTGTTTTTTAGACCATCAATCATGTAAATACAAACTGCCTAGCATCACAAGAATAAATTAAAAACTCGCGGTACTAGCCACCCAAATAAATACGTGAAAATCTATATTTAAAACCTCTAAAGTAGTCCTGTGCATTGGTAAACAAAACAATTTTAAATGTTTGCAGTAAACTGTTGAAAATAATTTTTTTTGTAGTTACGATAACTAAATTTAAATTTTTAAACGAATGGTTGTCAATATTGAAGTAGATAGTAGTAGTAACGATTCATAGAATTAAATACCAGTAAATATTACAATTTTTGCAAAACTGCCTAATGGACAAAATCAAAAACGCGTAAGTGATAATGTAATAATGCAAAACTGCGGGTAAAAGGCTGCTAATACATTGATGTGTTAGCTTGCAAGTTGAAACCAATGTGCTTTCTCATGTTTAAGTAATAATGTTGGAAAGACACAAAGCTATTTAATTTAAAATATTACTGTTAGTTTAAGGAGTGTTACTGGACTGGGTTTATGGTAAGTGGGTTTATTACGATAGCTTTTTAGGTCTTGTAGGGGTATATGTATCGGTTTATTATTATCGCGAAACGTTACTTTCGATCGGAATAGGCACGAGCTGGACACAAATTGAATTTACGTGACTTCGGGTGGGATCATATTTGGTGGAGATCCAAGAGTTGGAGGATGCTGTTGTCAATAAAAGTTAGGGTGGCTCCACAAAGCGGGGACTTCCATGTCCTCTATGGTCACATTGATGTAGAAACGGCCATCGGATTTCAGTCTTGGGCCAACTTTGGCTATTGCCGTGGTGTTTGTGGCAGCTGCTGTTGGGTTACAGGAGCAATCCCTGGGCAGGATTCAATCGAGGGAGTATCTAGAACAGAACAGGCGGCCTAGCGAGGTACACTGCTTTGCGCATGTGGCCCCATCCTTTACATTTTCACCACTTTCCTCGGGTGTCGTAGTTTAGCACGGCGAGGCTACGAGTTGTTTTGCGTAACAGTTTGCCCTCCTCTGCTTTTAGCAGCTCTTATTCGTCCGTGAAGTCGAAGAGTAGGTAATCTAATCGTAGACCGTCATAAATGCCACTTCTCTACGTGAATATCAAATAAGACAATAAAATGGCAATACGAGAAATTCTTTAAGCAGATGTTGAAATCGATCGTAATTACTTTTAAGACAGTTTACCACTCTTACATTGTTCTAATGTTAATGAGACTGGTGGCTCTTATTGAATATTGGTCTAAGAATTTTAATAACGTTTTTACTACCGAAATTCTTCATATCTCTTTTGTAACACCTATTTTGGTATACCGCGTTTTCAGATTCTGCAACAGCAACATTATAAAGTCACTAAGGAATACTTAGCATTTTGTTGAGGAGAAACTTTTTGGAAGCACGCTGTAATACATTCTAGCTTGGCGTGATTATGACCAGTGCCCCTATCAGATATGTGCATACATCCGCCCCGATTTTCTTAGCAACACATTTCAACACTATGATTAAATTAATTAATTGAGGTTGGCTTTGAAATCTGTCTTTTTAAACCATGTAACTACAACTGCGTATTCGAAACGATAAATCTAAAAATAATAGTCATCATTTATACAACTCATGAATACGCATCACGGGTTTAGGTGTCCGATCCTTACTTACAATAATCTCAATCTTGATAATTTTTACTACTCATTCAATAAAACTATCGATTATGGGAGCCATACGTTATGTGGTCCGATATGGCTGATTGTCACTAGCTACTTACATTATGTGTATAATATATACCAAACCTGAAAAAGATTATGTACGTTCCTAGATTTTTAATTGCAAGAGATATAGGTCAAGCCCCGTTTATCTGAACAATCGTCTGTATGGGAGCTATTCCTAGTATTCGTCCGATCTTGTTGGTATGGACAAATGAGTAATATTGTTACAAAATATTGGCTTCATACCGAGATATCTCTTAAGCTGCGGGAGTTGAAATAGACAGTCGAACAGATCTCATACACTGACTATAACTTTCAAAACTAAAAATTCACCCACACCACGTCATTTTAAAATTAAATGTTTTATTGCTTTTTGACGAGGTTAGTACAAAGATAGTCTGCTAAAGTTTTTTTATCATCTTTTAATTAAATTTTTTCTAGTATACAATTGAAAATGTAGAAAAATTGTGACACAAACCAATAGCTAATTCGACGGGTCTAGTCTTGGCTTCGCTCTATTAATCTTTGGACTATCTTGCGGTTTCTGCTTTGCTGCTAACATTAATTGTCCTTATCTATTTTGTATGGCAACACTTTAGCTGCTCATGATAATTCTTTCGTTGTTAGTGTACAAGAAATTTATGTAACGCCGACGATAACGGTGCATGATATTCACTACTAGAACAACGGGACAACCCGATTGCTGCGGGAACGATGTATTTGCAATATTGAAACATTGGGTCTACGATTTTGGTCGCCTGTTATTACGAACATATCTATCTTGGGTATATTATAGTTCCTAACCCACTGCGGAAATTTTTTTGAACCATATCGAAGGGCGTCTAGTTCAACTCGTGCAGGTAACATAAAAAAAATGTGACCTCGGCTACCTTTAGAGAAGTGTACTTCTGCGATGAAAATGCTTCTCGGAAAAATATCATTTGACTTGGCAGAAGCCGCTCGTGGTTACAACACAAGACCTTAAATATAAATTACGAAATATTGCCGCAGAGCTAGTTGAATAAAGCCGCTGTCTGTTGCGTGGACAACTCTAAACGGAACTAGTAATAATATATACACGGCGCCAACAATCTCGAAAACCCAACGCTGAAAAGCAATGCTCCACTCTGATATTCACACTTACTTTGGGATTTAAATTGCTGGCTAAAAATTTGACTCAAACCAAATGAGTGGAAAGTGGCGCATGCTCGGAAAACATTATTGGTGAATATCTAACGGAGTTTAAATAAAAACTAAAATCTTTTCACAGAAATCGAGCACTTTTAAATTTAGGTGTTCAAGTAGCAAATGCATAGCTGGTTATTAGCACAACGTAGCGTATACGTAACATATGTACGTAACTCATATTGAGAAGTGCACACTGTGGGTTATAGCCTACAGAAATACATAAATCTAAAGAAGGCAAGCAATCTGCATGACAGTTTTGCTTCTGTTTTACTTTCGGTTACCTCAGTTTATTTGGCGCTTGCAATAAATTGTACAAAAGCTCGTAAAATGCAAAAAAAGAAGGCTGAGAAAAACTAGAAAGTAATAAAATAAGATAAGATTGGGAGTCATACCAATCAATGCGATGCTTCTAAATTGGAGTCTAAAGTCTGAAATATCCATAGGAGAAGTTCGCTATGGCATATTTAAAATCGCTCGATTTTTACCTCCAAATTTTCATATCCTCCTGCGTACATTTGTGCTACACATAGTACATTGAAAGTAAAAAATGCCGACCCCTTTTTTTAATTGGCAGCACTAATGTATTTTTATTGTAAGTCGCATTGGCATCTTAGGATATGAAAAAAAAAATGTAAACGTCAAATATCATTCACTGTTATTTTAAAAATTGCCTCGTCAAAACAGCGTTATCGCAGAGGTAGATTAATATTTATTCAAGGAGTAACTTATTTGGTTTATCTTTATTTAATTGTTGTAAGTACTATAACTCCATTCTAAACTTTTGTTTCAAACTATGTTTTTAGTGAAATAGAAAACAGTGTACTTCTGCTAATCATATTTATTTCAATATCCTTTTTAAAGCACATCAGCTTTTAATCAATGCTTACAAATAATAACTCCCCATGTACCATATAAAGTAGTTGAAGTTTTTTTTGCTTTCATGTAAATGATGCAGCTATCACTGATGATAAGATCATAGATTCTTTGGATTAACCTATACTTCACTATCTTTCGAAATTTTTATGAAGGCTGTTAAGCTGGCTGTTTCCATACTAAGTAATCCTTAAAAAAATCTCGATTTTTTATTCCAAATTTTCGACTGCGACGCTTTCTTAAAAAAATTTTAACACACAATATTGAATATTTTAAATCAAAATAATATTCTAAAATAAATTTGAAAAATTTAGATTTCCGTATCAGATAACCATTTTTACAGGTGAAATTAAACTGAAATACACAGCTTTATATGCTATCACTTGCTCGTCGACACTTAGAAATTCTTCTTGAGAAATCTGAGTGAATTTGCTTTTTATAAAATCGAGCAATGGACGAACTTTGTATAATTTATCACACCCAGGCTCCCCTTTTTGAGGTTGCTCAGCGTTATTGTTAAGATGGAAAAAATGTCTAAAACCGATTTCGTGGCAAAGCCGTCAATTTAAAATTTTGTGGCCATTGTGATGGGTAAAGTGCATTACTAGTAATGGGTAAAGTAAGTTTTCTAACTATTTGTAATGCATTATTTCCTTTAATACAATTAATACCGATTACCAAAATGAGCAAAAGTTCAACTGTTCAACCTGTTCAACTCAACAAAAACTTTTAATAATTAATAAAAAATTATTAAGAAACCCAAAAACAACAATAATTTTTCGCTGCAGAAAAAATTATTAATAGGTCTATAGCTCGTACCGAACCAGGTTTTGCTGGGAAGGTATAGTAAAATACCAACATATCTCTTCATTTCAAAAACATTGCATTTTAACTCCGTTCCATTATTTTGTGCAGTATACATACATATTTGTTTCGTCGCAAATCTTTTGCCAAACTTCATCTGTAAAGAACTGGTTGAAGTATTCTATTGGTTGTTTCACCTCATTGAACTGCACTTCGCTTTTCCAACTGGTATCACCTTCCATTACTCCTACACTCCTCCATCTCAAAGATTCTAAATCAATTTTCTTCAGCACCTCCTCTATACCTTCTTCATTTACACCTATTCCGTCATTTTCATTGCTCATTAGTTCCTCAATCAGACAAACGTCATAATGCTTATCCTCATCAATCATGTGTTTCACAGTTTCTTCGATAACATTTTCCAAATTTTTAGTTCTTTCTATCTAACTTTCATCATTTTCCTCGTCGGCAGCATCACCTCAATCAAAATTAACCATTCTTTCAATCTCTATGTGCATACATAAAGAAATGTACATTATTTAGAAATCACGAGAATTGGCCAATGTTGCCTCAGGGCAACATCAGTTTTAAAAAAATGTTATAAGCTAACTAATCGCTTTTCTCATTTATTTTGGGTTTCTTTTAACAATCCCACCTTTATTTATTTCTACTTTTCACTTGTTTTTACCAAAAAATATTTTTTTCAATATAACTATTTCGACTCTTTTTGTACAAGCACTTTGTTGGAAAAAGTTCACGACATCACTCATGGGATAACGGCTCGCTCCTCACTGATCGCGTATATAGTTTACAATACAAAAACAAAATTGTTTACACCCCGAACACATTACGCTATATAATGCAAAAAACAGCAGATCAAAAGAATTAAAATAACAGGAGCTGTATAGTTGCCTATGGGCATGAGAGGGTTAAAAGATATCTGTACAGGGTCAGGGAATTTTGAGTATAACTCGTGCTATATTACAAGGATTATAATCGTAATAATAATTATTATTATGGACTAGTAATTGGCATTTTCCTTTGGGATTACATATGCAATCCCCGACTACGCATTTTCGATTGTCCGCAAGTTAGAAGTCTGGGACTGGTAAATATATAGTGAGAGTATTCGCAACAGCTGCAAAGCATGACTCCATGCAACCAAATCAAACTCATACCAGCTCTTTGCTATTTCCAAGTTATCAAAGCAGAGTGGTATTTAATTTTCGGCAAGCATCTCTAAAAATAAACCTATGAGGCATATATCTTAGGAGGTGCAAAAACAATAAGGGGGTAAGCAATTTACCTTAATAAGCAAAACATACCAATTTTCAATGAAACTCAATCGTCGAATTTCTGCAATTCGTATGACCTCAATATTTAAAACTTTTGCATTGAATTGCTCAATGTTAGTCAATGGACTATTTCGTTATAGATTATAAGAAATCCTTGAAATTATTTGTTTTTGCTATGGAAAAAGCAATCGGGAATATCCAACAAAAATTGTAAGTTCACGCTGATTTATCGCTGGTAGGTAATTTAACACTGCCCCTAAATTACTCGAATTAGTTGTGTTTAGTTGAATATTTACCAGAAATATTGGTGATAGTGTTGCCGGCCTACCACACCGAAGCTCCAGGGTTCGGGCCCTGGATAAGGTAACACCAAAAGTTGTCTGAAAATTTTTTTTCAAAAACGGGGTCGCCCCTCGTCAATAGTTTGGCAAACTCTCGGAAAGCATTTCTGTCACGGAAGGACTCTCAGCAATTAATTTCCTTTGTAGATACCGTCCGGAGACGGCAAGAAACGGTAGGTCCCGCCAATTTGTAGAAAAAAAATTCAAAGCTCGAAGCAAAAATCTCAACTGAATTTTATTATGATAGATATACCTGTTGTATATCACGCCATACATTTGTCTTAGTTAAAATCACTGGTGAAACAAGCACAAATCTATTTATTTGAACGCATACACTCAATTTTGGAGATATTGATCTTAAATTTGGTATTCGACAGGCATTTCAATATTTGACGGGGTAAGTTTGTTGGAACAGAAAAGATCGGATCAATGTGAAATAAATGAGTTTTGTGATATAAGTCCTAGAATTAAAAAAAATTAATATGTAAATTTTTTCCACTTGAGTAATAATTATAAATGTAATATGGGTAATAAAAATTGTAAGTTGGATCAAAACATAACCGTGAAAATTCAATTAAAGAGCTCGTAGGAATCCCTAATAAATACATTCCGAGGTCTTACAACGCGTTTAATATGATATGCGTGTACCCCTACGTGTAATTACAATAAGTTAGCATTCAGCTTGCACTTTCATCGCCTTTGTCTTGACTAAAAAGAATTGCGTTGTATTTTATTTGGTTGTCCTCTGCAGGGGTGTTTGTTAAATTTATTTATTTCAAGTTTATTAACGAAACAATGTCAATATGTTACACAGGTATTTCTGCGAGTATAAAACAAAGAGGCCGACAAACTTCAAAATGCACCCAGTACCATTAAATGTGCATGACAATAAGACTAGCAATTCTGCACAACACAAAATTAATTAGAGCTACGAACATCAAATGCGAGATTCAATTAAAAGTCATTAAGTTTTTCGACTATGCTCTACCTCATAAGTACAACTGCATACTTAAGTTGGAGCACATGCATACCGAATGTATGTCAGCGTTGCGCGAATTTGATCTTTATGTGCGCCCGAGTGAATTACGCTGTAAATGTACATACGATGCGAAATCCACGAATCCTTGCACACATGTACATACACAACTACCACAGGATTTCAACAATCGTTCGTTTTCACGATATTTTGTTTTCAAATATCGAGGCCTCTCACTGGTTGTCGTCGGGGTAGATACTGGGAAAGAAGGTTTCCTACATATGTTATGTCGTTTTGAGAAAAGATAATTTGGGTCCTAGTAGCTTAAAATTATAATCTTATAAGAATCTCCTGCTATATCTGTGGGGCTGCTTAGTGCTATAACTGCGCCATCAGTACGGAATTGATTCTGGATAATTTTTAGCGATCTTTTCAAGATTGTGTTACCTGCCAAGATAATCCGTACAATTTTGGAAATATTTTTCTGATAAACAACAATCATAAATGTACGCATTATATTTTGATTATTTCGAAAATATTTTGCGATATTTTTAGAATTTCGTCATATACATAAGGTGTTCTCAGGTTTGCTTAAGAGGAATAGTTTTTTATTTTCAGATAATTCAGATAATTTAAGTAAATATCGTGATTATTTCCTTTAATGAAATCAAAATTGAGATAAACTATTTTGCCAACCACTGATATACATATGTACATATGTACCAATCCTTCGGAGAATTAAAAAATGAAAATGCAGTTCTTTAACACGCATTCTTATGTAGTGTAGTAAGCTTTTGAGTTCCACACATGAAAACGTGGACTTGTGCTTCAGCACTGCCACAGCTCCTAACATTTAACTACGTCTCCTTAAAGCATTCGCTGAAGGCAAACTCGATAGTACTGATCTGTGTAGCTCTAGTCACTAGAGTCAAGTGCATTAGGAATCACGCCCAGTTCGTACTCAATCTCTTTAGCATGCAATGAACCAGCGAAGTTAGCATGTCGATATCCTGGGCAAGAAGCATCCCGTATTACGATAGTTTTCAACCACTCTATTACACTTATGTGGTCCAGATCCCGTTTTCGATAATTCCGAACCAACATAAAATTCTTGACACAGAAAAATTTATTTCATGAAAAAACTAATCTCTATACATATAAAAATGAAATGTCTTTCGTATTACCGCGATGCCTGCTCAAACGGCTAAACCGATCTCAACTCTGTAAAAAGTTTTTTCTTGGACCTTCTTTGTGGAAGGTTTATAGAAAAAAGAATATTTAAAACTTTTTAATTTGCGGCCGATAAATGCGGAAAGCTTAGACCTCACAATTTTCAGTACATTGTATACCACAAAAGTATCGATTCGGTTTTGGTTTGTTTTTCGAACATGCATCACGGAATTCCTACCATAAATTGACTTGCGGGGTCTTCATAACATGGACCCGGGTTTCCATAACATATATTTTTACATTATGGGTATCAAATGAAAGGTGCTTATAAGAGTTTTAACAAGGGGTCATTTTCGGATTCATATCAGAACCCGTTTCCTGGATATCGGCAAAAATGTGGACCAGAGGCGACGCTAGGAGGCGTTTACACGTTACGGGTATTAAGTTAAAGGTATCAATAAGGGTTTTAACGATAAGAGGTTTTCACGTTCATATGCCTGACGAAATTTATATAGTCTTTTTTGTGAATGTTAACTCTTAGGCATCTGCGTTGATAATAATCTTCCCATCGTTCCGACTTATCAAGGTTGTACAATTTTTTAAATTATAACTTCGGTCGGATGTTTGTACGTATAAGAAGAAGAAGGGAAGGGCCCTCCTTAAGTAATCGAAATGATTAAGGCAAAGAGGTGAGTTGATTTAGCCATGCCCATCCGTCCGTCCGTTCATTTATCTGCTTGAACACAAACCAGTTGTTCAGTTTTAGAGATATCTCGATGAAATTTTGAAAGCGGGCGTTATTTTGTACATCAATCATTTGTTGGAACCAGCAAGATTGGACCAACACAACGCATACAATCGATTGTTCCGATAAACAGGTTTTGGACTATAACTCTTGTTCAGGTTTCGTTCTATTATATATGTATGTATGTAGGTAATATGTATGTGTACTGAAAATCAAACATAGCATATAGCTCAGATACAATAGATTACTCCGATAAATGTAGATTGGGCTATTTATCTTTAATACAACATTTCTGAAGAGTTTGTACCAATAGTAAGTAAGGTTATGAGAATTCATGAAAGGTATAAATCCTTCGGCACAACCGAAGACAGCGCTTTCCTTACTTGTTTGTACATAGATCCAACATAAAATAGTTGTAAAATTTTATCCAAATGCAATGTTTTTTTTGGAACGATCTAATAAACACATTCTTAAACGAAGCATTTCAGAAATAACACACGCACTACTTTGCCTTTTAGAATTTTTAATTCAAACTATTTGATTAAGTCACAATGCATAAGCGTTTTTGTGAAAGAGTCGAAAGGGATGTGTGCCTAAAGGAGTAAACACCTTTTTATTTTACTAAGGTAAAATCCTTTCCCAATTAAACGCAACTTGTAATCCAGCAAAGGTTAATAAAATATTCAAATTCATATTTAAACTTGTATTGCTCATTTGAATAAAGTTTCTTATTTATTGGTTAGCAAGAACTTTGTTTCTGCTGAGCAACAACTCAATATCAATAGGCCCAGTACCTATCTACGAGGCATCGTACAGTGTAGCTATTTCTTATAAAGTGCTTTTTCACTAATTCACTAAGGCTCTTCTACTTCCTCTCCTTTAAATGGCCCAACGTTACACGCTAGCTATTTATTCGCTGCGCCAATTGGCCACATCACAGATATACATACATACATATGTATGCGTCGGTGACCCCACCAGCTTAGAAAAATAATCAAGCAGCTTATCAGATAATAATTTTCCAAATCTTTATTTTTTGTCTGGTCTTGTACCACTGCATGCTGATGGAAAATACAACTTCTGAAACCAACGTAACCCAAATTATTGTACTTTGTTTCTTTCATTGGTTACTAAATAAATAAACATAAGTGATTTTTTTACTAGCCCAACATACCAGGATTTCTATCTAGCGCTTGCGAAATTTCCAGGTTTGAAAATACGTGTGATTTAGTTATGATTCATGGGGAAATCGATGGCATATTATAGCATAAAGAAACATAAAAAATTTAATAGACCTTCTACTGGTCAAGGATCTAGAATATACGGTACTTCAGATCGAGCAACGGCGGACCGCTTCCAACTAAGTAAATTCTTCAAGGTTACTTACAAATTACTTCACTTTTCCAAAATTAACAAGATACAAGGGAATACGCAAATTGACGCAGTTTGATCCCGGAAGCCCCCTATGTTACTTTTTGGTATAAACTGAGCAAAGTTTTTTGTTATTAATTTTGTGTTTAAAAAAGGTTTAGTTTTTTCTTACTTGATTCACAATATTTTAAAATGCGGCTAAGCAATCGAAATTAAAAAAAAAAATTTTGAATTAAATTTGCAACTACTTAAAATTATCGTACACGACTAAGGTAAATGTCCATAATTTCGTGGTACTAAGGAATTTTCTGACTTTCTACCTCTCGTGCGTAAAAACGGATGAAGGAAAACTAAAAAAGAAAATTTTTCCCATTGAGTTGATCTATTAAGATAGCTTTCCATTTAATTTCAAACAAAACTAACAAATGTTTTATTTTATACAAATAAAAATGTGTGAGTACCTCAAATGTCCCTAATTTCGTGGCAAAAATTTTCTGATGTACCTAACTTTGTGGTAAAGTGTCCCTAATTTCGTGGTATTTGGTTAAACTCTAATTTTGTGGAAAATAAAAGTTATTTTAAACGCAAATTCCTAAAGATACACAAATTTCTTTATTAAAATTTGTTCAAAAATTTTAAATTTTAAATAATTTTTTTATTGTTATTGTATTTATGAAAAGAAAGCGTTTTAAGACCAAGTAAGTAAGTAAAAAATTACTGTAAGCAGACCTGTTAAATTTGACTAGTACTTAGTAATCAATTGATTAGACGGATTTTTTAATTGTTAAGTATTATTTCAATTGGTTTTTGAGAAAAGGCAATTAGTAATTGATTACGATTGAAAAAATCAAAAAAAAAAACAATAAAAAAAAATTAATTTAACTGATGCAATTTGTTACTTTTTTCAAAATTACTTTTATTTATTATTACTAAAAATGTTTTTTTTTAATTTTTGTGTTTTTTTGGTCTTTTAAGTGTTTTTTTTATTTTTAAACAAAATAAAATAACATTAAATAAAAAAGTTTTAAAACAAAAATAAACAATAAAAAAAATTAATTCAATTGATGTTACTTACTTTTTTTTATTATTTCAAAAACTGTTTCTTTTAATTTTTTGGTATATTTTTAATCTTTTTGTATTTATTTAATTTTTTGGTTTCTTGTTAACAATGTATGTAAATGCGCAGTATACCACGAAATTAAGGGCATGCGATAAAATTGATGTACGTAATTTCGTGGTATCGCTTTAAGCGGTAATATGAGTTTTATATTTAAATTTTTTTGTTTATTATCGCTATTCATTCATAAAAAAGGCAAAAATGTATAAATCTTGACATATTTTTTTAAATTAAATGAAAAATTTTTGAATAAAAAAAAGTTCTTTATTGCCATTATTTCGTTAAAATGTTGTGCTTCGCAGAGCTTTTCGATTAAAATATTGACGAATGGGTTAATAAAAGTGTACGAAATTACGTCAAAATCTTCCTCAGGGGTTTATTTAATAATTAAAATACTTAAAATAATAGGGTATCTTATGAAATGTGAAAGAAAATAAGGAAAACATAAAGTATTATATTCCCATAATTTCGTGGGTACCACGAAATTAGGTACATCACAAAAAACATGTGTCCCTAATTTCGTGGTATTTAAATATTAAATAAAATGTAAATAAAAAGTTATTGAAATAAGTTTTGCAGTAATAGAAACGTTTAAGAAATGTTAAATAAAGCCAAAAAAATTATCATCAAAAAAAAAAATTTAAAGATACAATTTTTACAGGCTTAACAAAATCTACTGGTCTCCTTAACAGTTTCCTTAAGAGGCCTCCGTACAAAAGGCTCATTTTCTGAGCTTCCAACTTTATAATGCTTGTTATTTAATAGGTTTAATTTTAAAAAATTTGTAAAATATCCATTAATACACCCGAAAAGTTAATCTTTATTATGAAATTTTCAGTTTTAAAAAAAATTTGCTTTGTTTCCTTGTTTGAAAGAAAAAATCGAAATACCACGAAATAACGTACTACCACGAAATTATGGACATTTACCTTAATAATTTTGTTCCGCCAAACAAAAGTTTGAGGAAATGAATCACCCCAATATACACATATATTTATCTTGGCTTTGGAGGAGAGTATCGCTAAACGTTTACATTTAAGCAAAAAAAAACCATTCTACTTTAGGCTTAGAAATGGCGCACATTCGTTATTTATTTTATCAGTATCTTTTGGAAAATAAAAGCAAACTTCATTGAAGGCCGTTATTTATTATTAAATTTTGCCATCCTTTCGGATGAAGCATACAAATTGCTTTGTTTGTTCTCAAACCAACTTGAAATGACCTAATACCACCTACCTAATTCCCAGTCATAGATGCGACTAGATGCAGCCGGGTTGTACTATTGGTTTGGGAGATTTAGTGCCCTTTCAAAATTTCTTTACCATTTAAAATTTTCAATAAAGCAATTTTTTGTCCATACAGTGGATTGTTGAGCAAGGTCTCGCAACACCCGGTGAAACTCAGCGTTATAGCGTTATCGTGTTAGAGACCTATGCAATAGGTTTACAAAGTTGGTCGATTGAAATACGACCTAAACTGCCTGGTTAAACGCCAATGAATTGTGATGACTCAGTGTTCCGATTTTTATTTAAATAAGATATGATTCGAGTCGTATAATATAAATTAGCTACTTCATAAAGCATTAAGCAAGTTCCAACAAAAATAAACAGTTTTATAACTCAATTTAAATACATATATCTTCTTGATTACCTACTGTTATCCTATACCTAAGCAGCAAGGTTTAAATTGAGCAAGAATGATGGGCGAAAAACACATTGCAGAAAATCATGCTGAAAGTTTTACCATAACCGCCACTTGTCTCGCTGCGGGACATTTTTGCAAAGGATGCATACTCAGAGAATACGGAATAATAAACAAACATAAAACTTAATGATAATAGAAGAAAGATATTTTTGGCTTCCTAAGGATAGAAGCTCACCTAAATAAAACAGTATTTTTTTTCGCTGATCCAACAGCGGCAAATAACCGTCTTGTGTTCACTCTTTTATATACGTACGCACATTGAGGTCACTTAACCAGACTGGAAGCCAGTCCGTGTTGAGCTCCCAACTGAATTTATAAACAAGCTGTTTCACATGCTAATAAAGCATTTACAGTTTTTTTTACTATCAATTTTGATGGGAAGGTTAACAAATTATGAGCCTTTTAATCCTGCCATCAATGGTGTATTCAAGTATCTATCAAAAACTCAATGCGTATCTATTTGCTAAGATACAGAAATCCTTTTATTTTGGATTGCTATAATTCACCTTTGCCTTTTGTACAAAAATTATTTCATCAAATATACATATATTTATCAATTAGTTAAATCTAAGAATACAAATATATTGTTAGTAAATTTTTAGTTGTTTTCAAATGACGCAGGTATTTTGCTTGAGAGACGGCTAGAGCGCTGTATCAAACTGAGAATAATTGATGACGTTGCGAGGGCTACCGAGTTTATCGACATGGCCGTATGTTTTCGTCTGGTGTACTTTAAATTTAATCAATTATTTAATTCTACAAAAATAGATTTCAATGATACACGAACACTAAGGTGGTCAGGTTATCCTAGTCCTAAAAAATATTGGGAAGCCAAATAAAAAAATGTTTGATTTGTTAGATATATTTCTCTATAGAACCGTTTTGGGGGTAACAAAGTAAGCTTGCCAATCCTCTTTGGCAATAAAGGACGTAAATTGGAAACACCAGGGAGGTCAAGACATCATTCACCTGATTTTGCAATCTTAGCCGAGGTCTCCCCAATCATTTGCTGCAAATAAAAAGACCTTCTACTTTCAACATTGGCTGAGTTTCGGACCAATATATCAATACATTTATGATAAAATACTTATAGAAACTAATCTTCGTATGTCAAGAGGGGACTTTACCTTATTCGTAGTAAACGAAATATCCTAACGAGTGCAATAAGTATTAATCAAATTCCATATCTCGGGAATATAGTGATTAAAATCGAACTCAGTACTTTCTAAGCTCTAAGATATGCATATTAGAACTATCGGATAAAGAGATATTTCCTATTAAAGATTGTCTACAAGCCTTTGTGAAACCTTTGATATACAAATGGTTTCGGTCATTAATGAATTCCTCCTCCTATACATAGGGTCTTATGAACACCTCAAATAACTTTTACAAAGTACACTCCAATTATTAAATTTTTGAGCTGTATATGATATAACGTTATGCGACCGTATCCCTCTCGAATGAGGATCTTGTATACCTTCGGTGGAATAATTACTTGTATCAATTAGTTAAGCAAACACACTACTACTATAGTTTTTAGATTTATTGCATTATTGGCCCATTTGTTCACAGAGTCGTAAAATTGTCAGAACTCGCTTTAGTAAAATCTTAGTTTAAAATACGACACCACTTATAACGCAGCTGAAATTTTCCGGTATGTTCAAAAAAATAATTATATTTACTAATCGTTGTAATTGTACTCTTACGTCACAGATCTAAGCCGCCTACATGTTCTAAATTGTCAGTTTACGACTCATTTTTCAAAAATAAATTAGTTTTTCATAATAAATATGTATGAAAGAACAGCAAGGAAAGACAGCAAGCCAAAGATACGTACATAACTAAAATTTTTCCGAAGATGAGGAAAATCTTTATCCGAACTTGTCGTCAAGCACGAAAAGGTGCTTGTCGATAAAAGAACTAAAGCACAAGACAATGAAAAAAGGAAGGTTAAAACGCCGTGTAGGACTGGCGTGGCACCATTTCCACGGTACCATCTTGACTCTCGCTGCCTGCGATATTATCATCACTAACCCAATTATCAACTGGTAGATGATACGTTCTGGCCAAATTTTTAACAATATATGTATGTATGTATGTATTATAATTACATATGTATATTTTTTCTGACTGAAAATTTTGATTTCGATGTCTGTCAAAAATACGAATATTGTATAGATCTTGGCGTAACGAGCTTAAATTACAAATTTTTCCGATTTAAAAATCTAGTTTCATAACCCAAAAATAAAAGTAGACAATTTTATGTTAAAGGTTGAAGTTTTTTAAAAGATATTCCACCGAGAGCAACAAAAAAAATTCAAACTGTCCTCCTTCTGCAATTGCCAATAATTCAATCCATTGACACTTTACTTTTATCTTTCACTCTCATTTATTTCGTTTGTTGGCACAATTCCCGACTTAGCTTCCATACTTGGCACCAAGCTGAAACTTCTGTACCAAAAACTTTGCTAAAGGGAAAAAATCTACAAATTAAAAAAAGATGTAATCTTTATTTAAAAAGAAGTAAAAAGTGGAGAAAAATTCTCGAACACGTGGTATTTATAATTGCTGAATTGAAGAAATTTGTGGTGGGCCATGTTGGACGGGGCAATTGTTTAAATGGTTAAGCGTAATTTAAGTTTATAAATGATTCGCCAAAAAGACAGGAGTTATTTAAGAAGTATTCAAACAAATGGTGGTCAGAGAATTATGATAGCTCAAGGGAATTTGAAAGTAATATTACAAAAGTCGCGGGGTGTTAGTAAAAAATATCAAATTTCATTTTTTATTTTGTACTATAAAAGTCGTTCTTTTTTATATCAAACAATTTATGTAATTCTTCTTTCTTCTTTGAATGGCCAGCAACAATAAATCTAATATAATACATAATATACATTGTAATTCAGTTTTCCACACCCACTTTTACAAAGTAGTTATTATTAAAATTTTGATAACCGAGATATTAAAACGATTTCCAAGTAAAACTCGACCACAAATATATTTTATACATTCTGATTTTTAAGATTAACTAGTAAGGAAGTCTAAGTTCGGGTGTAACCGAACATTAAATACCTAGTAGTGATCTGTTGCGTTATCCCAATTAACTCAGGTATATTTTAATACCTGAAAAGGTGGTATAAAACAACTGATTGTTTTCGATTAAAAACACTTCTGTTGTAAGTGGTAAATTAAATTATCACTAAATAACAAAATATAAATAGTTTTGCATGGGGCTTATGAAAGGTATGAAAATAAAAAAAATTAATAAAAAAAAGGCAATAGGGAGTTAACTACTTTCCCGTAAATCTTGCTTGTTTGTCATTCGATTTGCATTATTTTTGGCAGGAGTATACTACATACTATTGGGAAGCATCTCACTAACTTTCATTGAAATACCTTCTTGAAATTTCGAGCAATCGCTTTTGAAAATAACAGACCTTTTTTTCTGAAAAGTGGGCGGCGCCACGCCTACTTCAACAAAATCCACAAACTTTTTTTGCAGTTTAGTTTTTCTTAAAAAGCTTATTAAGTGTGTAAAATCTTATATATATAACTTATGCAGTTATGGAAATATCGCGATTTTAATTTTACGAAGAAATTTTTCAGAACTGTGTTCAAAAATTGGGCGTGTCCGTTCACCGATTTTGTTTATTTTTACAGGAAAGAGTTAGATTTATATGTTGAACACTTTCTCTAAATATCGTTTCAATAAGTCAATTTTTACCGGAGTTATGGCATGGAAAGTTTTATGGAATAATCCCCCATAAAGGGGCGGGGCCACGCCCATTTTCCAAAAATTTTGTGTTTTCGACTTTCTTTGCCCACGAACACTTTAGAGGTGAAATAGAAATGATATACAGCTAGTTTAACTAAAGTTATAGCATATTCAATATATCTATGATCCTTTTCAAAATCTTTCGTATAAAATTGGGCGTGGACCTAACCCGATTTCGATAATTTTTTTTCGAAATATTGCCTGTATTAATATAAATATGTGTGCTGTATTTTACTTTGCTATCTTCAGCGGTTTTTGATTTATGATTAATAATATTTCCAAATTTGACTTAATCAAAAGTGGGCGGTACCACGCCCCATTTTAAAAATTTCTTCAAAAATGTATTTTTTGCCTTAACGCTAAAGTGCACACCAAATATTATCCTTATAGGTGTATTATGTACTGAATAATCACTCTTTTTGTATTTTCGAAAATATTATATATATAGAAAGTGGGCGTGGCTTTTAACCGATTTTGCCTATTTTCAATAGCGCTCCGAGATAAGTGAAAAGGAACCTGCATACCAAATTTCATTGAGATATCTCAAGATTTACTCAAGTTATCGTGTTCACAGACGGACGGACGGACAGACGGACGGACGGACGGACGGACGGACGGACATGGCTCAATCAATTTCTCTTTTCCTCCTGAACATTTTGATATATGTAAGTCAATATCTATCTCGATTCATTTATGCCGTTACATACTACCGTTAGGCGAATGAAGTTAATATACCTTGTGTGCGAAGCACTACTAGGTATAAAAAGTAAGTTCTTATTGATACATAGCATACGAGTAATCATGCAAAAACCTAAGCAAATCAGATAACAAACAAAAAAAAAATTACCAAGTAGTTAGAATCTACTGGATTCCGGAAATTATATACGGTTTGTGATACTTCTTTATTTCAAAGTTGTTGTTGTTGCTGTATTAACATGTCCAACTGTCTCTAGAGCGATTTGGTATGACCAATGCAACTTTCTAGGCCATAAAGATTTTTAATGAGGGGTGAGAGGCATTATATCCGAAGATCAACTATCGAGTTGCACGTCATTACCACTGTAGACATTAGTTGCCTCTTACGACCGGTATGCCTACCTCCGTCACATTCTAAGGCCCTTACCCGCAGGGGGCAAAGTTATACACATTCGTTCTTCTTTAATTGTTGGTAGAAGAAAGTAGATTTGTCAGCACCCCATACGAAAAATTGTTTCGTTTTAGCACGTAGTTATTTAACAGTTGACGCACCACTTAGCCACAATGTAAATTTTCTTATTTGATAGAAAGTGTGATATGAGAACGGCACCAAAGTTGTGAGGGAAACTTCAAAAGCGCTGCGAGTAAATTACCTAAATTACCTAATCACTTAAAGGATTTCAATTGAGCTCCAAAATCAAAAACCATGGCAGTCTCGCTTTAATATTTTAATACAGCGTGTTAATGAGCATAATGGTGCAACCGGGAACACCTGAAGTTAATGTGTAGAGTATAAGGAGAACATCAACGATTAGGCTGGTCCGATATGGTAGCCCAATCCAAACACCAACTGGAATAAGGTGCAAGTTTTTCAAGTCTCAGCTCCATCAAGAGACACGGGGCTGTTGTTTTGTTTTTCTGAACTGTCATATACCCAGTCATCCAAACCGATAGCTATTAATTAAAGTTCCGCTTAGAGGCACTATGATGAGATCCTACTTATCCTGACTCAACCCCACCATACCAATAACTTCCCTACCTGTTCAATTTAACCTTCTTTTTTAGACATCAATATCACTCTAGAAGAGCTCAATGATGATTCTCAGAGTGATCGTGCTTAATATGCAAAGCGGAGCACTGTTAACAACAATAACATTTAGCAGACCTGGAATTATAATGCAGATAAGATATAAAATGGCTGGGCCAAATTTGAGTCTAAATTTTAAACCATTCGATGGTTCACGCATTTTTTATTTTTTTTTTTTAACTTTTTTGAAATTAATTTCAAACTTTCCAATTATCTCCACAAATTCTAAATTTTGGGATAAATGTAAACACAACAACAGACGTATACACAGCGAATATTTGCACTTGTCTCACAACATACATACGGGACGTCGGTTCGTCCCTTAAAATTAAACGAAAAAAAAAATTTACTGAAAACAAATCCGACATTAAATTTTAACAATTTTTTCTAGCTCATTTCTTTGAAAACCGACGTAATTTTAATTCAAAAACAAATTTGGTTTGGTCATATACATACATATGTACCCCAAAAAAGTTTAAAATCTAGGCTAACATATTTAGGCGTGTGATACAACAAATAAGACCCCTTGAAATTTTATAAAATGTGGTTCAGTTCAAAGCTTTCTAAAAGGTATTGAGTCGGCAAATAATTATTTTAATTTAAATATATAGCGGCTATCTCAGATTCGAATGGGTTATGTCCTGTGGCATACTTCCTAACTCGAAATTAGTGTTTTTTAGAATCTGAGCTCGTCCCCATACAAGGCAACGCAACTCCTTCATCAACGCAATCCAAATATTGAGATGAATGATGCTGTTTTTTTCATATTTCGAGGGGTAGCTTTGAATCTTTTCCTACAAATCGGAGGGACCTACAGTTTTTTGCCGACTCCGAACGGCATCTACAAATGAGGTGTATTTTTGGCAGCAATACACTCGTAAAGTTTGCCAAACCACTGCCGACGGGCGACCCCGATTTGAAAAAAGTTTTTCAAACCACTTTTGATGCAACCTGTCCCAGCGCAACACTACCGCCACACGACGGTGGTTTTAGATATATGCCACCTTAAGGCTCGTTTATTCAATGTCTAGTTATAATAAACTTAATCATATTATATGATCAATAATTTTCGAAAAATCGTATTTTTGTTAATGATGTCAATGCCGTTTTCTAATTTTATTTTTACACGATACATACGAAACCCCAAAAAACATAAACAAAATGGAAATAATAGAAAAAAATGTTAATAAAACATACAAAAATTCACATGATTTGATGCAGGAACCCGATGAAAGCCTTCGACGATTTTGATGTTTTGCTGAAAAGAGCACAGAAACACGCAACGACAGGAAGTTTCGGTATAGGATGCCACAAATATTCATTCTCGTTGGCTCTTGTAGCTAAAAAGCTAGGAGCTCAGGAACACCGCAACCAGAAACACCATTACGGCTTTTAGAAATTGTTTTGAAAAAAGAAAAAATATATTTTAAACGAAACGATTTACGCAGTTTTTATTTCATCAACTTTTCGCGAAAAAAAATTAGCAGACTTATGTACCTGTCGACATGACTTAGAAAAATTTTGCGATCGCGGAAAAAGACATGTTACCGAGAGACTTTATCCAGGAGAATTCACGATATGACTAAGTTCGCCGCTTTTATAGGCACTTAAAAACAAGTCAAAAAGTTGGCGTGATATGAAAAGGAGATAATTAGATGGACGCAGATAAATTTATATACGGTTTTCTTTTTTTAATTGTTTTATAGGACATTATTTGAGGGTAATCTGATACCAGCCAACCTTACCATTTTCTCTATCTTGCAACTTTAACATATTGCTGACTTTTATGGCAAGAACCGAAGATTTTACAAAAACTGGAACTTGCTTCGAATTCAATTTCTTTGCTTTGTCGCTCAGAGCAAAAATTTCGACGATATACTTCGTCTCCTACTTCTAAAGTCCTGGCTCTGCTGCGAAGATGGTAGCGTTTGGCAGATTGTTCAAACGCGGTTTGAATGTTCTTAACCAGTTCCGTACGCGCGAGTCGAAGCTTGTCTAGGCGATCTATTACAATCTATGAGAGCCAAATAAATAGGTCCTTTGTAATTTTATTTAATGCAAGCCGAAAGCTGCCTCCCCTTATTTGAAAATATCGAATAACCCTCCTAATGCTTAGCCGAGTTAGCAACAGATACAACGCCATTTTACTTAATCACTAACTTAATTTTCTCAACTTTTCTTTGCTTCGATCAGTGGGTGCTGGTGAAAATGCTTCCATAGGAGTATCTTTATTAAGTCTCGTAATATGGTATAGCCAACTTAAACTTCTTGAATGTACGCTCATCATTAGATCTTTTTCGGCACTGGCCTTTACCAAATTGTAAAGATAAATAAATCTTTGGAGGTGCGTGAGTATTTTCAAAAGAATATCCATGGGCGGATAAGTTCTACAGCATGATAAAGAATTACAACGGTGGTGAACTCATGTAAGTCGTTTTTGACTTTTCAGTTTTGGTTGGTCGATATGGATTGCAGTCAGTTATTTTGGCCTCATACCTTGGTCATATTCCAAACCTCTAACAAGCAGAGTATTATTAAATATTCAATAACTCAGAGCATAATTCATCAGAAGCTTGCTTTGTTTGTTTTCAGCTAAAGTAGAATGTCTAATGGTTGGCATGAGTGCATCCATGTACAGTATCCTATTTACTCGTTTATTCATTAACCCGACATCAAAATCCTACAATTCTTTTATCCAATTATACGAGGCAATCATTTATTTAATTTTTTGTTTAATTAGCTGGAAACATGGTATTAAATTAACGCGTACAAAAGTCATCGTTTTTATTTAAGCATACAAAAGCGAACTCAATGAATTAAAATGAAATAAAAAAAAAAAAACAAGTAAGGAAGTCTAAGTTCGGGTGCAACCGAACATTAAATACCTAGTAGTGATCTGTTTTGGTATCCCAATTTACTCAGGTCTATTTTAATAACGGAAAAGTTGTTGTAAAGACAACTGATTGTTTTCGATTAAAAACACTTCTTTTGTGAGTGGTAAATTCAATTATCACTAAATAACAAAATATAAATAGCTTTCCTCATGTTCATGAAAGGTATGAAAATAAAAAAAATGAATTTAAAAAAAGGCAGTAGGGTGTTAACTACTTGCCCGTAAATCTTGCTTGTTTGTTATTCGATTTGCGTAATTTTTGGCAGGAGTATACTACATACTATTGGGAAGCATCTCACAAAATTTCATTGAAATACATTCTTGAAATTCCAAGCAATCGCTTTTGAAAATAGCAGAGCTTTTATGCTAAAAAGTGGGCGGCGCCACGCCTACTTCACCAAAATCCACAAAATTTTTTTAAAGTTTAGTTTTGTTTAAAAAGGCTAATATGTGTGTAAAATCTTATTTATATAACTTATACAATTATGGAAATATCGCGATTTTAATTTTACGAAGAAATATTTTAGAACTATGTTCAAAAAGTGGGCGTGTCCGTTCACCGATTTTGTTTATTTTTTCAGCAAAGATTTAGCTTTATATGTTGAACACTTTCTCCAGATATCGTTTTAATAAATCAATGTTTACCGAAGTTATGGCATGGAAAGTTTTGTGGAATAATCCCCCATAAAGGGGCGGGGCCACGCCCATTTTAGAAAAATTTTGTGCTTTCGACTTTCTTTGCCCACGAACACTTTAGAGGTGAAATAGAAATGATATACAGCTAGTTTAAGCAAAGTTATAGCATATTCAATATATCCATGATCCTTTTCAAAATCTTTCGTATAAAATTGGGCGTGGACCTAATTCGATTTCGCTAATTTTTTTTCGAAATATTGCCTGTATTAATATAAATATGTGTGCTGAATTTTATTTTGCTATCTTGAGCGGTTTTTGATTTATGATTAATAATATTTCCAAATTTGACTTAATCAAAAGTGGGCGGTGCCACGCCCTTTTTTAAAAATTTCTTCACAAATTTATTTTTTGCCTTAACGGTAAGGTACACACCAAATTTTATCCTTATAGGTGTATTATGTACTGAATAATCACTCTTTTTGTATTTTCGAAAATATTATATATATAGAAAGTGGGCGTGGCTTTTAACCGATTTTGCCTATTTTCAATAGCGCTCCGAGATAAGTGAAAAGGAACCTGCATACCAAGTTTCATTGAGATATCTCAAGATTTACTCAAGTTATCGTGTTCACAGACGGACGGACGGACATGGCTCAATCAATTTCTCTTCTCCTCCTGAACATTTTGATATATATAAGTCAATATCTATCTCGATTCGTTTATGCCGTTACATACTACCGTTAGGCGAATGAAGTTAATATACCTTGTGTGCGAAGCACTACTAGGTATAACAAGTAAGGAAGTCTAAGTTAGGGTGAACCGAACATTAACTCTTTACGTCACGGTGGTTAGCGTTGGTAACCACCTACTTTTTATTGTTTTTACAACGGTTGGCGAAATCAATGTTTTTAATTTTGCACAAATATTGATTATTTTTTTCTTTTAAGTTAAGAGGACACTAATAGCTAGAAATACACCCACCACATGTTGAGAAAATTAAAAAAAAAAAATAAAAGTAAAAAAAAAAATTTTTTTTTTGCATTTGTGTGTTAGTTTTATTCTATATTCACCAATTAACAAGAAAAAATAAATTTTTTATGTCGCAGTAAAGAGCGTGAGCGTTAGTTTTCATGTAAATTTATGTTATTTCGATATCGAAAAAGGGGGCGTGGTTGTCATCCGATTTCGAACATTTTCAGTAGCAACCTACCTTGGCCAGACAGTAGCCTGTACAGAAAATTTCATGGAAATATCTCAAGTTTTGCTCAAGTTATCGTGTACACGGACGGACAGACATGCCTTAATCAATTCCTCTTTTCAACCTAAGAGCTTTCATACCTGGAACTCTATATCTAACTCGATTATTTTGCGCCGTTACGTAAAGAGCGTGAGCGTTAGTTTTCATGTAAATTTATGTTATTTCGATATCGAAAAAGGGGGCATGGTTGTCATCCGATTTCGAACATTTTCAGTAGCAACCTACCTTGGCCAGACAGTAGCCTGTACAGAAAATTTCATGGAAATATCTCAAGTTTTGCTCAAGTTATCGTGTACAGGGACGGACAGACATGCCTTAATCAATTCCTCTTTTCAACCTAAGAGCTTTCATACCTGGAACTCTATATCTAACTCGATTATTTTGCGCCGTTACGTAGTACCGCTATGTGGACAAAATTATAATACCCTTGTACTAGTACTAGTACGCTGGGTATAAAAACAAACAAGCAAGGAAGTCTAAGTTCGGGTGAACCGAATATTAAATACCCAGCGTTAGTTTTCATGTAAATTTATGTGATTTTCGATATCGAAAAAGGAGGCGTGGTTGTCATCCGATTTCGAACATTTTCGGTAGCAACCTACCTTGGCCAGACAGTAACCTGTACAGCAAATTTCATGGAAATATCTCAAGTTTTGCTCAAGTTATCGTGTACACGGACGGACAGATGGACAGACATGCCTTAATCAATTCCTCTTTTCAACCTAAGACCTTTCATACCTGGAACCCTATGTCTAACTCGATTATTTTGCGCCGTTACGTAGTACCGCTATGTGGACAAAATTATAATACCCTTGTACTAGTACTAGTACGCTGTGTATAAAAAAGGAAGAAAGTCTAAGTTCTGGTGGAGTCGGATCTTATATCAGGGACCGAAAATAATTGTTATTTTTTTCTTTCAGAAGAAAAGGTTACGCCAAAATTCCCCTTATATGGTTTAGGGAATTTTTAACCATTATCATAAGAGGTATTTTATTTTAGGAAGGATTTGTTTTTTTTTGGTTACCTATAACCTTATCGCAAGTAACAAATTTTTTGGTTATCGGTGACCCACTCGACAGCAAACTATTTTTGCTGAATAGTGCTAAATTTTTCCTCGAGGAACTTGCAGATATTGGTCATGCCACTCCAGCAGCTCAAGTTGTTTTATATTGTTTGAATTTTTTTGCTACCGATATTCAAAAAAATCATATTACTTACAATAATGGTTATTGTTAACAAAAAATGTTTCTCTCATTTATAATGGTTATGTTGACCAATATAAAATATGTCTTACGGTAATGGTTAATTATAACCAATATTTGAACACATTAGTATTAATGGTTAAATAGGACCTTTTTATCATATTTCTTATAACAGTTACGTCCCTGCTATATATGTACATAAAATTCTCCTGTCACGGTGTACGACGCCATTCTCCTCCGCAACGGCTTGACCGGTTTTAATGAATTTTTGTATGTATATGCGTTAGGTCTGCGAGATGGTTGTTATCTATTTTTATACCCAGCGTACTAGTACTAGTACAAGGGTATATTAATTTTGTCCACATAACGGTACTATGTAACGGCGCAAAATAATCGAGTTAGATATAGGGTTCCATATATGAAAGTTCTTAGGTTGAAAAGAGGAATTGATTAAGGCATGTCCGTCCGTCTGTCCGTCCGTGTACACGATAACTTGAGTAAAAATTGAGATATTTGCGTGCAATTTTGCATACAGGTTACTTTCTGGCCAAGGTAGGTTGCTATTAAAAATGGGCGAAATCGGATGATAACCACGCCCCTTTTTCGATATCAAAAATTTCGAAAAACGTATAAAACGGGTTAATTCAATATTAGAAGCAGATACAATGATAAAATTTGCAATATGTATTGATTTATATGTTCTAAGGCGGATTTTATCAAATTTTTTGAAAAGGGGCGTGGCACCGCCCACATATATTTGAAGAAATTTTAAAATTTTGACTCTTAATAACTTGAGAACAGTTTATGCTAGTATAACGAAATTTTGTAGAGGGCGTACTATTGTTGTGTTGAATTCAGATATAGAAAATAAACGAAATCGCATCGCGACCACGCCTACTTTTTCATAAAAGTTATATTGAAAGGAGGTGGAAATATTGAAAAGTCCATATCTAATTGACTGATATCGCTATAATAATATAATTTGCTAATAACTTCAGAACGGTGTGAGATAGGTTTACGAAACTAGGTACCAGGCATGTCATGTTAATGTAGAGTACTACCACAGAAAATAAGAAAAAGCGGTGAACGACCACGCCCCTTTTTGGACTAAAGTTCTCTAAACGAAAGTTAGGAAACCGGAATATGCAATATCTGTTTAACTGATAAAGATATAATGCTAAAATTTAGTACACTCATTCACCTGATGACGTTATTAGTGATGTTTAAAGGTTTTTTGGTAATATTTTTTAAAATGGGCGTGGAACCGCCCACAAGTGAATAAACAAAATATCAACATTTCACTATTAACAAGCCACTGTGAAAGTATCATAACTATCTGCAATGAAAACTGATCTTCAAATAGGGACAAACAACATAATAAAATCCGTGGGCGTGCCACCACCCACTTTTTTAAAATTAGGTAAATATTGATTAATGGACACATATATCCGTATATAAAAAAATTTCACAAAATACGTTAAAAGTTATGGGAATGGCACGCCTTCTTTTCCAAAGTTATATATAGGACATGGTATAACCCTTGTAAAGATCGATTCAGTACTTTTGGCTCATGTAAGCGGTTAAACCTTTATAAGCAAGGAGCGTGGCCGCGCCCACCAAATTCGCTATTGTTAAGGCTCGGAATAGATTGGTTTTTAAAATGGGCGAAATCGGATGAAAACTACGCCCCCTTTTTCTGAAAACTAACGCTGGGTATTTAATGTTCGGTTCACCCGAACTTAGACTTCCTTACTTGCTTATATACATTTTTTTTTATTTTCATACCTTTCATGAACATGGGGAAAGCTATTTATATTTTGTTATTTAGTTATAGTTTAATTTACCACTTACAATAGAAATGTTTTTATCGAAAACAATCAGTTGCCTTTATAACATATTTTCAGGTATGTATTAAAATAGACCTGAGTAAATTAGGATACCAAAACAGATCACTACTAGGTATTTAATGTTCGGTTACACCCGAACTAAGACTTCCTTACTAGTTTCGATAATTTCATCTACTTAAGCCGACAAAGAGATCATAATAGAATATGAATACTATTCAATTATGACAATTAGAGTATATTTTAATGCTTTTAAATTTGTCAACTATTACACTTTCCGCGTTTCGGGTTTAACGCAGTTAAACTTTTCATTATAAAGAACACGTATGCATTGTTGAGCTTGTGGAATCAGGACACACAGGCTGTGTTGCTGTCCACCAGATAAAAGCATCATGTAAGCTATGATACAGATCATAACGTGTCACCGTACTTTGGCTCATTTCGGACTATTTGTATGGGTAAACGCCTGCATGCATATTCATATGTTTCGCCCACATAACACCAGACATAACAGCGCGCTTGAGCATAAAAACGTACATGCTCGTATGTACATAGCAACATAGAGATTGTAAATGTTTTTGTTAAACTAGGTAACGGAGTTTTTTCAATTTTCTAGTGGATGACACAATATTTTTGGGTGTGAAAGTTACAACCGTATCACCTTTGGCTTTTATGTTGTCGTTGTTGCAATGTGTTGTTTGCAATCCATAAAGGTAACAGTAAGTGTCAAAACTTTTAAATGATTGTTTAAAAGTACATGGCTTTACATGTTAAACTTTCTCTTTTGGAATGTAGTCGTTTGCAGTGTTGCCAGAATTTTTTCGAGCAATCCGGCTAGATCGAGAAAAAAAAACGGCTAAAAACGGCTAAAAAAAATAATTTCGGCGAGAAAAATTACAATTTTGGCCGAAAAAACGGCTAAAAATTTTGAATCAACTTTTCACACGTTTTATTCGATTTTTTTAATGAAAACATATAATATAAATATTTTATAATATTCACCCCTATTCTGCATAACAATTACGTTCCCGCTCTACGCTCCGCTTGGATCGTAAATATGCATTCTGAGTTACGCTTGGATCGAAAGAAAAAGAGGAAGACCTATAAGTTTTTCGAAGTCAGCTGTTTGCCTTGGAATGTGTGAAATTGAAACATAACAAAGCAATTTAAATTACACAAATTATTACTTTTGAAATAAAAGTAAAGCTTTATTATGATTTATAGACTTAATTGTATATATTTGAGCATTATTGAATAAATTGAGTGAAATTTTATAGATCAATTGACTGATTGTAGCAGACAACGAAGGACCAACAAAAAGCAAGAGGACACTGTTGGTGGATGTTACCACATCGTCAGTAGGTAGCTGGTATTTTCCATAGAGCTAGTGCTAGAAGAGTGCGCTTTGCCGACCAGGTACACAGATGGTTGGCGTCGCATCGTGGGGCCACACCATACGCCGAGCAAACATTACACATGTCAGTGTTAAGTCTGACATCAGGTGGTACTTTTCGCTGGAGGAAGACATTGGCCGCCCCGGAACTGACAAAGAAGTTTACAGAGTATGAGTGGGTGCTGTGGAGTGGCCGCCGGTGCACGTTTGGATATAATGGCAAAGTCAAAGCCATTACCTTAGTTTTAATTTTGTTAGTAATATTGTTTGGTGTTTTGAATGCTAGTCCAATTTGTAATTGTTTACAACCGGTGCCGATGCTAATGCGCGTCCAAAAATATTAGATCTCCGTAGGCGGATTCACATTCCTGGCATCGAAAAGCGTCTTTTGATATCCCTCCCTACATTTTTGGACAAATATTAGTACTCGCCACCAGTCGCAAACAATTACCCTGCAAACATATCAAAAAACATCATTAGAGCACAAAAACAAAATATAGCGAGCGTTTTACAACTTTTACATACGAGTTTTACTTAAATTTCAAGAGTTTCAACAAAAAATCGCGGGAATTAATCGTAAATTGTTTGCAAAATAAAAAACAAGCATTTATACGCCAACAAAATTCCAACGTAGAAAAACGGAGCTACTATCGAAGTGCAGAATTAGCAGAATTGGAAGTTTCGAAGTTGAACGTAGCGGAATTGAAATGCAGAATACCAAAGTTGCCAAGCTGAGAAATTTTCGATCCAAGTCGAAATGCAGAATAGGGGTGATTAAGTTATTTGTACTCTTTGTTTGTACCGCTAAAGCTAACAGTTTTAAGTCAAATTTTCACATGTTTTATTCGTTGTTTTGTCATTAAAACAAATGATATAAATATTTTACAATGTAAAGGAGTGTTTCTCATCTAGCCTTAAATATAAAAGTTCACTCTAAACAAAAATTTTGTTTAAAAAATTTAGATGAATTTTAAGGTTTACTTGAGAAAATGCCTCCAATTTCATAACAATAAAAAAAAGTTTCTTATACAGATGCTTTGCATCCTAATATACAGAGCTATAATAGTTCAACAATTCAAATCTGTATTTTTTAAAATAGCCTCAATATAAAGCTTTCATTTACATATATTTGTTATATCTATTACATAGATGTGCTTATATAAAAGGTACAACGAGCAAAATTTTAAGCAGAGCTTACTGTTTTAAAAATAATGTGACTTAATGAAAAGTCGCAATAAAATAACGCATCAGGTAACGAATATATTTTAAATAACATATACTTTCATGGCATAAAATGAAAAAAAAAAATTAATAAATTTGTGGGAAATGTACATATATACATACATTTTACTATATTTCTATATCACAATTTTCTATATCTTGCTCTGAACTATCATAAATGCTAGAGTTATTCATAAGCGTAACGAGATCTTTAGTTATTATGAAGTCATGACAGCACTTATTTTCCCTTTTGAGTCCATATCTTACATACAAAATTGAATTTAGCATTTTTTCAGTAATTCTATTACGCTGCTTTGTTTTTTCATAGTGGCAATACTACAAAGGCAATACTAAAAATTCAAACACAAATATAGCAAGAGCAGCAAAAGGATTTTCCCCTAAAGCATTTTTATACTCCCGAACTTGTGTCCAAAATTCTACAGTGGAACCCACGACTTCCCATTCATTCAAATGTAATTGTTTGTTACATTGGCAAAAAAACTAAAAACGGCTAAAACGGCTAAAAAAAATATAAAAAAACGGCTAAAAAACGGCTAGCGGCTAGATTCAAATTTTCCCGGCTAAATGGAAAAAAAAACGGCTAGATCTAGCCGGAAAACGGCTAAAATGGCAACACTGGTCGTTTGTGAGAGGAAGACAAGTGCTATTAATCCTATAGATACATATTTATGTAGATATCAGGAGAATAATTTATGTACAGCGTTAATTTGTGAATTGAAGCATTTTTGTAGATTGAACACATAAACGAAAAACATTTAAATAGGTAATCAGTATTATTCTAAAAAGGTATATGTAATAAACATGTATGTAATGAATCATAAGGCTCAATTCACAGTTGGTTTTTTTTTTCATTTTCCGATAGGGTGAAGAGTGGGGCTCGAATACTCCCAGTACCGTCTCATCAGATGTTGTTAGTGACTTATAGTCGTAAAGTGTTATTTTCGTTCGTCGAGAGAGAACTTCACTCAATTGCCTACCCAGTCCAAAGGCATTTATTTACAAGAGTAATTCTTCGTTGGATTTCTAGGCTGACATTATTGTTGATGTTAATGCTGGATCCCAAGCAGACGAAGTCCTTTACTATTTCGGAGTTTTTGCTGCCAGCAGTGGCGTGGGTGCCAAGACGCGAATGCATGTATGTACTTCGTTTTGCCCTCGTTTACCATCAAACAATTTTTTTCCGCTACTTTTTCTAGTTTTACGGCGTGGTTGTTAAGGCCAATGATATCAATGTTGTCAGCATACGCTAACAATTTTTTAGCAAAATTGATTTTTTTTTCGCTTATTCCGGTAGAATGTTAATTACTATAAAGTTTGTTCTAGCGATATTTTGAAAAAGATGTTTAGCCCGTCGAAAAACGGCATGGCAGCCTCTGATTTTTCCAATTAGCGTGTGTTAACGCGCTGTAACAATTTCTTCCAAAGGTTATTTTAAACTAAGAGTCTAGCATTTAGCCTATTGAAATTTCATGAAAACACTCACAGCAGCATTTATCAGGGGTAAATAAATATTATTTTCACTCTCTTTCAACCTATGCTTTTAAAGCCACTCGATTTACTGGCCGATAAAACGCTTATCGTCAATATGCTCTCGCAGATGCCACCTTGTACTCGTGTCGGCGTATGCTTATTTTTGTAGCTCAACCCGTCCCACCTTCTTCGTTTATATTCTTGGCACACTGTACCTAAACAATCAATGATTTTTTCTCTCTGCCCTTAGATAGCATTTAAAAAAAAATGTAGTTGTGACGTTTTCACAGTCACGAGCTTTGCATTCAAATAAAGACCAGTGCAGAGGTTTTTCGTTTGTTTGCTTCTTCCTTTTTTTCCGGTGTAGCATAATCTTTCTTCTGCAAAAAATATTTTCTAAACTCTGTGATTTTCGCGGGGTAGGTAGTGTTGCAACATATGGTTACAAAAGCCGCCAATTATGTGTATGTGTTGTGCATCTGCAACATTTTCAATTACTTTAGGACTTATCACCGAATTGTATGTGAATTAAATTGCAAACTTTTGAGAGGAAGTAGCGGGTAAGATGGCTTAGAAGGCTTCATATATAATTCAAGCAAATAGTTAAATTTTAGGCCAGTTAGATATATCAGCAATCATATTTGGAAAAAGACATCAACTATTTTTGTTAAAATTATTCACTTTTTACAAAGTTGAACTACAGTATTGGATATGTCATTTGTGATTTCGGCACACAAATCGCTTGTTTATAGACTGATGGCAATCATCCAGCGCACCACTTTACTTTATTAGATAGCATTACCCTTAAATATGCGCAGGTGGAGAACTTCGATGCAAACTAACAACCCCAAGGCACCACTTCTCAAACAACCGACGTTTCTCCTTTGGACTTAGTAGTAAATAGAGTTTTGAAGTCTTCGCTCCAACAAATAAAGATGTACCGTTGAAGTGGAGAATTACTTACGCTGCCGTGGGGTTTGTAACGATTACCACTAGAATTTTAAATATATTTACTTCATTAGACATCAAACCACTTGGTTAGTAAGTTCGAACTAGTTAGAATTCAGTCCTAGTTGAAAGCCTGCATTTTTCGTTGTACAGAAAATTTAAAATTGAGCTTTTTGCAAAATATTCAAGAGAAGCGAGAAGTTGAAAAATTGGAAAACAAAACTTTACCCACTAGTGCATGAATTTTTGTTTGGCTTCAAAAAATGTATCTAGATTACTTTTATGTATTTGAACGCGAAAATATTGATAATTTTTAATTCTGACCTTTTGGTTTCCTGAAATGAGCAAAAAGGTCAAGTGCGCCTAGAGGCGGACCTATGCAGTAACGCTAGGACATTTATTGGCAAAAGGGCTGCAATATGTTTCTCTTTTTAAACACTTTTAAAGATTTATTTAGCAACTTTATTTTATTTAATAGTGTGAAAATCCATAAAACATTGTTTTGTTGTAGAGTTACATAAATTTTACACAAAATGATTGGGTTTCTGATTTACAACCTGGATTCTTGCACAAATTATTTTCCGGACCTATCTAAAAACTTGCCCAAGTGTCCCTTTTCATCATAGCGTACGCCCTTTTCGCCTTTGGTTGAGATGGAGCTGAAAGTGGGGGAGTAGGTATCATTTGTAGTCAATGTAATGTCACTCATACGCCATGGCCCCCTACCCAAAAGTTCGACCCAAATTGGGGGACATCAGAATTCGATTTAGAGGTATGGTGCCTTCGGCAAAGTTTCTTATTTTGATCCCTAGAATATGATTTTCACAGAGCAATGGGCGATTTTTTTGCCTCCAAACAAATTGACCCGGCCCAGAACAAGTCATTGCTAAGCATATGGGCTCCAAAGAATATTGTCACCAATATGTGCTAGAATTCGGATACCGGAAGACTGACATGAAAAACAATATCCCTAAGAATTTCTGAAGTTCCACTTCGTCGGTTTTGAACTTTGTAGAAATATAATTTTGGGCTGCATAAAGATTCATTTGAGTAGCTAAAGTATGTATAAACAAGTAAGGCTGTGCCGAAGGCTTTATACCTTTCATGAATACCCACAACTTTTCTAAGTGTCCGATCCTTACTTACAATTACTTACAAACTCTCCAAAACTGTTAATTTAAAAATACATAGCCAAACCACATTTATCGGAGCAATCGGTAATATGGGAGCTATATGTTATGTGAGTCTGATCTGTATGATTTTCACTACACACATCACATACATAATAAGTACCAAACCTGCAAAATTTTACGTTTCTAGCTTTATATTTGCAAAATTTGTAGCCCAAACCCCATTTATCGAAACTATCGCTTATATGGAAGCTATATGTTTCGTTGGTCCGATCTGGGTGATTTTCACTACACACGTTTCAAATATAATATGTACTAAACCTGCAAAATTTCGCTCTAATAGCTTTTTAATTGCAAGAGGTATAGGCCAAAACCCGTTTATCGGAACAATCGATTGTATGGGAGCTCTGCGTTGTATCGGTCCGATCTTGCTGGTTGCGACAAATGAAATAAAATTAATAAAATTTTCATCTTATGTTATTAGCTATTTACATACATATGTATATGCATATACACTGTATTTTTATTCCCTTCATGTTATCTTTATTGCCAATTCAGAAATGTGTTCTGCACATACATAAATACCATGGATCCCGCCCATAGACTGGGAACGGTGGCGTAGCCCAGGGTTATTTTTCGAAGCGCGGCCGAAGGCCGCCAATGCGGAAAGGAGTTCTGCACATAAATACCATGGATCACGCCACGAATTGGATATCTGACCTAAGTCGATTTTCGGTTTTTTGTTGATAACTTTTCACTAAAACAAAAAAATTAAATTTCGACCTATTAGCACATTCATATCACTCAAAAACGCATAATAGCAATAGAAATCACACTTTTAGCAAAATCAAAAAGCGCTTAACGTTAATGAAAGAATTCCTAACAATCAAAAATTAATAAATACCTAATTAGGCGTTTCTTCATTTTTGTTGGTTAGACTTTCTTTCATTATGAAGAATCACCTAACAATTTTAATGAAGAAATGCCTAAAATGTTGGATATTCTTTTATTATGAACAACCGCCTAATTCCCATATGAAATATTTAGGCAATATTTCATTTTTCTTTAGGCGTTAGTTCATTAGGCCTTTATTCGCTGAGCCGTAGAACTCCCGTGCTGCCACGGTTCAGGCAAAAACCCGGAGTTGGCATGGCGTAGTTCAGGGTTATATATAATAAGCGCGGAAAAAGGACGCCTACGCAGAATGGTGTACTACGCAGAAGGACTTGGCATAATGTAGCCCAGGGTTGTTTTTATACCCAGCGTACTAGTACTAGTGCAAGGGTATATTAATTTTGTCCACATAACGGTACTATGTAACGGCGCAAAATAATCGAGTTAGATATATGTCCGCCCGTCTGTCCGTCCGTGTACACGATAACTTGAGAAAACATTGAGATATTTGCATGAAATTTTGCATACAGGTTACTTTCTGGCAGGTAGGTTGCTATTGAAAATGGAAGAAATCGGATGATAACCACGCCCCCTTTTTCGATATCGAAAATTTCGAAAATCACATAAATTGACATAACTTGCGTAAAAACTGAGATATTTGCATGGAATTTGTTATGCAGGCTACTTTCTTACCAAGGTAGTTTGCTTTTGAAAATGGACGAAATCGGATGATATGCACGCCCCCTTTCTCGAGATCGAAAATTTCGAAAAACACATAAATTGACTTAACTTGCGTAAAAACTGAGATATTTGCATGGAATTTGTTATGCAGGCTACTTTCTGGCCAAGGTGAGCTGCTGTGAAAATTGTCGAAATCGAATTATAACCACGCCCACTTTTTCGATATCGAAAATCACATAAATTAACATAAGTTGAGTAAAAACTGAGATATTTGCATGGAGTTTGTTAGCAGGCTACTTTCTGGCCAAGGTAGGTTGCTATTGAAAATGGGCAAAATCGCATGATAACCACGCCCCTTTTTCGATATCGAAAACTTCGAAAATCTCATAAATGGACATAACTTGCGTAAAAACTGAGATATTTGCATGGAATTTGTTATCCAGGCTACTTTCTGGCCAAGGTGAGCTGCTGTGAAAATTTTCGAAATCCGGTGATAACCACGCCCAATTTTTCGATATCTAAAATCACATAAATTAACATAAGTTGAGTAATACTTGAGATATTCGCATGAAATTTGGTACACAGTTTTCTTTCTGGCCAAGGCATGTTGGTGTTTAAAATGGGCGAAATCGAATGAAAACCACGCCCCCTTTTTTGATATAGAAAATTTAAAATGAGATTCTTAGGACTATATCATTGCCAAGTCATGGTATTTGTATCTGTTTCTGAAAACTAACGCTGGGTATTTAATGTTCGGTTCACCCGAACTTAGACTTCCTTACTTGTTTAAATTAAATTTAAAATTTTGCACATACTCGGTTTTGCACCCACAACAGTGGTACCTCAAATGAAAGGTAGCATAATTACCTATCAAATACAGAATTTGAATTTATTTCACACATAAAATGGGGATTTCGTGTTGGGGATTCTGATTTTAGGGATTTTTCCTTTGGGGATTTTGATTTTGGGGATAATGTGGTAGACCCGTTTTTAGCACTTTTGACACTATTTCCATTTCAGTTTGGAAATAGTGTCAATGACTTATTTTCCATTTTCTTGTTTACACTAATTCCATTTCGAAAGCGCAATAACTAGTGACACTATTACCTGTCACCCTAATTTTAACATTAAGGGAGTTGTGCAATGAAGGTATTTTATGTAGCAGTTCCTACATATGAAATATTTTAAAATTTTTATTTATTTATAAAAGCGATATGTACATACAAATTTTAATCATTCGTCATCGGATTCTGGCATTGTAATAGACAAGGGCGATTTAAGCAAATCTAAAATTAAAAACTTTTGAATAATTTATTTTTTTTTAAACCTTCCACAAAGAAGGTCTAAGAAACTACTTTTTACAGAATTGGGATCGGTTTAGCTGTTCGAGCAGGCATCGTGGTAATACGAAAGACATTTAATTTTTATATATGTAAATAGAAAAGATATAGCGACTTCTTTTAGATTCCCCCAAAGTTAAATAAACTTCCAAAAATGGCTTCTTATTTCGTTTAGCGATATCCAATTTTATTTCACTACTACTATACTGAACACAGCTGTAGTTAAGTATGAGATCCGTGTTTTTTTATGCATGAATACCTACATGTGGAAGGAGATTTAACATCCCTCTCCCATGTTTATTATAACCGTTATTGTTATCTTTCGCTTTTTATCGCATTCGTCAACCCAAGAGTAAAGAGATTAAACCACAAAAATTGTACGCAATTACTTTCATACGAAATTCGCCATTAACCGGCAACTAATTATATTTCGCAATATTGCTTCAATGAAAAAATTGCTAAAATGAGCAGCATATTCATATGAAAGTGTTTTAACCTACGTACATATGTATGTATATAGAGATAGCTATATGGATACAAACCTACAACTGGTATGCATAATTAAATTCGATGCGGATGAATTGTTTGGTTAGCCAAATTTATTTTACTTTAATGAAAACTCTTCAGCAACAGTAATAAATTAATACCGGGGAGAATAGTTTTGAGTTAAATTGTATTTTTCGATTTTAATTTTCAGACAAAAATGAATGACCGTTGATGGCGTGCAAAACTTAAAAATACGCGAAGGAAATAAGAAATACGTTTGAAAGTGGTCGCGATAATTAGTTGTTAAATTGGCGCTTACAATACCGAAGTACGATTGCGCCGTGACATAAACAAAAGTTTTTTACTTTGGGATTATGTCTCTTTTGATCTTGAAAAGTTAGAAGAGAACTCTGTGCTGAAAATATGTCAATCGGAAAGTCCGTGTTGGTTGTTATTATTAACAAATGAGTCCCAACGCCTCCCACACAGAAGAATATTCCTTGTAAAACTACTATGTACAGTTGAGCCGGCGCCGGGTGACGAAAAAACTCACATTACTGGGTGTTTTTAATATATGTATGAGATTGAGGATTGTCGTGAACAAACTAAACCGCTCTAACAGTCCAATATAGTTCACCAGTCGTTTCCCCGCTCTGTCAATTTGAAGCACCAACGGATCGCAAATCGGACTTTACTTGTTCGTTCCCTGGTGGTCTTCCTCTTTCTTAACATTCGCACCATATGGCCAAGCCAACAAAGCTAACGGTTTTTATTCTTTTCGAAAATACACTCTGTTGGAACGGGTGATTGGGAAAATAAGTGGATTTCATAATGATAAATTCTTTAGTCAAAAGAATTAACAAATCTCACTAGAGATTCTTAACTATACTAAAACACTGAATTTCCCCAACTATTTTTCGCACTACATGAATCGATTGCGTTTCAGCAGCTTTTGATCAAATTATCCAGTGATAGTGAAGCTATATGAAGACTTGGATGGTTAGCTCATTTATCTAATATTATTGAAATTAATTATTAAGATTAAAGAAAACCCCAATGGCCCGGCTGCAATGCTCCGTTTACTTTCTCAAAATATTTTCCCTCTATTTTTATTCTAATTTTTTAAATGGGCATTCAGCCCCTTGAGCGACTTTATTATTAATAAAGTAAAATAATAAAACCCATCTCATTTTCAAATTAACTTGTTTTTCAGATTATAAACTACCTACACATTCCTTTGCCAGATACGTTTATCAGCCTTCACTGAAATTATGCAAGGTAGTATTTTGTGATCAATAAGTACTTCATACAACACCTGCCAGCTGCGTTCAGTGCTTGAGTGACGCGATTATGTCTTCATCATAGTTTTAAACTGCAGTTGTTTAATACGCTTCAAGGTAAGAATGTTCAGTAAGATAAATGCGAATAATACTTGTACAAAAGTAGTATTGTGGGCATACTTCATAAAAAGTAAAACTGCATAGGTTCGCATTTTAAATTATCACAAGAACTACTAGCCATATTTATCTCAAGCAACTCTCTGTTCAGGGCATATTAGTGAAGCTTTTGGTCAGGGAAAGGTATAGTGGAATATTCCAACAGTGGTTTGGTGAGGTAGTAAACGGAATGTAACGGAATCGACTTAAAAAAAGAAAAACATGATGTAACGAAACTTTTCTGAAAACCAAATTTCCCGGCAGTGGTTGGACACATGTATACTTAAAGCCAAAATAATTTCTAACTTAGTAAAATCTATATCAGCACGAAAAAAGTTAAAAACGTCTGAAATCGATGACAATTTGACTGTCGTCATATTTTGATATCTACTCCTTTTATTTGCATGCCTTAATTTTTTGGTAACGAAGAAAAGGAAAGGAAATGAATACAAAAAAAATTACAAAAAAAAAATAATAATATGGCTTTAGCATAGTTTATAAAGATCACTACTATCATTAAATTAAAAGCAAACTTTTTGTAATGAACAATAGCAATATACTAGTTTTATTGTTAATAGTAGCAGCCAGGAACTTATGCAATTAATAGTTATTGATTAAATTTTTGGAAAGAAATATAACCACCACGAATATTTCCCGGGAGTGGGATCAATCGATAAACCACGATAGCAACAGCCCTGTATAGTTTTGGTTATGGTTTTTATCAATGCCTTCTTTTTCATAAAAATCGAACAAATCTTTCATTGTTCTTTGAATGTTCTTTGACACAGTACACATTAGTGGTGGAAAAACATCGATGTATCGATTTTACATCAATGTTACTTTCCAACACTAGTACACATACATATTTCCCTGTAGGGAAATTCATACCAAACTACTATAGTAGCTTTTATCCTCTTCTTGTGGATGAACATAAGTTGGTTTCAAAGATATTCATCTGCAACTAGCTGGAAACACAATTTCTTATACGTACATCACTATCACAGCTAGCTTAAAAATGGGGAACTAGCAGTTGACTTGTTATTAACCAAACTCCCTGCAGGGTTATATAAGAACGAACTCTTTTCAAACTATATAACATGAACATTTTAGTAACTACTTTGAAAAACTTTATAAAATAATAATAACTTTGCACATTCATGTTCATGCAGCACAAATGAAACACGCTGGAAAGTGCACATCTTATGCTTCACAGCCCTCGACAAGCTTTTCCAGCTGTGAATCAAAAATTATAACCATGAAAATCGAGAGATAACAACTTTGGAGGCATTTCGAATTTGTTGAGCAAACTATTTCAATTAATCGTGAAATTATATTAAAAGATTTTTTTACACAGGCCATTTCGAAAAGTTGATTTCGTTTCTCATTTCTCAACAAATTTTGTTTGAAAAGTTAACTACTTTGCAATTAAAATACAGTACTTATTTCCACACCATGTATTAATTTAGTTATGACAAAAGTCCATAACACACGTGTATGTATGTATGTATGTACATTCGAACAGCCATTAGTGGTAACCAGAATGAAAACGGCAAACGACAAGCGGCATCTGTCAAATTATTTTTACACGTGTTCTTATGGGGAGGAATTTTTTTGAGCACGACGCGACAAAGCGGCAATCAAGCACAGATGCCGCTGTCGCCAGATTAAATCTAATTCTATTTTGACAAGCGGCAGATGGTGGCGCTTGGTTTTTTTGACAATAAAAACGAAAGGAAGAGTAAATAACTTGTAAAATAAGTTCCAATTATTACAGAATATGTCTCTTTCACACTTTTTACAACATTTTTTTCTACTTTTCAAGATGATTCGGACCTGTCGCCCCTGCTCTCATTATAATCATGTCGCCAATGCTTGACGGCAAATATCGTCAAGCTTCAGTTTTTCGTCGTTGTCGTTCGCCGCCGTCGTGTTCATTGTGGACGGGCCTATTGATGAGCGTGTTGTTCAGTTAACTTGCTTAAGATTGTATTCAAGGTACGGTATCCTTGGAATTTGTAAAGTAAATTAGCATACAAATTAGAAATCTTCGGCGTAGGTATGCAAAGTACCCGGTACAGTTCTGTTTTTATACCTAGTAGTGCTTCGCACACAAGGTATATTAACTTCATTGGCCTAACGGTAGTATGTAACGGCATAAACGAATCGAGATAGATATTGACTTATATATATCAAAATGTTCAGGAGGAAAAGAGAAATTGATTGAGCCATGTCCGTCCGTCCGTCCGTCCGTCCGTCCGTCCGTCCGTCTGTGAACACGATAACTTGAGTAAATCTTGAGATATCTCAATGAAATTTGGTATGCAGGTTCCTTTTCACTTATCTCGGAGTGCTATTGAAAATAGGCAAAATCGGTTAAAAGCCACGCCCACTTTCTATATATATAATATTTTCGAAAATACAAAAAGAGTGATTATTCAGTACATAATAAACCTATAAGGATAAAATTTGGTGTGCACTTTAGCGTTAAGGAAAAAAATTAATTTTTGAAGAAATTTTTAAAAAGGGGCGTGGCACCGCCCACTTTTGATTAAGTCAAATTTGGAAATATTATTAGTCATAAATCAAAAACCGCTCAAGATAGCAAAATAAAATTCAGCACACATATTTATATTAATACAAGCAATATTTCGAAAAAAAATTATTTAAATCGGGTTAGGTCCACGCCCAATTTTATACGAAAGATTTTGAAAAGGATCATAGATATATTGAATATGCTATAACTTTGCTGAAACTACTTGTGTATCATTTCTATTTCACTTCTAAAGTGTTCGTGGGCAAAGAAAGTCGAAAGCACAAAATTTTTTGAAAATGGGCGTGGCCCCGCCCCTTAATGGGGGATTATTCCAAAAAACTTTTCATGCCATAACTCCGGTAAAAATTGACTTATTGAAGCGATATTTAGAGAAATTGTTCAACATATAAAGCTAACTCTTTGCTGTAAAAATAAACAAAATTGGTGAACGGACACGCCCACTTTTTGAACACAGTTCTAAAAAATTTCTTCGTATAATTAAAATCGCGATATTTCCTTAATTGTATAAGTTATATAAATAAGATTTTACACACATAACAAGCTTTTTAAGCAAAACTGAACTGTATAAAAATTTTGTGGATTTTGGTGAAGTAGGCGTGGCGCCGCCCACTTTTTAGCATAAAAGGTCAGCTATTTTCAAAAGCAATTGCTTGAAATTTCAAGAAGGTATTTAAATGAAAGTTAGTGAGATGCTTCCCAATAGTATATAGTATACTCCTGCCAAAAATTACGCAAATCGGATAGCAAACACGCAAAATATACTGACAAGTAGTTAACACCCTACTGCCTTTTTATACCTAGTAGTGCTTCGCACACAAGGTATATTAACTTCATTGGCCTAACGGTAGTATGTAACGGCATAAACGAATCGAGATAGATATTGACTTATATATATCAAAATGTTCAGGAGGAAAAGAGAAATTGATTGAGCCATGTCCGTCCGTCCGTCCGTCTGTGAACACGATAACTTGAGTAAATCTTGAGATATCTCAATGAAATTTGGTATGCAGGTTCCTTTTCACTTATCTCGGAGTGCTATTGAAAATAGGCAAAATCGGTTAAAATCCACGCCCACTTTCTATATATATAATATTTTCGAAAATACAAAAAGAGTGATTATTCAGTACATAATAAACCTATAAGGATAAAATTTGGTGTGCACTTTAGCGTTAAGGCAAAAAATTAATTTTTGAAGAAATTTTTAAAAAGGGGCGTGGCACTGCCCACTTTTGATTAAGTCAAATTTGGAAATATTATTAGTCATAAATCAAAAACCGCTCAAGATAGCAAAATAAAATTCAGCACACATATTTATATTAATACAAGCAATATTTCGAAAAAAAATTATTTAAATCGGGTTAGGTCCACGCCCAATTTTATACGAAAGATTTTGAAAAGGATCATAGATATATTGAATATGCTATAACTTTGCTGAAACTACTTGTGTATCATTTCTATTTCACTTCTAAAGTGTTCGTGGGCAAAGAAAGTCGAAAGCACAAAATTTTTTGAAAATGGGCGTGGCCCCGCCCCTTAATGGGGGATTATTCCAAAAAACTTTTCATGCCATAACTCCGGTAAAAATTGACTTATTGAAGCGATATTTAGAGAAATTGTTCAACATATAAAGCTAACTCTTTGCTGTAAAAATAAACAAAATTGGTGAACGGACACGCCCACTTTTTGAACACAGTTCTAAAAAATTTCTTTGTATAATTAAAATCGCGATATTTCCTTAATTGTATAAGTTATATAAATAAGATTTTACACACATAACAAGCTTTTTAAGCAAAACTGAACTGTATAAAAATTTTGTGGATTTTGGTGAAGTAGGCGTGGCGCCGCCCACTTTTTAGCATAAAAGGTCAGCTATTTTCAAAAGCAATTGCTTGAAATTTCAAGAAGGTATTTAAATGAAAGTTAGTGAGATGCTTCCCAATAGTATATAGTATACTCCTGCCAAAAATTACGCAAATCGGATAGCAAACACGCAAAATATACTGACAAGTAGTTAACACCCTACTGCCTTTTTATACCTAGTAGTGCTTCGCACACAAGGTATATTAACTTCATTGGCCTAACGGTAGTATGTAACGGCATAAACGAATCGAGATAGATATTGACTTATATATATCAAAATGTTCAGGAGGAAAAGAGAAATTGATTGAGCCATGTCCGTCCGTCCGTCCGTCTGTGAACACGATAACTTGAGTAAATCTTGAGATATCTCAATGAAATTTGGTATGCAGGTTCCTTTTCACTTATCTCGGAGTGCTATTGAAAATAGGCAAAATCGGTTAAAAGCCACGCCCACTTTCTATATATATAATATTTTCGAAAATACAAAAAGAGTGATTATTCAGTACATAATAAACCTATAAGGATAAAATTTGGTGTGCACTTTAGCGTTAAGGCAAAAAATTAATTTTTGAAGAAATTTTTAAAAAGGGGCGTGGCACCGCCCACTTTTGATTAAGTCAAATTTGGAAATATTATTAGTCATAAATCAAAAACCGCTCAAGATAGCAAAATAAAATTCAGCACACATATTTATATTAATACAAGCAATATTTCGAAAAAAAATTATTTAAATCGGGTTAGGTCCACGCCCAATTTTATACGAAAGATTTTGAAAAGGATCATAGATATATTGAATATGCTATAACTTTGCTGAAACTACTTGTGTATCATTTCTATTTCACTTCTAAAGTGTTCGTGGGCAAAGAAAGTCGAAAGCACAAAATTTTTTGAAAATGGGCGTGGCCCCGCCCCTTAATGGGGGATTATTCCAAAAAACTTTTCATGCCATAACTCCGGTAAAAATTGACTTATTGAAGCGATATTTAGAGAAATTGTTCAACATATAAAGCTAACTCTTTGCTGTAAAAATAAACAAAATTGGTGAACGGACACGCCCACTTTTTGAACACAGTTCTAAAAAATTTCTTCGTATAATTAAAATCGCGATATTTCCTTAATTGTATAAGTTATATAAATAAGATTTTACACACATAACAAGCTTTTTAAGCAAAACTGAACTGTATAAAAATTTTGTGGATTTTGGTGAAGTAGGCGTGGCGCCGCCCACTTTTTAGCATAAAAGGTCAGCTATTTTCAAAAGCAATTGCTTGAAATTTCAAGAAGGTATTTAAATGAAAGTTAGTGAGATGCTTCCCAATAGTATATAGTATACTCCTGCCAAAAATTACGCAAATCGGATAGCAAACACGCAAAATATACTGACAAGTAGTTAACACCCTACTGCCTTTTTATACCTAGTAGTGCTTCGCACACAAGGTATATTAACTTCATTGGCCTAACGGTAGTATGTAACGGCATAAACGAATCGAGATAGATATTGACTTATATATATCAAAATGTTCAGGAGGAAAAGAGAAATTGATTGAGCCATGTCCGTCCGTCCGTCCGTCTGTGAACACGATAACTTGAGTAAATCTTGAGATATCTCAATGAAATTTGGTATGCAGGTTCCTTTTCACTTATCTCGGAGTGCTATTGAAAATAGGCAAAATCGGTTAAAAGCCACGCCCACTTTCTATATATATAATATTTTCGAAAATACAAAAAGAGTGATTATTCAGTACATAATAAACCAATAAGGATAAAATTTGGTGTGCACTTTAGCGTTAAGGCAAAAAATTAATTTTTGAAGAAATTTTTAAAAAGGGGCGTGGCACCGCCCACTTTTGATTAAGTCAAATTTGGAAATATTATTAGTCATAAATCAAAAACCGCTCAAGATAGCAAAATAAAATTCAGCACACATATTTATATTAATACAAGCAATATTTCGAAAAAAAATTATTTAAATCGGGTTAGGTCCACGCCCAATTTTATACGAAAGATTTTGAAAAGGATCATAGATATATTGAATATGCTATAACTTTGCTGAAACTACTTGTGTATCATTTCTATTTCACTTCTAAAGTGTTCGTGGGCAAAGAAAGTCGAAAGCACAAAATTTTTTGAAAATGGGCGTGGCCCCGCCCCTTAATGGGGGATTATTCCAAAAAACTTTTCATGCCATAACTCCGGTATGTATTAAAATAGACCTGAGTAAATTAGGATACCAAAACAGATCACTACTAGGTATTTAATGTTCGGTTACACCCGAACTTAGACTTCCTTACTAGTTATTCATTAAGTTGTCCCAAATTAAGGCCCGGTTTTTCAGTGCAAGTTTAACTCAATTTGTCAATTTTTCAGTCAACTTTAAACGAAGTTTAAGCGGCCAATCTGCCAGGGTTAAACTCTAGTTAACCTGTTAGCTGTTTGCATATTTGATTGTGAAGCATTTGGTGAGAAATTCTTGTTTCTGGACATTTTAAAGTTATTTATTTGCGGTGGCGCAACGAAGAAATGACTGGCGAGCTATGTTGGGCGGTCAAAATCACTGAGGCGGTTAGATGGCTATTTAAAGAAGAATCTTTTTCTTTTTGCTTGGCATATATTGAATTAAGCACATTTAAATTTACAAACACAATAAGCAATAATCTCATCTTTACGTTGGCTCTTATAACAATTTTTTATTTATGGCAAACTACAAAAAACAATGTGCAAAAAAATTTAATATAGGTCATTTTAATAAAAACAATATTGTATCTGAAAATTTTCTTAAGTATACTTTGGCTCGTATAGTAAATGTGATAGGGCTACCTAGCTATAATAACTTTATTAATATTTAAATTAAAAAAAAACAAGTTAGGATTATATGGATTTCGCGTAAATATAAAGTTTAATTAGGTAGTAGAATATGGTAGTATGTATATATAACTCATTTCGGTCTTATGTCGCCTTTAGGCGATTATTGCTAACGACCACAGATATACATATAGGTTCTATCATTCTTTAAATTGCACGCATTGCACATAGTTTTTGCATGTATTTTGCTGTTGTTTAAAACGCGTATACCGTTTGCAAGATAAAGCGAGTTCCCCTGTTATTATGAATGGCCAATATCGTAACATAACTGAAAAGTCTACCGCGGACTTCAATGAAAGTTATGTGTAAATTTGCGTTGCATTGGCATACTTTATTTTTGGGCATTGATAGGGCAACTTCACATACTTAGTAACTCCGTTTGTAATCAGAAAAGAAAATGCCTGCAAATTAAAATTCGTTGAACGTATATGTATGTACATATCGCACTTGTTACGTTAAAGTGTAACAACTCAAAATTTCCAAATTTTAGTTTTTTGCAAGAAAATAATGTGCAGTGGCCATCTCTACCCAGTGTAAAAATCGTTCAGTGATTTGTCTAGTCTTTCGTTAAAAAAAAACGTTATGACTCTCTCTTTGTTTTCAGAATGACTTCTTTCGACTCACCTAAAGAGTTACACTTTTAGTTGCATCCAAGTGTTTTATCAAATTTGTTCGTTAGTGTATCACATAAAGTGTAACATTTTGAATTGTGCCTATTTATAACAAATCATATTTATCAATTCCAGTGAGAATTTTCAGTTAAACAGAGACAACTCAAAATAATACCACTATGTGTATAAAAAAATTTCAGGAAAAGAGTAATAACTCAAAAATTTGTTATTTTCGTGCAAATACTAAACAAATAAAAATAAAACAACGGTTATATTATTTTTAATGATATTTTCGTGCAATTACATTGTTTTTTCTTTGTAATATATTATTAATATTTACGGAAACAGTTTTTCGTCTCTACTGAAAATGTTCAAATTTTGAGTTGTTACACTTTAACGTAACAAGTGCGATATGTCGGTATTGTGGCAATATAAACGTATACGCTCCTAGCAAAAAGGACCAAAACAAAATGCGGTTGATGTGACTTTTATTTTTAAAAGCCTTAATCCTGCAATATTTTCTACTAAAAGTAAATATCTCTTACTCAAATATATATCTTTACCGCATTTATGGCCGCAAGAAAGCAAGTGATTGCTTTTCTGAGAAAAGAAAAAAAAATTCACCGAAAATTCGGTGACTGACAACACGTCAGGGTCAATTTATTGCTCGGCGAACCAGCATTTATTTTTTGCAGATAAGTTCTATTTTATTATCTCATCTAGCTCAACAAGGAATTTTCTTCTGACACTTTCTGTGTGTCTGATTTAGTTAAAAAAGGAATCCAAAAACAAAATTAGTTTTTGTTTTGTTTGATTTTTGACTTGATCATTGACTGATTTTGTTACTTTGGCGTGCATTGGAATGGCAGTCCCGCAAAATCAAATATTTTCAGGTAGGTATAAAAAATTATTTTTAAAGGTAAGGTTGTAGGTAAGAATGTTTAATTTCGAATACCACACAAATTAACTGGTTAAAACCATTGTCATTGTAAAAATGCTTTATGTCTTAAATGTGTTGGTAGTTATAACATTTTCGCCCAACTCCACAACGTTAAGCATATCTGTTAATACTAAATATTCTGTTAAATTCGTTATGTTTGAACAAGCTTGTAAGTTTAGGACACGAGGACATTCCCAAAAGGGCATACCTTGTAAGGAGCACAGGGGTCACTTCCGGAAAGTTACAACGAAAAGAGTTTTAAACATAATGATCAATTTATTTATAAAGATTGCGATTCGGGACTTGTTGTTGCTGTTAATTTTACAAACTTATATGGCTGATTCCTTGATAACTGATATATTTCACATCGACTTTTTGTGAAATGTCAATGTTACGATAAATGACTTTTGAAAGTGTGTACAGTGTAAATAGGGTAAAAGAAATATCCCCTGTTTCGAATTGCGCTACAACTTAAATCATTAACGCCCACTGTACCCATACTTATTCAAATATCGAAAAAGTGCATTCTAAATATCGAAAATATATAGTTTTGCTACAACCATTTCATAAACTGCTTTAAACGCAAGTGAATTATTCAGTTTCATATTTAAACTATTAACCCCTTATGAGAACACGTCTATATTTTGTGGAAATTGAACTAAGAATTATTGTATTTTTTTGTGTTTTTTTTAACGGTGGGCTATATACATGTATATATGTGAACAATATGCTCCAAAATCAGTTTATTCATGTATTAAAACTAAATAACAGTTATTCCTGTATCAAAACCAGTAGAAAAAAAGTTGTGACATTTTAGGGTTGTGACATTTCATGTTTAATCTATTGTCATTTTAATATAGCTTAATATTTTTGGACTTCCGTTAGAAATTCGATGTGTGCCACCAATGTCTATATGTGTTCTAATTTTCAAGGAAAAATTACACTTAGTTTGGAAGAAAAGCTGTGGTAAAGTTGTGACATGAGAAAGTGTGACACATATATTAAACGCAAAATCTTCCCAACCCGTCTTCAAAATGGGAGCTGCTCGAGCACAGGTAAATGTTGACATTACACTGAACATGTGTCAAAAAAAATTAATATTATATGTTAATTAATATTCGCACACGTCGACTGTGACAACCATTTTTTGATTTTTTACAAAACTGGAGAACAAAGTTTAGTCCTCTATAGGACCCTAGTCAAGCACATTATTTTTAAAACAATTGTGGCATATTGTTACGCTCTTTATCCTCTTTTAAAGCTTCTTCATGCAAATTTTGTTTCGATCACAATTTATAGCATATAATGCCAATAAAAGTGCATGACCTCAGCAAAGGGACACTATAAATTCTGACTTTTTTCCTTTTTTGTGTGTTTTAAAGTAGTCCATGGTATTAAATGATTAAATTTTGCACTTGATTTATATTACTCGATGAGATTAATAAGACTGCATATCAGTTTATTTAAAAACATGTCGGTTTGTTATAAATTTTTGACATTAAAGTCGGTGAACACAAATATATCAGTTTCCAAGGAATCAGCCATATGTTTTAATTGGTGGCGATTACTGTTTGGCTCTCATTTTCGTGGTTACAGTAGCATGTTTCATTACAATAGCATGCATGGCTTATAAATTTCTATTCTTAAAAGTGTAGTTGATTTTAAAAAAATACACAACGAACCGCAATATTCGTAGCGTAACTGATGATTACTTTATTTAACTTCAACTTATTTTACTAAACCCAAGCAATAAAATACGGTGAATGTAATATGAGCCAAAATCAATAACTAAAACTTAAAACGTTTTTCCTACTTGGATGCGTATTGGGAAGCAAGGTCCCTTGATAGTTCCAAACAACTTAGCACAATGGGTTTTCTTAATCTTCATAAATTTATGGTTTTATTAACATCTTTCTTTACACTTAAGCTAGTTAATACTATTGATTTTGAATATAGGCTAATGGAAAGGGAGATGGGGAGGTAGTTAGAGACGATAAGAGGAATAGTCAAAAGAAGCGAAGAAGCCACCAAAAATTTTATCTTCGAAAATATACTGTGTACATATGTATGTAGTTTCGCCAAGAAAATTAAATGTCAAAAATAACTTTTTTTCGATTGAAACGTTTGCGTTTAAAACTTACTATTGTTGGAATTGTTTCAAAAATGGAATAAGCTCTACGATAATTTAAAATATATAATAATCAAACAACAAACGTAAAGTATTTGTTTGTATTTATTTTCGTGTCCTGTTACAAAGAGGATTAACACCAGGAAACATCATATTCTCATTGATGGAAATGGATCGGAAATAGGAATATTAATAGGTAAGGAATGTAAATAGGACTACGAAAACCACCATGACATAATCCCAATTGACGCCATGTTATGCGAAAGTAAGTCAATTGACCTTATTTCGTACATTCCACCTTGAACAACAGTTTACATATTTATAACAAACACGCATAACACTAAGAGCCGTTAATAAGGACTTCCCCGAACTACTTGCTTAATTCCACTCTGCTGTACTTCTGACACATGTTGGGTATAATTATAGCTCTGAAGAAGATTTTTACGTCACGACTCATTTGCACAAGGAAATTTTTACTTTTCTTTTGAGATATTCTGTTTATTTGCATTTTACTTGCACTTAAAAGAAAATTGCTTCATTTACGTATTTCTTAAATGTGCGTCCTTCTGAAAGTATAAAAGCTTGAGGGTGTTGGCTTGTCATTTGTTTGAAGCGCAAAATTTAAGTGTTCAGACGTGACCTCTTATTGCAATCTCGTATATATGTATATGTACATGTGTACAACGTTACGTGTTTGTTTAAAGCCAGATTTTTCTACCGCACCGGGGATTTACTATTGATTGCAGAATATTCTGAATACATTATAATGTCTAGACTTAAAGCGATTTTATGACTTTGAATATTGCTTAAAGGGATGCGGTTTGGTTCAATATTAAACAAATACGCAAATATGTTAGATACATACAAAGGCCTCTATGAAAATTGTATCGTATAGCCCATGGCTCACATGGTCTAATTACTTAATTTATTAATCGTGTTTCTTTCAATTCATTCATTCCATCCAACATAGCGCCAGTCGTTTCGTTCTTCATGTACATAGTGCCTCTTGGAAACCCAACGAGATCCCAAGTCTTCCACTTGGTCCTTTCATTGGAGTGGTGGTTTTCATCTTTTTCTTCCGTTATACTATGTACTTTCTGGGCCGGAGCATTTTCAATAATTCGCACAACATGGACTAACTAAATGTTTTACTGTCGACGTTGCCCAATCATTTTATACATTAGTAGCTGACCCGGCAGACTTTGTCCTGCCACAGAACTATATACCAACTTGTCCATCGCCATCAGGGGTCGTACACGGTCTTAGTCTTGCAGTTCCCGATGGAATACGCGGTCGGGTTCGCTGGGTGACATGCGGCTATGATGATCGCAAACAATGTACATATTTGATTGGCTGGCGCAGAATCAATGCTGTTGCAACGGCGAAATCGGAGTCCCAATGCGTATCGTTTTCGAGCAAATTCAAACCTTACCTCCTCGTTCAACCACGCCAAATACCGCCATGTTGCTTCCTTAGTTCACATATTTGCAAACATATCTGAAGGATTTAATGGAATTGCAGTGAATTGAGAACATTTTCGACAAAAGCGGACAATATGGAACGATCCAGAGGTTATCGACAACGACATTTTTTCCGTTCACTTTCATCACGATTGATCTGCCATTGTCATCTGGAGAACTACGCCGATACAATGGATATCCGACAATTCCAATGATTGTGTCAGCCACCAACGGACGGGCAAAACACTTTTGTGTAAGTCCCGTTTTCCATGCACGGCGAGTCTGGGTTGTGGACTCCGCAAGGCCCATGGATCATCTTCGTTGTCGGAACGGAATACAGCTCCGGATTCGAAAGCAGCGCGCTTCAAGCCTACATTTATGACTGGTGTTCTTTCAACAACATTGTGTTGAATTTGAGGTGGTAACTGCGCAGCGCGAACTTGTGCAATATGAGAACGTCTCCACTCATTTTTTCTGCACGTTTCTCTTGCGTTTGATTAACAAGGTTTGATAGTCTAATAGCAGGCATTAGTCAAGCAAATAGCTCTGGCTAATATGCAATAAAGTCGTTTTTGACTTATCCTATTAAAAAGAAAATTCTTAAAAAAAAGTACTTACAGAATTAATGTATCGCAATACATGCCCGCAATTCAAGAAGATAAATAAAAAATGACAATGAGAAAAGTGCACTTGTCAAATTACGCTCAACCTAAGCACAGCGTCATCTGTATTTATCTCGTTAATTTCTAAACTCATACACGTATTTTATCACAATGACATCAAACCGTGCAATAAAATGCAAAATTTCGTCGAAGATAATTGAACATTTTCACGTAGTTCCGGAATTATCCGGGTTTTCCATTAAAAGTTTTCTATTTTTCCAATCGGAAAGCCGTTCTGGGGCAATTGCACACAAAATTCTATATTAGTAATCAATTTTCGATTTCCCCAATTTTACGACTTTTCAGCAAGATTTTCCCACAATTTTCTTTCGTAAGAACCTTCTCCAGGCAATTACTAAGAACTGAAAATAAATTTGAACCAAATCGGCCAACCCGTGCTCAATTGATGAATTACTATACATTGTTCCCACCATTTTTATATATATAGATTTTACTATTGTGCTATTAAAGTTCATAAATCTTATTGTATTAAGTAATGAGATTAAGTGAAAATAAAAAATTATCAAATCAAATTTAACTTATTTCTGTTTGAATATACCTCTTGTACCACTTACTTGCGTTGTTTAAACTAATACTCATAATTTTCTAGACCGCCCTTAAGGTGGCTGCGGCCATACGGCGGATCCCAATTTTTTAGTTTCTGCTTCACGCAAAATAAACTTTTATGTTAACATATTCCTGAGTGAGTTTTTTGAACACGTCACAAAAAACCTTGGCCCCTGCATAATCTTAGCTCTCACTTTCACAAATCTCAATGACTATAAATAATGAAATGGGCGGTCATAACAATATCAACCATTGTTGGCATACCATAATAGCCTTATATGCAATGTTGCCGTTCTGGTTATTTCTAACCAAAATTGGTAATTTTTCCCACTTTAAGGCGTTTTTCGTAATTTGGTAATTTTTTTGCCTGTTTAGTAATTTATTCGATCCGATGAGGCCAATATATAGTAATAGGTTAAATATCCCGTAAATGCTAGAATAATGGCATTTTAGAAGAAGTTATGTCAGAGAAATTAAGAAGTTTTCTTGTTGGAAAACCTATAGCGGCTTAAGAAGACGTATAATTTTTAATTAATCTTTCTTTTACCTATTCCATCTAAAATTCAATTCTTTTATTTTTTTTTTGATTTGCGTATGCATGAACGTACCTGTAATTTAAGAAAAACCTAGACGTGTTCGTTTTTGTAATTTATGGTTAGTTCTTTTTATTGCTGTGGCAACACTGCTTATATGTAAAGTAAATGAAGGCTATATAATACCAACAACAACTTTTACTACACTTTATAATTAGAAGAAGCAATGTAATAAAAAAAAGTAGTTACATTTATTCCAAAAAAATCAAATTCTGTTAAGTATTCTCTATAAAAATCTACAAGCAGCACTTTGTACCTTTTTAACGCTCGAAATGAGCGCGAAAGAAAACCGCAATCAACGATACGAGATGAAACGCTTGCTATAAATTAAGAACACTTGTCCATCAACAGAGGAATTGGAAAAGGCTGGTGATGAAAAGCGAACGCCATTCTTTAGTGGATATGCTGCTGGAAATTAAATGTGAAAACTTTTCTCTTGAAGAGCTTTGCGTTGCATAAAACTATGAATAATAACTATAAGAACTACAAAATGAGTCATTATAAGCAGAAGCTCATATTTTGGACTCTGAATGAGGTTTAAAGGATCCAACACAAATAGTGTTGTTGTAGCCGTTTCATCTTATAAATAAAAATTAAAGTGTGTCCTTTATATTATTGTGTTATTGTGTTTCAATAATGTCCAAAAAAATGTATTTGTTTATACCAAAGACGGTAAAGCCAGAAATATTGTATATCCTAAAGCACTGCTATAAATGGAATGTTAAAAACTAATAGAACTAGTAAGGAAGTCTATGTTCGGGTGTAACCGAACATTATATGCCTAGTAGTGATCTGTTTTGGTATCCCAATTTACTCAGGTCTATTTTAATACCGGAAAAGTTGTTATAAAGGCAACTGATTGTTTTCGATTAAAAACATTTCTATTGTAAGTGGTAAATTAAGATATCACTAAATAACAAAATATAAATACCTTTCCTCATGTTCATGAAAGGTATGAAAATAAACATGTAAGGAAGTCTAAGTTCGGGTGAACCGAACATGAAATACCCAGCGTTAGTTTCCAGAAAAAGGGGGCGTGGTTTTCATCCGATTTCGCCCATTTTAAAAACCAATATATTCCGAGCCTAAACAATAGCGAATTTGGTGGGCGCGGCCACGCCCCTTGCTTATAAAGCATTAACCGCTTAAATGAGCCAAAAGTACTGAATCGATCTTTACAAGGGTTATACCATGTCCTATATATAACTTTGGAAAAGAAGGCGTGTCATGCCCATAACTTTTAACATATTTTGTGAAATTTTTGATATACGGATATACATATGTGTCCATTTATCAATATCTACATAATGTCTAAGCTTTAGAGAAGGCGAGTTGTTTTTTTTAAGTTATTTTATTATTTGGCTCAGGTGCTATGTGACCGTTTTGCTCAAATGTTAAAAACATTTTGTTCTTTAGAGAACGGGAGGTGCGGGACACCTGTGACACCCTGTATGTATTTATTGGTGGCGAGCACTGTTGGCTCTGAGGCATGGCGCGATTGGCTTCCTCATTTTCGCTTGGAAAAACCACCTATTGGCTCAGGCCTAGGCGACCGTCTTGCTCAAAAGTATTTATGCATTTGGCTCAGGTTCTGACGACCGTGTTTGCCTAAATGTTCAAAATTGTTCTTTGGAGAAGAGAGGGTATGTATGTATTATTGTGGCGAGCACTGTTGGCTCTGAGGCATGGCGCGTGATTGGCTTCCTAATTTTCGCTTGGAAAAACCACACTTTGGCTTTCCAAAATATAAACTATATCTTCGAAATATTTTATAAGCTGATTGCGAATTACAATAGCATGCAATGCAAATAAAATAAACGAATGAAATAACCGTAGCTTATGTATGTATGTCGCTTAAACACATAATTTTATAAAAGTGGGTGGTGGCACGCCCACGGATTTTATTATGTTGTTTGTCCCTATTTGAAGATCAGTTTTCATTGCAGATCTTTATGATACTTTCACAGTGGCTTGTTAATAGTGAAATGTTGATATTTTGTTTATTCACTTGTGGGCGGTGCCACGCCCATTTTCCAAAGTATTACCAAAAAACCTTTAAACATCACTAATAACATCATCAGCTGAATGAGTGTACTAAATTTTAGCATTATATCTTTATCAGTTAAACAGATATTGCATATTCCGGTTTCCTAACTCTCGTTTAGAGAACTTTAGTCCAAAAGTGGGCGTGGTCGTTCACCGATTTTTCTTATTTTCTGTGGTAGTACTCTTCATAAACATAACATGCCTGGTACCTAGTTACGTAAACCTATCTCACACCGTTCTGAAGTTATTAGCAGTCGAATTTGAAAATTGCTTGACTCATAAGTGGGCGGTGACCAGCCCACTTTCCAAAATTTTGCAAAAATAATGTAAAGAATATGAAAATTGATGTATGCACCAAATTATATTATTATAGCGGTATCAGTTAATTAGATATGGACTTTTCAATATTTCCACCTCCTTTCAATATAACTTTTATGAAAAAGTAGGCGTAGTCGCTAAGCGATTTCGTTTACTTTCTATAGCTGAATTTAGCACAACAATAGTATGCCCTCTACAAAATTGCGTTATACTAGCACAAACTGTTCTGAAGTTATTGAGAGTAAAAATTTGAAAATTTCTTCAAATATATGTGGGCGGTGCCACTCCCCTTTTCAAAAAATTTGATAAAATCGGCCTTAAAACATCTAAATCAATACATATTGCAAATTTTATCATTGTAGCTGCTTCTGATATTGAATTAAAACGTTTTATACGTTTTTCGAAATTTTCGATATCGAAAAAGGGGCGTGGTTATGGTCCGATTTTACGCATTTTCAATACCAATCTATTCTGAACCCAAATAAGTACGCATGCCGAATTTGGTGAAGATATCTCATTATTTGCTCAAGTTATCGTGTTAACGGACAGACGGACGGACGGACGGACATGGCCCAATCACATTTTTTTTCGATCCTCATCATATTGATATAAGGAAGTCTATATCTATCTCGATTCCTTTATACCTGTACAACAAACCGTTATCCCAACAAAGTTATAATACCCTTGTACTAGCACTAGTACGCTGGGTATAAGATCACCACGATAAGCATTATGAAACTTGGATAACTGAAAGAAGTGTAAAAATTATTACACAGTCGAAAATTTTTGACCAACTTTGTGACCACGTGGGCGGATTTTTGGATAACTGTTTTGACTTTAAACTATTTTATTTAACTGAACTAATATTGTCAGTTTTTGGGAAAAATTGATAACTGGAGAAAAATTACAAAGTTAAATCAACAGCGATGGATAGGATTACATGTTTCAGAATTTCCAGGCTCATCATCAGATCCCCTTTCGGGCACTGCACCAAAGCCGCTGTTAGAAAATTCTAACACTAAACTATGATGCCCTGTGACGTCACGATGCAATCGTCTCCACTTCAATTAATTCACTTTTTGTTTGTTTGTTCTTGCCGAAAGTATACACAAATTTCTTAAGACAAGCTGTCTATATGTAATAATTTAAAATCGCTGAAAAAAGTTTTCCCTTGTAAATCAATACATTTTTTTAATCCGAGATAAAAGTACGGCAATTACCAACATTTAAAATCTATTACTTGTACCTCTCCCGCTTATATGTATTTTCAAATAGACTACGTTTTCCTACAGAATTAGCTTAAATGTAGCATGAGAATCTTTACGCATATTGTCACTTGCGAAGCGAATACATTTGGCGAGTCGAACGGATTGGCGAACTCACCTAAAATTTGCATTGTGAGTGGCGAATGAACTTTTTCGCCTGTCATGTTATGTTGCCATTCAAACAAATTCAAAAAGTTCATCCGAATTTGACGTTTCTGTCATTTTTGTGTCATTTGCTTATGTTTTTATATATTTATTTGTGCAAAAGAGTGCGATGTTTGTGTAATTGTAGTAGGTAGTGAGGATGATGTGTATCAAGTGGAAATGGCAGCTCATATCGAGATCATAAAAAGTGGTGCTAGTTCGGATACAGATGAGCTGGATGTGGAAAGTAGTGGTGCAAAAAAACGTAAAACCCACAGTGGCACCAATGGTGATTTACTGATAGTAGAAGACGTTTGGAATCACATCCACTTGAAGTGCGTATAACAATTGGCAATATCGCAAAAGGTGCGGAAGAATACATAGTGGTGCGTCTGCGTTACTTCAAACGTTTGGTTTTTGCCACATTACAAAAAATCATACCAGATCTTTTGAATCCATTTAACAAATTGATTTACATATATTTGAAAGAAGAATGTTTATCCACTACTCGCCCCTCATGCAGTCTTGTACAATGGACTTCACTTACTTATGAGGAGTATGTTGCATCTGGACCCGGAGATTGTCAGTAGTAATCATTTTTTTTAACGTGCCATCGTTTACCCACATTGACCTAGAGGAACTATTATTTAATTTCATTAAAAACCACACAAAAGTTGTTTACTCTCTTCTATGTTGTTTTATTTTCGGTTAAAATTCTTTCTTCTATCAAAATATATGAATAAACACAAAACTTGTAGCTTCTTTTTCTCAAATGCGAATGAAATAAGCATTCGTCAAATTTTGACACATTTGGCGAAGCGAATCTAAGTTTTTCGCTACTGGCAATTCGAGAAGTTCATTTTCGTCACTCATTCGCCACTTTTTGGCGAATTCGCCACAGATTCGCATGCCGCAATTCGAGACGGCGAAATTCGACAAAATTTTCATTCGCTTCGCATGTGACAATATGCGTACTTATATTTTAGTAACAGTTTTGTTAAAATCATGTTTCCAGGCATAAATTCCTTATCAAATTCGTCAACTACAACTTCGTTGGTAAATGACTTTTGAAAAGGTATTAAAAAAAGTTTTTAACAAAAAATTTCGATATTATGTAGGTGCTACCGCCTGAAAAGTTAGATATGGACGAAAAAATGATTCTCACAAAAAATTGGCTCTGTTCTGTAACCCTTAGGGGTTGCTTAAATCGGCTGAAGCTTCCCATAAATTTTGTACGGGGAAAAGTGATTTTAAGTTAATTTTCTCATAATTTTAGAAACTCTTTTTGAAAAGCTTAACATGTTAAAGCTAATGCTCCGAAACTGTATTTGGATTGTGAATATCGAAACCAGAAAAAAAATTACAGCTATTTGAAAGTGACAATTTTTTTAACAATTTCAAGTAATCATGCATTTTATGTTATTTATGTATATACCTCTCCATATTTATTATCCAACAAAAAAAATCAAAATGTCAATTTTATGACTTAGCTTATTTTATTATTAGCTTTAAGAATATGTAAAGCTTTTTAAAAAAAATATTCTAAAATTATGAGAAAATCAACTTTGAAAAAAAGTCAATTTTCCCCATACAAAATCCATGGAAAATTCAACCGATTTGAGCAATCCCTAAGGGTTAAGGAACAGAGCTAATTTTTGGTGAGAATTGTTTTTTCGTACATATCTAACGTTACAGGGCGTAGCACCCAAAATCGAAGCCAAAAAAATGTTTGAATCAGCCTAATGAATATACAGAAATACGAATGCCCCAATAAGCACAATACTATCAGCATATCTTTTTTATACCCAGCGTACTAGTACTAGTACAAGAGTATATTAATTTTGTCCACATAACGGTACTATGTAACGGCGCAAAATAATCGAGTTAGATATAGGGTTCCATATATGAAAGTCCTTAGGTTGAAAAGAGGAATTGATTAAGGCATGTCCGTCCGTCCGTCTGTCCGTCCGTGTACACGACAACTTGAGTAAAAATTGAAATATTTGTATGAAATTTTGAATACAGGTTACTTTCTGGCCAAGGTAGGTTGCTATTGAAAATGGGCGAAATCGGATGATAACCACGCCCCCTTTTTCGATATCGAAAATTTCGAAAAACGTATAAAACGAGTTAATTCAATATCAGAAGGAGCTACAATGACAAAATTTGCAATATGTATTGATTTAGATGTTCTAAGGCCGATTTTATCAAATTTTTTGAAAAGGGGCGTGGCACCGCCCACATATATTTGAAGAAATTTTCAAATTTTGACTCTCAATAACTTCAGAACAGTTTGTGCTAGTATTACGAAATTTTGTAGAGGGCATACTATTGTTGTGTTAAATTCAGCTATAGAAAATAAACGAAATGGTTTGGCGCCCACGCCTACTTTTTTATAAAAGTTATATTGAAAGGAGGTGGAGATATTGAAAAGTCCGTATCTAATTAACTGATACCGCTATAATAATATAATTGGTACATACATCAATTTTCATATTCTTTACATAATTTTTGCAAAATTTTGGAAAGTGGGCTGGTCACCGCCCACTTATGAGTCAAGCAATTTTCAAATTCGACTGCTAATAACTTCAGAACGGTGTGAGATAGGTTTACGTAACTAGGTACCAGGCATGTTATGTTTATGAAGAGTACTACCACAGAAAATAAGAAAAATCGGTGAACGACCACGCCCACTTTTGGACTAAAGTTCTCTAAACGAGAGTTAGGAAACCGGAATATGCAATATCTGTTTAACTGATAAAGATATAATGCTAAAATTTAGTACACTCATTCAGCTGATGATGTTATTAGTGATGTTTAAAGGTTTTTTGGTAATACTTTGGAAAATGGGCGTGGCACCGCCCACAAGTGAATAAACAAAATATCAATATTTCACTATTAACAAGCCACTGTGAAAGTATCATAAAGATCTGCAATGAAAACTGATCTTCAAATAGGGACAAACAACATAATAAAATCCGAGGGCGTGCCACCACCCACTTTTTTAAAATTATGTAAATATTGATTAATGGACACATACAAGGTGGCGCAAAAGTAATCTTCCTATCAGAAAATGCTATAAATTTTGCGATTGGGCCCTAAAATCAATTCTGTTTTGACATTTGTGTAGTAAACACATGCAAAATACACGTTAATAAACAATGTTCCGCTACACTGCTCCAGAACGTGGAATATTGCTGACTATTTATTTGACCAATAATCGGTCGGTGACTTTGGCACAACGTGAATTTCGTCGCAGATTTCCTGGCCGTCCAACGCCTACTGGTCAACGAGTTCTTTTTGCAGCAACTTGATGAATTGGGATTGGAAAACATGTGGTTCCAACAAGACGGTGCAACAGCACACACTGCACGTGCCACAACCGATATGCTGAAGGATGCATTTCCCGGGTGCCTAATCTCCCGTTTTGGCGATTTGCACTGGCCAACAAGATCGCCTGATTTGACAGCTCCAGACTTCTTTTTGTGGGGCTTTTTGAAGTCGCGGGCTTATGTCAACAAGCCTCAGACTCTTGCAACTCTTAAAGACAATATCCGTCAAGAATTTGAGGACCTATCGCCGGAAGTTTAGCCCAAAGTGATGGAAAATGCCATAAAAAGGGCTCAAATGACAATCAACTGTGGCGGGGCCATTTACATGACATCATATTCTCGACTTGATGTAAAAAAAATTAAAAGACCAAATAAAAATAATCCACAAGAAGAATCAAAGTTTTTCATTTTGTTTTTGAATTACAGCCAAAAAACATCGGAAGATTACTTTTGCGCCACCCTGTATATCCGTATATCAAAAAATTTCACAAAATACGTTAAAAGTTGTGGGCATGGCACGCCTTCTTTTCCAAAGTTATATATAGAACATGGTATAACCCTTGAAAAGATCGATTGAGTACTTTTGGCTCATGTAAGCGGTTAGTTTTATAAGCAAGGGGCGTGGCCGCGTCCACCAAATTCGCTATTGTTTAGGCTCGGAATAGATTGGTTTTTAAAATGGGCGAAATCGGATGAAAACCACGCCCCCTTTTTCTGAAAACTAACGCTGGGTATTTAATGTTCGGTTCACCCGAACTTAGACTTCCTTACTTGTTTGATATGGAAAATTTCAAATAAGATTCTAGGGCCTATATCATTGCTATGTCAGGGTATTTGTATCTCGTTCTGAAAACTAACGCTGGGTATTTAATGTTCGGTTCACCCGAACTTAGGATTCCTTACTTGTTTTTATATATGTATGTATGTATGTAGATATTTTGATGCATAGCTGTTAAATTATGATTACACCCAGAGAAAAACCATCTTATAAAAATAAATATGTTCGTATTAAATTTAAATATGCCCTATTTCAGTATGAAAAACTTCGAGTTTGAATATGAAACGCTTTGATTTTAAGTGGATGCATATTTAATCAGCTAAACGAATATGCAAAATTCTGAGTTTGAAAATGGAACATATTCATATCAATAAAAAAATATTTAACACTCCATGCAAGTATGTACCAATGTTATATCAAAAAGTTAAAATTTAATATAACTTGCTGTGATACTTAATATAAAGGTAAACCATATTTATTTTAAAGTGCTGTCATACTGAATTTAATGTGAAAGCATATTTATTTTGACTATTGTGAATAAAGCGTTAAGCCGAGTTCAAATTCTGTAACCAAGGAAACGAAACGAATCCATAAACGATGCATACATACACTCAAGGGAGCACCGAACATTGTTACCAACTTTTACTTTTATAACCAATTAGGGTAAAGCCAAGGTAAACTTAGTGCTTAAGACCATGCTTTGCAAAAATAGTACCAATTTCATACAAGTCTTAAATCGATTTACAGACGTTGACAACCCTGCAAAACTCCATTTTGATTTATGTTGTGAAATTTGATCGTGAAAAAGCTCACTGATGCTCGTAGTGTCAATAGTGTTTTATTTAATTGATTCGTTTATTAAATTGTTGAAACAATTATTTATATTTGTTTGGTTTTACGAAAGTAGTGTTTTGCATTATAGTGTGAATATACATACGTGCAATAATTAATGAATTGATCAGCGCAATTCCAGTGCGAAAATTGCATGTACTTACATTCAGGTATGTATCATGCAGAGACGCATGTACATATACATATGTGCGTCTATGGTTATCCTCTAGAATAGTACCCGACCTCGAAATCTTAGCCAAAATTTCAAATTTGCTTTTATCAATCTCAAATATACTTAAACTTATTTCACATTCAGAGACTTCAGAAATAAATGAAGATTTGAAATGTATTTATTCATTTTGTACTGAGCCGTTCAAAGACATAAACTCTGAGTACCGTTTCCTAAAAGTTTTGAAAGAAATGAAGTTATACCAAGATCCCAAATCTTATGTTATATCCAACGAAATTTCACAAAAAATTGTCAAAGGGCATTCATCTTTATTTCCAAAAAAGATTGATTTTTACATTATGCAAGTGCAATTCCAATTTAAATCTTTTTTGAACTTCCTGATGTTCTCGATATAACAATTGATAATCAGAAGATGCTTCTAAAAAACAATTATTTTGTAAATTTTGTAAATTCTGAAACATTCGCAAAAAAATCGAGGAATTTTTTACCACATGATACTGTAATACCTTTTTTTTTGTATTTAGATGAATTCCAGGTAAATAATGCTTTAGGAACCCACGTGCAATCAATTTGCGCTTTTTATTATTCATTTCCTACGATTCCTCAATATTTGCTGTCTAAGCTGGATTTTATTTTTCCATTTGCATTTATTTCTTCATACGTATTAAAATCATATGATCATGAAACAATATTTTACCATTTATTGCGTGAGCTAAAAGTATTAGAAAATGGAATTGAAATTAGCACACCGAAAGGTAGCAAAAAAGTTTATTTCGTAATTGGACTAGTTTTAGGTGATAATTTGGGCTTAAACTCATTTCTTGGCTTTGTACAATCATTCAGATCAAAGCGATTTTGCAGAGCTTGCAAAAGAAATAACAACGAAATGAAAAAAGACTGCAATGAGAAAAAACAATTTTTAAGGAATAAATTATCATATGAAAGTGATTTAAAAATGGAAAATTTTGTAGAAACTGGTATCAAAACTAATTGTACTTTAAATGAACTGATAAGTTTTCATGTAACTGAAAACTTTTATTTTGACTTAATGCATGATGTTTTGGAAGGTGTTTGTACTTATAATTTATGTCAAATTCTCTTGGCGTTGATTGACAAAAAAATTTTAAGTTTAGATATAATTAACAGTAGAAAGCAACTTTTTTCTTTTGGCGAAATAGAAGCAGGCAATTTCTCGGTGCCAATAGAAATGCACAGACTAAAAAGTTACAAACTTAAAATGACCGCAAGTGAAATACTATGCTTTACCAACTTTTTGCCATTAATGATAGGGGATTTAGTACCTGAAAGCAATGAGCACTGGATATTATTTACAAAACTACTAGGAATTATAGATGTATTATTTGAAAGTAAATTTACTGAACAAGATTTAAAATCATTGGAAAGAAAAATAAAATCACACCACAAGTTATATGTTAAGTTATATGGCCCTACATTAAAACCAAAGCATCATTTTATGGTTCATTATCCTACAGCTATAGTAAAATGTGGACCTTTGAAATACGCTTGGGTTATGCGTTTCGAAGCCAAACATAAGGAAGCAAAGTCATATTTAAGTACAATTATGTCAAGAGTAAATCCTTGTCGTTCATTATCTATTAAATTGTCTCTAAAATATTCCAACTTTTTACTTGGTTATGACAAAGGCTTCCCACCCTCATTTCAAAAGTCTGTATTTAAAAATATAAGTATACAAGATTTGGAACTTTCCAAAAATATGATCTTATTACATAACTTAAATAAAGATAACTTGTTGGTTTGTGATAAATTAGAATACAAAGGAGTTTTGTATAAAAAAAACTATTTCATAGCACACAAAGATGAGAATTTAAAGTTGTATAAAATACGGTTTTTATTTTATCAACAAGAAAATGTATACATTGTATGTAATAATATAAAAGTAGAAGGTTTTTATAATCATATGCAGGCATATGAAATCGGCAAAAGAAATCCTGAAGATCATATATTTGAAATAACATATTTTACAAGCTATCCTCTTCATTTGTACCAAATTAATAATGGAAAGAGTTATGTAAGATACAAATCGCTTTAATTTTATATGTATGTATTTTTTATTGAACTTTGTCAATTTTCTTATTATTTATATTTGAAATAAAAATTGTCCACTAATTAAATTAATAATTAAAATTGAGTCGGAAGAATATTTGTGGTAAGTATGGACCGTGGTAAATAAACCTATCGGTGATATTAAAGTTAACTATGAACAATGTTTAACTAAAATATGGAAAATAGTACGTTTTACTATAGAAAATAGTACGTTTTACTATGGAAAATAGTACGTTTTACTATGGAAAATAGTACGTTTTACTATAGAAAATAGTATGTTTTACTATGGAAAATAGTACGTCTTACTATGGAAAATAGTTAACTTAAATATAGTTCATAGTTAAGTTCAATATGTTGACACTTATATTCGACTAAGAACATATTCAGGTTAACTTTTTTTCATAATAGTTTTGAAGTTGAAACATATTTAAAATGACGTTAAAAATATTTAATATTAATATTAATATGATTATTCCCACTAAGGAGCATATTTATTTTACATATGGACACACTTCAAGCCAAGTGTGTTTGTTAATTTAGTTCAACTATTTTCATAGTTGATTTCATAATGTTTATAGCCAAAACACATCTGAAGTGCAGCATAGTTAGAATGACGATTTTCATATTAACTGCAAAACCATTGGTAAAAATAGTTAGATCTAAGTGAAAATAGTTAAAATTCCATGCATTTTTCTCTGGGTGTACGATTAGTAATCGGTTAGATTATTTTCTAAAAAGAATTGTAATCATTATTTAATTGTGTCTTTCAAATATTGGGATTCCGTAATGATTACGATTAGAAATAATCAAAAAATAATCACGATTACTCTAGATTACTGAAAATAATCAGAAAGAATCAAAAAGAATCTAAATAAACAATTGATTCTTTCACGGATTCTTTTTGATTATTTTTGATTCTTTTCAATGTAAATTACCAAACAACTTTTCTCATTTCGTTTTTTTAAATTTTGAAGACATTTTTTAGTAAGTTTTTTAAAATCGTTTTTTGTATAACTATATATGCATACATGTATTATAAATGATGATATTATTGCTATTATTCATAACAATTTATCCATTCAATGTAATCAGCCCAATTTCCCCCGTGAACAGTCCAAGGCGTCAGTCAATGTCTGATTTATCATTTGAGAAATTGGTTTTATTGAAAGAAAATTCCAAATGGGGTTAGTGTATATTTTTGTTGTTATTTTGTTATAAATGATTTTTGTTAATTTTTTGTTGTTATTTTGTTATCAATGATTATATTTCTTTATTTTGTCTTTAATATATTTATTTGTTAGAAATAAAATAATTACAAAAAAATGTCTTAAAAATGAAAAAAAGCAAAAGGAAGAAAGTTTTGTATTTTGAAATGAAAATAATCAAAAAGAATTAATAAGAATCTGTGAAAGAATCAATTATTTATTTTGATTCTTTTTAGTAATCTGGAGTAATCGTGATTATTTTTTGATTATTTGTAATAGTAATCATTACGTAATCTAGTTGGGAACAAGATAATCGTATTGTAATCAATTATTTCACTCTCAAATACAAAGTAATCAGATTACTAATGATTACGATTAGTAATCAATTCTTAACAGCTATGTTTTGATGCTAAAGGGCATTGAAAAACGATGCCATTTATTTTCTCGGTATTCATATCAAGAGTCTATGAGCAATGCAGTGAAACGGCCGCACAAAGTGCCCTTGGTTATAAAGCACTCAAAATACTCATTGTCACTTAATGAATGTAAAACACAAATCGCTGTAAAAGTTGAAATTGTCAATCGAAGCAAAATTATAAAAGCTGCTGTGATATGATGTTGAATCCTTCTAATTTATGGTGGACTGTTGCATTTAAACTTTATTTATTGTGCTAGAAAATAAAAAAAAGTCAAAGAATTTAAAGAAGAAACTAATTTGAGGAGTCACTTAATTTGTCTAAGTTCTGATGTACAATGATAAACCAAACAAAATATTCAGGAAAATCTGACGTAAAACTATTAAAATGCTTTAATATGAAGTGTTTGTTAAGTGCTTAACTGATTTTTAAAAAACGTTACATCATTTCTATAAATTCAGACAAGTATAACAATGTACTGACGGCTTTTACATTTTCACACTTATCCATATTATATGCTCACATAATCAAGACTGGAGGTGGGTTGCATGACGAAAAGAAACTTCTTGATTTCGTAACTCTAACTTACTGAGAACTGCATGAATCTTACCAAAAGATTGGCTTACATATAGTAGTCCAACTGAAAACGCGGAGATATCTGCAGGTTCAGAAAATACTCCTGGTCTTATAAAAGAGAAAGATTTTATTTGCGATTTGACTTTGATAATAGTTTAATTAGTTATACAGTATCCTTTTAATAACTTCATACCAATTAGGCCAGATAATATCAGGCATAGCCATTCGGCGGAGTTTTAATTTAGCAAACGGGAAAAGGTCAAATTCAATATGGGAAGCAAACTTTTTAATTGCTTTGGAATGGGATGAATCTTGCACCCAACGCATACGGAGTGACGAAAATGAGGCTCAAAACATTTGAAATTTATGCTTTATAAGCAAGTTAATTAGCTTTTGAAGTATAATTAGAGATTGACTTGGTTTGCATTTTAGAATTTCAATTAAAAATGCTCGTATTGCAGTCGCAAACCAAACAATCAAAGCGAAGTGGCGTTTTTTGTTGATAATAAAAAGCTTTTAGATTTATTTGTATGGCAAAAAAATTCAATTAAGGTAAATGTCCATAATTTCGTGGTAGTACGTTATTTCGTGGTATTTCGATTTTTTCTTTCAAACAAGAAATTTGGCGAGTTTTTTTTAAAACTGAAAATTTTATAATAAAGATTAACTTTTCGGGTGTAATAATGGATATTTTACAAATTTTTTAAAATTGAACCTATTAAATAACAATCATTATAACGTTGGAAGCTCAGAAAATGAGCCTTTTGTAGGGAGGCCTCTTAAGGAAACTGTTAAGGAGACCAGTAGAATTTGTTAAGCCTGTAAAAATTGTATCTTTAAATTTTTTTTTTTGACGGTAATTTTTTTGGTTTTATTTAACATTTCTTAAACGTTTTTAATACTGTAAAACTTATTTCAATAACATTTCATTTACATTTTATTAAATATTTAAATACCATGAAATTAGGGACACATGTTTTTTGTGATGTACCTAATTTCGTGGTACCCACGAAATTATGGGAATATAATAGTTTATGTTTTCCTTATTTTCTTTCACATTTCATAAGATACCCTATTATTTTAAGTATTTAAATTATTATATAAACCCCTGAGGAAGATTTTGAGGTAATTTCGTGGTACACTTTTATTAACCCATTCGTTAATATTTTAATCGAAAAGCTCTGCTTGTGCTTGTGTTTTAACGAAATAATGGCATTATAGAACTTTTGTTTATTCAATAATTTTTCATTTAATTTAAAAATATATGCCAAGATTTATACTTTTTTGCTTTTGTTATGAATGAATAGCGATAATAAACAAAAAAATTTAAATATAAAACTCATATTACCACTTAAAGCGATACCACGAAATTACGTACATACATCAATTGTATCGCATGCCCCTAATTTCGTGGTATACTGCGCATTTAGCTACATTGTTAACAAGAAACCAAAAAATTAAAAAAAAGAATAAAAAACCAAATTAAAGTTAAAAAAAATCAAAAAATTAAAAAAATACAAATAAATTAAAAATATACCAAAAAAATTAAAAAAAAAAAAACATTTTTTGAAATAATAAAAAATAATTAGCTACATCAATTGAACTAATTTTTTTTAAAACTTTTTTTTTAATTATTTATTTTGTTTAAAAATAAAAAAAACTTAAAAGACCAAAAAAACACAAAAATTAAAAAAAAACATTTTTAGTAATAATAAATAAAAAGAAATTTTGAGAAAAGTAACAAATTACATCAGTTAAATAAATTTTTTTTTATTGTTTTTTTTTTTTTGATTTTTTCAATCGCAATCAAATCCTAATTGCCTTTTCTCAAAAACCAATTGAAGTAATCATTAACAATTAAAAAATCCGTCTAATCAATTGATTACTAAGTATGTACTAAACAAATTAATACTTACTTGGTCTTAAAACGCTTTCTTTTCATAAATACAATAACAATAAAAAAATTATTTAAAATTTTAAATTTTTGAACATAAATTTTAATAAATAAATTTTAGGAATTTGCGTTTAAAATAACTTTCATTTTCCATAAAATTAGAGTTTAACCAAATACCACGAAATTAGGGACACTTTACCACGAAGTTAGGTACATCAGAAAATTTTTGCCACGAAATTAGGGACATTTGAGGTACTCACACATTTTTATTTATATAAAATAAAACATTTGTTAGTTTTGTTTGAAATTAAATGGAAAGCTATCTTAATTGATCAACTCAATTGGAAAAATTTACTTTTTTAGTTTTCCTTCATCCGTTTTTACGCAAGAGAGGTAGAAAGTCAGAAAATTCCTTAGTACCACGAAATTATGGACATTTACCTTATTTTTAGTAAGACGCAAGCGCAGTCAGGTTACGTTTTAGGGGTGGTTTTGGTTAGACTTTTTCATTTGGCTGAAGATACAGTGACTAAATGTGTAATTTTAATTTTTGAGTTTCAAGATAGGTTTATAAAGTTGTTATAACCTAATCCAAAAAGTTTTGTTTTAAAAACAAGTTTTCCAAAATTTCTTTGAAATTTCAGAAGAACAATGTATGAAAACAGTTCTGAGATAGGCTGTCTTCGAAATGGCAGCCGTATTAGAATATCCTTTCACTCAGATAGGTACCAAAAACATTTTTTTACATTGATATTATTTTTCAGAATGGCGAGAAATACTGTAAATGTTGCATAGCTTAAATTTTATTTCAAATATCTATCATTGCTTGTCTAGATTTTGTAGAAATGGATTCCCTTCAAAACGTGCTCACCAAAAATTCGCATTACCGTAGGTGGGCCGTTCCAAAGCAATCAACTTTTGACTTTTCCGTATCTTGTGTTACCACCTAATCCTTTCATATTTATTTTTTGGCATATCCTCTAATATTTCCAAAAACTATTGTTTTATTTCGATAAAATTTACACATTTAAAGCCATCCTACTGCAACCTTACTACGTAGAATGTTTTTACATGATTGCCACCGCTCCTAAATTTGTATTGGGATGAGATATGGCAATATGGCCGTCGAATGAAAGGTACAAAATAAATTCCTGTGTTGAACATTCCCAGCTCCAATATATTCAACACCAATAATCAGTTATTTTGTGTTTGTAAACACTATTTGTATCATCAATGAAGTTCACCGCCAGATATCCTAGAAAAATTATACGAATTATGAATTAAATGAATTGGTGGCCGCCTTGGTTACCGCCACGCCAAGGTGTTGCCGGCCTACCACACTGAAGGTCAAAGCTTCAAGTCCTGGTACAGGCAACATCAAAAACTTTTAAGCGCTGGATGGCTTCCTCATTTTCATTAGTAAAAACCCCGATTTGAGATTACCAAGCATAAACTATGTATTCGGAATATTTCATAAGCTGATTGCGAATTACAACAGCATGCAATGCAAATGTAGTAAAGGCAAGACATGAGCATAGCTTAAACATCCAGGAAAAATGAAGTTTCCAACGTTCAAAAAACCTTAGTTTTAAGGTTGCGTTTCAGCATGCCTTACTGTTTGAGATTAATGGCTAGATATGTATATCTAAAATAATTCCTCAAGTTGTGGTTTGGGACTGGCCAAAACTCATATGCCTTTCTCAATCCGTCATCGTTAATTTTCAACGGAGGGTATAGTATACTGATTTTCAAGTTGAGAAGTCATTGCTAACAGTTTCTCAATTGCATCTTATCATCAAAGGAATGCTATTTAAGAACTAAGGAATTATCAAACGTTGGAGAATATATTTTTCTCTGCTTATGGGGTAATTGCGGCTTAAATCAAAACTCAAATGACGCTACCGCAGCGCCAAACCAATTAATTTTGTATTAATGTTTGTACGTCTATGTACATACAATCGTTTATTCATGCAGACTAGAAGTTTTTGCCAACATCGGTTTATCCGTGCTCTGGGCAACCGCTTTCGGCATGTGAGCATTAGAGTGCAATTATGTTTTATTTTTTTTCGAGTTCCACTTTGAAGTAATCGCGCAAGCGGCGCCCTGGCGTTATCTCAAGTTTGTATACGAAACTCTGTCTTGCGCTAATCAGAGCATGGACCCACCAAGGAAATAATCAGCGTACCTGCCCCTTGGCTGTTACAAATTTGAAGGAAGGTTATATTTCCATCGATATTTAATCCGAACATCTTTATAATATGGTTGTATTCTAATGTATAATGTTGATTAAAGTCGTGAAACAAACTATTATTTTATGCATGTATTTTAATAATAGTATCTAGTATATGTATGTATTTTTGACCACTGAAATTATTTCACAGCTGAAGATGGATTTTAATCCATTTCCATCCATTTTCTTTTTAAGAAAACATCTTGGGAAGATATATTGTACTTCCCGTTATGTCAGTGGGAGATATGAACATAAGGTGTAGGATTAACTCCTAACAGCTCCGATCTGGATTATGTTAAGCGAGTCAACTAACGAAGCTTCGGCAAAGAAGGTTCTTCCGTCGGAGTTGAGTTTGGCTTCGGTTACGTCGAAATATGGCATTAGTTATAGGGCAAACAAACAAGATGTGGCTCACCCTAAAGCACATATGTACAAACATATACATATGTGAAGAGTAAATTCCAGTTCTCACCTCTTAATCATGTAAGCCCTGCATACTAACTATCGCTTGCAAATAAATCAACCAAAAACACATATGTATATACATACGTGTGCAGTCAAGTAATAGTGAGTTGGAATTATGTATATCCCCCACAGCGCTGCTTTAAATTGGTTCTAAATTACCACCTTAGTCCTTGAATTTGTTTTACAAACAATCCGATTTCGCGAAGTTACATACACACGTTGAAACCTATGTACATGTATACTCTAACTGGATAGCTATTAAAGGCTGACTTAATTCAATTTGCAACTTATTGTTTCAACCATACTCAACTTCACCTTGACTCACATGTGGAACAATCTTGGTCAGGTCGATTTGTAAAATTTGTACAGATATGTGCCTTATGGAAGCATATAATCAGGAGTGACTTTACCTAAATTGTATGATGTTATTAAACGAAGTAAAAATTAGTAGTGCAGCTGGTGTGGTCTATATGTTATCTTCTATTAAAATAACTTTTCAGAAACCTCCATAATGTGAAATATATGTTTACGCAAAATGGACTCTTTCAATTTAATCTCATGTCATTGCATAAAGGTTGAACCGCCTTAAGAACTTAATAACACATTTTATAATGTTTTCCAAATAAGCATTGGACTCGCTTTCGAACCAAGCTTAAACAAGACGTTTATTTTCCAAAATGTCTTCTATAAAAACTTTATTTATAACTAGCAGACCCGACAGACGTTGTTCCGCCTGACCAGTGACTTCCCTAGAAATACATTTTCAAATATTTTTCTATTAATTTTTAACATTCCATTTATTGCAGTGCTTTAGGATATACAATGTTTCCGGTTTTAACGTCTTTGGTATGAACAAATAAATTTTTTGGATGTCCAAAAAACGGATCTTTTGAGCTCAATGTGTATGACAAAAACCATTATGCGCTGCTGAGCAGATGTATAGTTAGTACTTATTTAATTATTTCCTATATCTACCTATAATACTCTGGATATGTATGAACGGCAATAACAAACAAAACAAATTAAGTGCTTTGATTAAGATTTAAGAACGTTAAAATCTCACTAAAGCAAATACATTCAGGGATATAACGAATTGAAATATTACGTAGCTTGTGGTCTTGGAACTGCCCACTTTTCCAAAAAATTTACAAATGTAGCCTATGTACATATGTCGTACCCAACGAAGGTTTTAACGTATTGGAAAAGTTTAAAACAGATCAACCATAAACTTTGGACATTATTCAAGTACAAACAAAGTACTGAATACAAAAAATGCGGGCGTGGCACCGCCCACTTTTCCAAAATTACATAAATCTTGACCAAGGGACACACATATCCAAAAATCTTTAATTTAGACATAATATGTTCACAGCTATGTAGATTTAAATTTTATACAGCCTGGGGGCGTGGCACCGCCCACTTTTCCCAAAATTAATATAGCCTATGCTTTAACCCATGATCCCAAGAATATACTGTGAAAATTTCATAAAAATCGGTTGACCTTTGGACGCCTATAAAGGACACACAGACACATTTGTTTTTATACCCAGTATAGTATTCCAATATGGTATTACTATGTTTTACATATAAAAAAAATGTAAGACTAAAAATATTCGTGTTAGTTGTATTTCCAAGTTTATTTCGAATGAAAATTTTTGAAGTAATAAAAATTACAAATTTGATTCAAACGGAAAAATAAAAAGTAAAATTATATAAAACTTAAATATTAACACAATAGTGAGTTGACTGAAATTATTTCTACTCAAAGTTGCCATAATCTTAAACTGATTAAAATTTCATTTTTAAATTTTAACATCTGGTGCGAAGATTCGGGTGAAAATCCTAGACCATTTATTCCAAACATTTTACGAAAAACAGTGTTTGATTTATTACATGGAATCGCACATCCAGGTACAAAGGCAACTCGTAGATTGATTGTTAGGAAATATTATTGGCCAAATATGAACAAACAAATTAATATCTGGTTGCCAGAAATCGAAAGTTAGTCGTCATACGAAATCCCCAGTTTTCAAAATTGCAATACCTAAGAGTAGGTTTGAGCACATTCATTTAGACATTGTAGGCCCTTTACCTATTTCAAGAGGACATTGTTATATTTTTACCATAGTTGATAGATTTACGCGTTGGCCTGAAGCATTTGCGTTAAGAGATATTTCTGCGCCAACTATTGCTAGAAAATTTTTTAATGAATACATTTCACGATTCGGAATTCCATTAAAAATTACTACAGATCAGGGAGCCCTGTTCACCTCAAATTTATTTTCGGAATTAACTAAATTTCTTGGCAGTCACCATATAACAACGTCTCCTTATCATCCTCAATCTAATGGAATGGTAGAGCGATTCCATAGGCAACTAAAGTCCTCAATAATGGCTAGGAATGAATCAAGAAATTGGAGTGAAGAGTTACCGATAATACTTCTTGGTTTGCGATCAACATTTAAAGAAGATATTTCGGCTACACCTGCTGAAATGGTTTATGGTCAAAATTTACGTTTACCTGGTGAACTTGTTGTTAAATCTAATGAAACAACAACTACATCAGATGTTTTAAGTACATTGCGTGAACATTTTCGAAATTTTAGATCAAATCTTAACCATCATCAAAATTCTTCAGCTATTTTCGTTCCAAAAGATTTACAAAACTGTAAATATGTTTTCGTGCGTGTTATCAATAAACATTCCTTACAACATCCCTACGAGGGACCGTTCAAAGTTATTGAAAAAGATATTAAAAATTTTAGTGTAGAAATAAACAATGAAGTTAAAAATATTCCTATTGATCGTTTGAGACCAGCTATGGTTGAAACAAATACCAAAAAGAAAGTTACTTTTAATTTATTTAACAATAAATCTCTGGAAGGGGGTGTATTGTAGGGTTGTTTGTTCTCACTTAATATATGTACTAATTTTAATTGTGTTAATGTTTAAGTTTTATATAATTTTACTTTGCATTTGTCCGTTTGAATCAAATTTGTAATTTTTATTTTTCAATATTGAAATGTTGTACTTCAAAAATTTTCATTCGAAATAAACTTGGAAATACAACTAACACGAATATTTTTAGTCTTACATTTTTTATATGTAAAACATAGTAATACCATATTGGTATTATTTTTATTATTAAGTTATTATATATGTAAAATATTTATTGTTTTTTAGAAAATACATTTTTGGAATGAATATAAAAATATTTGATAATCAAAAATTGTCAAATGAAAAAGTAGAAAATTATTTTAAATTTAAATAAAATTACAAAGTGGTTATAAAGCAAAGTACACCAATATATGTACATATATAACCCTACAACTACTCCCCTCCCCAGTAGAACGATACATTTAATAGAGCAAAATGCTGAGCGAACTAAATATTTTCAATGAAAGACAAAGTTGAAAGGACTAAATATTTGCTATAATGGATGACTCAAGTTAAGACTGATTTAAGTTGATTTACTGACATGACGGGGGCGTTGCAGATGCAATACCTCGAACTGCCGACAGGTACTGCGTTGTAAATAAAGCACGACGAGTGGTTTCGGACTGTCCTTTTTGGGTAGGACCGTAATTCATATCCAATAATGATGCGTTAAGTCACAGATTCAAAGTAGTGAAAATTGATTGTAGATAAAGATAAATTGTGCAGGATCTCGCACCGATATACATATATATTTGATAATCAAAAATTGTCAAATGAAAAAGTAGAAAATTATTTTAAATTTAAATAAAATTACAAAGTGGTTATAAAGCAAAGTACACCAATATATATAACCCTACAATTACTTTTTGAATTGCTGACTGAAGCTATTTCACTTTTATTGATAACTTCCCATACATTATCAGCTAATTTCATTAGTTCAGTAATATTACTGGAATTTGAACCAGTTAAAACAATATTCAAATTTTTTGGAAGTTTCCTCATCCAAAGTTTTTTGAGGACCTCTTGGCTAAAATTGCTACCAGATAACAAAACAAGAGACCGATAAAATTATGAAGGTTTGCGATCTCCCATTTCTGAATCTGATAGAACTCTATCCAACTTAGCATTCTCACTTAACGAGTGCCTATCAATTAAAATTTGCTTTAGCGCGGAAAATTTATTCGTCTCAGGAGGGTTTTGTATAAAATCTAAAATTGTCATAATGACTTCCTGAGGAAGTGCAGGGGGGTTACTCTGTATCGCGATTCGAAAGAAAATTTTTTAGCATTTGCTTCAATCTCACTCTGTAACTCGACGATCGCAACGCAAATTGACAGTTTCGAATTTGATTTTTCCCCCTTTCGAATTTTTTTTCCCTCTCGAATTCGTTGCACTCTGTATTGCGAAAGCGAATGTCAAATGCTTTGTATTTTCGAATTTTCTTTGCTACAACTAAACGCAGTCGCACCGCTACAAAATGTAAGTATTTCACAAAATTTTGTATATTGAAATGAATATTTATGTTTATTTACATTATTATTAATATAAAATAATATTGTTAATCTTTTTAGGGAAAAATCAAGATCGAAATTCACGCAACAAAAACAATTTGAACTGCTTGTGGAATTCATGCAGGCGCATCCCGATTTGTCGAAGGGATTGTTAAAGTCTGCAAACGGGAGAAATGTTGCGACAAATCTGTGGAAGAAGGTGGCATCCCAGCTGAATGCAGCTGGTCCACCAATGCGCGATGTTGCTGGTTGGAAAAAGGTAAGTTATATCGATTCCTAACCGCAATTTTGGAGTAACCAACAAAAATCTGTGAAAATGCATTTGTTGGCAAATATGGGTAACTGTGTTAGTTTTGAATCATCTCACAAAATTGCAAATTTGCATATATTTTTGTTGGTTACACCAAAATCGTTGATAGGGCTCGATATTATATGCAAACCTCGGTAGACATTTATGTGCATAGTTAAATGCAATATCTATTTTTAGGTTTGGGCTGACTATAAGGTGCACCTTAAGGCGAAAATGCGGCGCAACACGCAAAGCGTTTCCGGGACTGGTGGTGGCCCCTCTACGTTTGTACCACTAACAAAACTGGAAGAGGAAGTCAGTGCCTTATTGAGTGCAGAGAAAACTATGACTGGCACCAGCAGCACTCGGAGATTTGGTGCAACGTCAAACTCGCGTCCAGTGGTACGAAGAGAGAGTCCGGTGGTACGATGGTAAGCGACCATGAAAAGGAAACAGGTTCGGAAGAAAGCGATGAAGACGAGCTTCCCACTTGCTCTAATGCCGCCAATACTCCGCGTAAGAAGCAAAGTCTGCTTGAATATCAAGTGGAAAATCAAGTGCAATACCACAAGACGTCAAAAAAGGTGCTTCAAGAGATCAACAACAACTTATTGAATATCTGTGGTGCCATGAAAAAAAATAACAAGCTGCAAAAACGTAGAATCAAGCTGGAAAAGCAAAAATTCCTTCACCGGCAGAAAACTGATCACCAGAAAATGAAGCTAAGATTAAATAAGTTGCAGATACAAAAGGACGCTTTAGAAATCGAGCTTAAAACTAAAGAGTTGATCTGCAAGACAAATTGAAAAAGACTGCACCTACAGTCTATCGCAAAAGTAAGTATGCAGCCCTTTTTCGCAGCTATCACCATTTTTGGCTTCAACAAATTTATTTTAACTAATTTCTTTTAAGACAGCTCCTCATGATCTAACACATACACTTTAAATTATTTTTTAAAAATTTGTGAAAAATTTGCAAAATTTCGACGAATTTTCATGGAAATTTTCAACTTTGACCTCAGAATTTTAAAAAAAAATTTTGAGTATGCAGATTTGTAGGCCATTCAATTTCAGTATAATAAGGTGTAAGTCTTAAGTCCGTGAGAATTTCCCCTGATTTTTAGGAATTTTTTTTCCTCGGGACTTTAGGATTTTCCTCCATATACATTTATGAACGTAATTTTTTTTATATGGAAAAAGACAATGAAGCTCTTCAGAAAAAAAATTCCTAAAAATCAGCTGAAATTCTCACGGACTTAAGACTTACACCTTATTATACTGAAATTGAATGGCCTACAAATCTGCATACTCAAAATTTTTTTTAAAATTCTGAGGTCAAAGTTGAAAATTTCCATGAAAATTCGTCGAAATTTTGCAAATTTTTCACAAATTTTTAAAAAATAATTTAAAGTGTATGTGTTAGATTATGAGGAGCTGTCTTAAAAGAAATTAGTTAAAATGAATTTGTTGAAGCCAAAAATGGTGATAGCTGCGAAAAAGGGCTGCATACTTACTTTTGCGATAGACTGTATTTATTTATAAACATACAAAAGACTGTACCTACCTGTATAAAAGACTGTACCTATTGAATTAATACTACGTTAATTTATTGAAGTGAAATTAATTTTGATTTAGTTGAATGTTTTTATGTTTAATATACATTTTTTCCTTTTTTTAATAATAATAATATATATGTTTACGTATTTGTTTTATGTTGATGAAATGTGATTTTAATTTAACTAAATATATATATATATATATACCTATGTACATTTAAAGGTATTTTAAGAAAATAAATTGAAAAATATTTTCAAAATACTTGAACAATTCATATATTTTATTTCTTCAGTTTGTGTTGCTCGAATTAACCATATTATTCTTAATTTGTTCCCTAATGTTTTTGGCGATATTTGACAAATTTCGGCTTTCGTGTGAATCGACATTGGCACTTGAAGCCTCATTTCGTTCGAGAACAATGTTTGTAGGATCTTCCACCTTGTATAAAATGCAAATATTATGCAAAGCACAGCATACGTTTAATATTTGAACGACTTTTTCGGGCGTATAATGCAGCTCTCTTGCAGCTAAGAGACATCTAAACCTGCCTTTTAACACTCCAAAAGTGCGTTCGATTAACGATCTTCCCTTGCAAAAATGATCATTAAAAAAAAGTTCGTCGGAGTTCTCTGCTGCGTTTCTGTATGGTGTTAACAGCCATGGCTCGAGGGGATATCCAGAGTCTCCTATAATAAAAAAAAAGTTTGTGGTTAGAAAAACTGCAAAAGAAGCAAATCCTCAGGCGAAATAACTTGAGTATGTCAATCTTACCAAGAATTCTCACTCCTCTGTCTCCATTTTCAAAATTCGCTTTTAAGCATCCACGCTCTGTAGATAGGCTCCAGACGTGGGAATCATGCGAAGCACCTCCAAACCTCCCATCTACTGCCCTTATTCTCATTTTGTGGTCACAAATCTAAAATATATACATATGTAGTTGTATTTAAATGTGTATTTATGAATACAGTATCACTCTTACCACCATTGCATTAACGCTATGCTTGAGCTTCCGATTAAAATACAAATGCTCGTCTCGCGCCGGTCGTACCAATTGGATGTGAGTTCCATCGACCGCACCAATCACTCCTGGAATTCCGCAAGCCGAATAGAAACTTCTATTTGCTTCAATTTTTTCCGCTTCAGACAATGGAAACTCAATATGTTTTCCACATAGCACCTTTTCAATGGCCCTACACACCTCGAACATGCAACGGGAAACTGTTTGCTGAGCCAAACCCGTATGGCGATCTTGACCAATCAAGTGTTGATACGCCCCCTGGCCAAGAAACTTTAATGTGCTCGACAGCTTCAAAATATTTGGAACAGCTGTTGATCTTTTTGGGTTCTTGAGTTCGCCGTTTATGCTATCAAGCACATATAAAAATGCATCTTTATTTAGCCGGAAATTTTGAACAAAACTAAACACAAAAAATAAACTTTCTATGGTTCACAAAGTTGCAAATTCACAGATTTTGCATACCTTTTATCACTTAGGCTCATTATATTGGAGTTATCACGAATAATTCTCCTTTCAATCCGCTCCTCATTTCTGTCATCCCACAGTGCCACCGAATCCATTTTATACACTTTTTTTTACGATTTTAAATCTTTATTTGATAATTGAAACTATCAAATTATTTTTTTATTTGTTTTTGCTCTTAAATTCGTTGATATTTTTGGCAGTAATGCCTACCTAAACATGAAAAGAGCCAAAAGCGAAAGCAAGCAACATTGTTCGCAATGCTATAGCAATACAGAGTACCAATTGCTTATCGAATAGCATTTGACTCTCGCATCGCATTCATTTTCGAATCGCGATACAGAGTAACCCCCCAG
>CATOCK010000037.1:0-29653 GCA_951509765.1 Sphenella marginata
TATTGTTCCTATTTAACAAAGTCCGCACACACTTAAAGGAGCTAAAAGGGAATCAACCTGAGAGATCAAGGCGATCCATTGATTGGATAGGGTCTGCCAGGAAGTGGATAGCTGGCTCACCTTAGGTCCTTAACAATGAAAACTTCCTCAATAAAAATAACTAACAACAATATAAGGTAAGTAAGGCAATTTTCGAGAAAACTAATGAACTATTGCAGAAGCTAAATACCATTGTGACTGTTACGAACGACGTTGTTGGTCGAAGGAACATTGAAAGACTTGAACGGGATTTTCAAAATAGAATCACCATTATGGGGGAGGACGTAAATGAATTGGTACGCGCCTGCCAAATGGCTAAGGCTGGCATTGTCAACAGCAATATCTTGGGCAAGGAAGAAGTCAACCAACTTGTTAGTCCCATTTTACACCAGGAAATTCTTGAATTCAACTCTGCTGGCGTTCTCTTTTGTGTTTTCTATTCGTGTCTACACTTGTCAATTTTTCTTGAAAGCATTTATGAAGCAAAATATTGGCGCACAAGGAGGAGCAAAAGAGATAGCAAGAAAAACTTGAAACGAGTTGACGGTACCCTTTCAAGTGTACTCTACCCCTCTCTTCTTACCTCCTTCGCCTATGTAGCGACAGACTTGAATTCAAGACGCACTTAGCGAAATCGACATCCTGCCAAACAGCAACGTCATTGAAGCCATCGAATACAGCAACCCCACTAACAACACGCTTCTGCTATATGTGCTATCCCTGCCCAAGGTTACGGAAGAGAGATTTAATCATCGTATTACACGAGCTAATGTTAAAAGGGTCATCTAAAAGATTTGGGCTACAAAACCATCCTAGTAAACAAACGGGAGACATATGGCATAAGAGGAATTTGCTTACACCTATCCTCGGCAATGGTATGCGAGAAGAAATCTTTGGACTTGCTGCCGGAGACCGGTTGTTTGGCACGTCTCCTAAAGCGCGGGAAAAGAAGTTGCGCCTACGTGAAAAGCAACGAATCCACCGTTGAAGTAATCAAAGGGGATACGATTTTTCTTGAAAACTTCGTTGGTACCATAGAACCAGATGGACAACGAGCTGATTATGATCAACAACCAAACACACTCGGCCATCACCGCATCAGGAGTACAGGTACTCCTTTTTATTTTAGCCAATGTCTCGAATCGCACCATTGCACTAAATTTGGATTTGGTACATGGAATAAAGATAGACAATTTCAAAATATCAAAATACCTAAAGGATAAGACAAATTGGTTTGCGCTATCTGAAGGATCAGGACTACTTTTACTTATGCCACTCATTTGGTTTATTTTTAAGATCACAGCAAAGATCCACTTAGCTGAAATAAAAGATGCGAATCGACTCAGTCAATAGACGAAGAACCCTTCCTTGCCATCTAATCCGCGGGACGCAGATATTTAAAGGGGGATGAGTTAACACACTGTGACACCCAACATGTTGCCAAAGTTATGGTTCAGTTAAGCTTGCATAGCAGGGCATAGCATGGCAGTACACAGCACGTAAAAGAAACTGTTGATTATACTTCGCACAACGCACAGCCCCTCAAAATCAGATATTCGCGAAACATACAGAAGTTCATGAGCTCGCACACTTTCTTTCAGCTTTTCTTCTTCCATTACAACGCTTTTATTCGTTTTTTACTAAAATTTATAAGAATAATAAGCAAAAGCTTTGACAGTACGTATGTTAAGTTACATAGAGATCAAAATTCAACAGACTTCTATGCCATGCTCTGGGTTGCCATGCGTTGTATAATCGAATACATGTAAAACCAATTCAACAGATATCAGAAATGACACATCCCATGCAATGTCTTGCTATGCTATGCAAGCATAATTGAACCATTAAAGATAAAGTTCACAATTTTCTGTCATTTTCATGTGGTTGTTATAATGGCACATTAGGCTGAGCCAAAAAAGTTAAAAAGTGTGCGTACCGTGGCACGTTGCCACGGTTCAGTCAACCACCCGGAGTTGGCATGGCGTAGCCGAGGGTTTTTTCTAAGCGGAAAGGTGCTCTGCACATAAATACCATGGATCACGCCCCGAATGGGGTAGCACACTTTTTCACTTTTTTGGCTCAGCAACAACCACATGAAAAAACAAAAAAATTAAATTTCGAGTTCGCAGAATTCATGCCGAGGTCAAAACGCGTCTTTTGATACCCCTATCATATTTTTAGCTAATTTATTAGTAGGTGAGTGCCAAAGGAAACAAATAGCTAATAGATTTATGCAGTGGCGCCAACTTAAGGGGACGTTCAACAAAACAAGTTAGCGCAGATATAGCTATAAAGATTTAAATTGTATTATCAACTACAATTTTAAAAACATATTCTCACAATTTTCATAATATTTAATAATGTTGTAATAAAATATGAGAAAATTTTGTTATAATTACTGTTGGAAGATCTGGCAGCATTTTTTTTATCGTACTCCATAATTTTCTCAAAATTTTTACGTCTATGCTTAAGATATCATGTTGGGTTTAATTATCCCAGACTCTTCCCAATTACCGCGTACGCACGGTCACCATAATTACTCCAAATTATAATAAAGAAAACTCCGCTCAATCTTGATTGTCGGTCTAAAAAATCATTTACCGCTTTATTTTTTTATTACAATTTATTTACGCACTTTCAGCAAACTCGACTCGCTGCAACTCGGGGTGGAATATTAATGATGGCTGGCAGGAACGCGATATTGTACGAACCCGATGTTTCGAGACCATGTCGTTCCTGTCAGTCATCATTCGTCTCTTTTCTAGGCATTCTACAGGTGCATGCCATCTGTCGTGTGATACCCCTCTGGCAAAGTCTACACTCACTTTTCCAGTACAGGGTGCACTACATGATCACACAACATACCCCTGTAGGAACCCAGTGACCAATGAGCAGTCATTACATCACCCTTTTTGGGGAAAAGAAGAATTTAGCAAGGTGATCAATCTTGCTAAGTTCTTCTTGCCCATATACTTAAATATATTGTTTCGAATGAACGAATGCTACACATTAGGGTGTTCCTCCCCTTTTTATTTATAAAGTACGATCTTTGCTTTTTTTTTTGTACAATATTTTCGTTTTGTTGTGTTTCTTTTAGTACATGTTTTTGTGCTTTTAATTTTTGATTTAGTTACTAAGGACAAATTTATCTTTTGCCTTCTTGGCTATATAATGAAAACTATTAAACACTTATAAATTTGGATAGAGGAATAGTTTAATTTTAGCTTAAATTTTAGTACTTTAAATAGAGTATTTTTAATTCACTTTACAAAAGCGATTTTTATGTACAATTTTTTCTTTCTTATTTAATTCATCAAATAAAGTAACATTAGGTTCATCGATTTTCTTAATAACAAAGGGACCTTGATATATATTTTCATGTTTGTGTCTTGGTTCCTTTTGTAAAATGACTTTATCGCCAATTTTAAGAATTATCATAGAAATTTTTAGGTTGTAATTGGTGTTTATTTGTTAGATTTTGTGCCATTTTATGAGTAGTTTGCATTCGAAATTTAATTTCCTTAGCATAGTTTTCGACGTTATAAATTGGATCAATTTTATCTTTTGTTAATTCATTTGGCAAAGTTGCCTTTTTTGCAAATACTAATTCAAAAGGTGAGAATTTATTGTCGAAAACTGTGCTTGTTGCAGTATTGTGTAAAAATGTGAAGTATTTTAGGTAGGTATCGCAATCTGAATATGTATCATTCAAATATGCACGTAAGTATTCATTAAAAACTCTGTGATCACGTTCAATTGTACCAACAGTTTCGTGATGGTATGCAGTTGAAAAATCATGTTTTACGTTCAAAAGTTGGGTTATTTCAGCAATTAATTCGTTTTTGAATTCTGTGCCCAAATCTGATTTTATGGCTTTCATCACGACGTAAGTTAAAATGAAACCTTCAAAAATTGCAGATGCAATTGTTTTTGCAGATTTGTCTGGTACAGGTATTGTTACTAAATATTTGGTCATGTCACAAATCATGGTTAGTGCGAACTTATTACTCAGGTAGGGGTCCTATAGTATCAATAACTAATACATCGAATGGTTTGCAAGATGTTGGAGTTATTACCAGATTTTCTTTTGTTTTTGGTTTCACCTTGTTCAAAAGACATTTATTACAACTTTTTAATAATTTTATAATAGTGTAATGATTAAAAAATATATCGCTTTTAGGCCATTCTATTTGCTTAATTTTGGGTTTGCTGGCTTCTGAATCAAGCCTCGAAAGTAATTTCTCTAAAGACATTATTTCGTTAGCAACCTCAAAACTAAGTAACTCGAGTTTTTTATGTTTAACGTGCGCAAAAATATGTAAATTTGTAGTGTTTCTATTTTTATCGTAAATAATTTCAGATCTTACACGCGGTATTTTATTTGAAAAGTTAAATGAAAATTTATCGTAAACTTGTAAAGTTTGCTGTTTGTCAATGGTTTTATCGTTTTTCTTCATTACGTTTTTGTCGTTTGCTCGATTTGCCATCGCCCTTGTTTGGACAGCTAGTATTTGTTTGTTAGATTCTCTAATTTTCAGCGCCTACATTTGATTTACCTTTAATATAAACAATAGTGAAATTATATTCTGCTAATTCAAGCCTAATTCTCGAAAGTTTTGAAGAGGGGTCTTTCATATTGAACAGGTATACTAGCTGTCTATGATCAGATTTTACAACGAAGTTAGTACCATAAACGTATGGTCGAAATTGCTTGATTGCGAAATAAATGGCTAAAAGTTCCAATTCTATGATTGGTTTTTTCTGTTCGGCATTATTAAATGCTTTAGAGGCAAAACAAATTGGTAAATCACTGCCTTCATGATCCTGACATAAAATAACACCGCATCCAGTTATTGAAGCGTCTACTGTGATAATAAATTGTTTAGTAAAATCGGGGTATTGTAGCAATTTTGGTGAAAGCAAAGCTGCTTTCATTGATAAAAATGATCTTTCGCACTCAACATCCCAAACAAATTCAACTCCTTTTCTAATTAACCGATTTAAAGGCGCTGCCAGTGACGCAAAATTAGGTATAAAACGCCTGTAATAGTTAGCAAATGAGACGAAACGTCGAACCGCATCCTTATCGGTCGGTTTTGTGTATTTTTTTATAGCGTTAATTTTTGAGTCATCTGGCAACAGACCCTTTGATGTGCATTTGTGCCCTAGAAAAGTTACTTCTGCGCGTAAGAAATTGCATTTTTTTGGGTTAAGTTTGAGATTGAAAGACCTACAAGTTTCGAAAACTTTTGAAAGATTTTTAATATGGTGTGCTTCACTGCAACCAATGACGATAATATCGTCGACATATAAAAATGCAACATTGGGTGGTATACCCGAAAAAGCTGTTGACATCATCCGCGAGAATGAATTTGGTGCTACATTTAACCCGAATGGAAGAACTTTCCACCTAAATGCACCTCGGTCAGTGCTGAAAGACGTAATGTCGCTTGAGTCAGGATGCAAGGGAATTTGATGGAATCCCGAAAAAAGGTCTAATGTCGAAAAATACTTAGCTCTACCGAGATTATCTAAAATATCGTCAACTCTAGCAACAGGAAATTTGTCAGCAATGAGTGTTTTGTTGACTCCGCAAAAATCTACGCACATGCGATAAGCTTTTTGACCATTAGTATCTTTTTTTGGGGACTACAATCAAAGGACTATTGTAATTGGAATAGCTAGGCTCAATCAAATCATTATCTAACAACTTATTTACTTGGCGATTTATTTCCTCACGTTGGGAATATGGCAATCGACAGTTTTTAACATTTAAAATTGTTTAAAGTCATTTTGTCCGTGTCGAGAGCGAAAATGTCAGCATAATTTATGCAAAGGTCGATTAATTTACTGTGAGCATGCTGTGGTATTTGGTTTTTTAAAATTGAAATTATTTTTTGCGTACGTTTGTCTTCAGTTTCTGTTTTGTTAATTGAATAAACGTTGTAATTTGAAAGTTTTTCTGTCCGAATACTATTTCTTTTAACATACTTTACATCATCCGTTGTGTTTATAACCTTAATTATTGGGTTATTGGAATTAACAATGCATCTCGCTGTGAAGACACCTTTTTCAATTTCCTGCGAATCCACGAATAGTGGATCGGGTGTTTTTCCTAAATCAAAAAGTCTAAGTACTTCACATCTGGGCGGTATTACACAACTGTCGCTTTCTGTTCCGTGTAGGATTGGTACCGCGACTTTTTCATCACCTACCCAAAAGGAAATATTATTGTTTTCATAACTAATGGTGCATTTGTTAATTTTCAGAAAATCTTTACCCAGTATACCATCGGATGGTATATTAAAGTCTTCATTTACGATGTGTAAAGTATGTTCTATAGAAAAGTTGGACAATTTTAAATTTGCGGTAATTTTACCTAAAGTTGAAACAGTATTAGAAGTGACACCGGTAATGTTAATAATATCTCTTGTATTAAAAGGAATATTTCTGTCTATGCTTGAAATTTTTACCAAAGAAATGTCTGCTTGTGTGTCTACTAAGAAAGAACAAAATTTTTGTGACTCGTTAAGTTGCAATTCAATGAAGTCTGAGTAATTTAAATTTAAACAATAAATGGCTTTTGGTGAAGTAAAATTGCTTAATCGCTGTATTCGTCCTCCCACAGTGTTCGCTCCTGAGGGGCATTCGCGTTTAAAGCGCGAACATTAGCATTTCTACCTCTACCATTTGATGCTTTAGCATTGTTACTTCTATTGTTACTATGGTTGTTACCGATATTACTATTGTTGTTGTTAGAAATGTTACTTCTATTATTAGCCGTGTTTTTTTTTATCGGCGTCTGCGTTTGCGCTTAATATTTGTATGGACTGCTAAGCGCACAACTTTATCTGCAACTACGAAATAGTGGCTGATAAAATCAGTACTTCCAAGAAGTTTCCATTCATTTTGCAAACTGCCTTACCAACTTCCAGCAATCTGTTTATCATCCCTTAATAATAACCGGAATGTCAACAGAGGAAATGTATGTATGTATGCGCGTTGATAATGGAATAACCGCAATTGCGGATGACCGTTTTTTTTTAGTCGCAGACGCAGATGTATATGCGTGTAAAAAAAAACAGGCCTATTATTATTATTGCCATATCTAAAATTGTTACCCCTGTTATTGTTGTATCTACTGGTATTGCCATTAAAACGATTGAAATTATTATTGTACCGATTATTGAAATTGTTACCTCTAAATCCTCCACGAAAACTACTTCATCTATTTGACCGCGAGTGAAACGCTAGCAACGAGTGTTCAGCCTACAAACGTTTACTGTTTGTTCTACGGCAATTTCGTGAGCTTTTGTTTGTGTCATATCTTCAATGATCAAAGAACGTTCCAATGAGTCGGATAATTCCTCAACACGCTTGGAAAATTCCGCATAGTTATTGTTTACCACATGTAGAGTCGCGATCTTGCCCGCGACAACTTTCGAGTTGTCGGGTTTAATTCTACTTCGTAACGCGGCTTTAATTTGACTAACGGAATTTACCACGGTTGGAATTGCTTCACGCGCTTTACCCTCAAGTTTAGATTTTAAAAATGCTATACAAGTTGTAGTTAAATTTTCATCGATTACTTCTTCGATTAATGCAATTTTATCCAGAAATGATTCAAGTGCTAGAGGATCACCGCTATAGTTTTCTCGAATAATAGTGGCACAAGTAATGATAAAAGACTTCTTTTACGCAGGTGTCGCCATGTTTTGATCGTTTAGATCTGAATTATTAAAAGAAATTGAAGAAATATTTTGATCGTTTAGATCCGAGTTATTATTAGAAGAAATTAAGGCGATTATACTGTTTAAATCGTTGAGTTTTGACTTTAAATTAGAAGAAGTTGAAGCTTGATTTGCGAGAGTTGAATCTCCAAATCCTGTTAAGTCAGCAGAAAATGATAATTTAGCTTTCTGTTTTGTCACTGTTTTAACCGAAGATAAACTTCCAGAGTCTGACTCAGAATCGGAAACTAATATTTCGGTATCTGCTGAACTTTCTGAATCGGATTCTGACATATATGTATATTGAAAAGATAAAAAAAAACCGCGTGTAGCCAGTACACGTGAAAGAAGTTAACTTCTTAAATTCAGAAATAACGAAATATGAATAAGGTGTATTCGAGAATTGTTTAGATTCACAATTTCTTACTTCCGGGAAGTGGACCAGGGAACCGATCCATTCAAAAATATCTTATGCATTGTGCGTTTTGCTTCAAATTTGGTAAGTGGGTAGAATTATGCCTAAATTAAGAGGGGCCAATACGAATTTGATATAGAGGAAGAGGGGCGGGGTAAAAGAAAAGCGGGTAATGAAGAGAAAAAGGGGGGAGATAGAGTAAAGGCAAAGAAAGATTGGAAGGAGAGTTGCAAAAGGGGGGACAGTGAGCTCGCATTTAGACAGGACGTCTGCCTCTACTACATATCGACAGCCACACTGCAAAACCCCGTAAGTCACTATTTTTCCAAAAATAAGGTTCTGAGCCTTTCCCATAGATCGTGATATTTCGCACATTAAAATTCAGTCAAAATCGGGTTACAACTTCCCGTTTCTTTCCAGTGGTGAAATGTAATAGCCGTCGCTCATATATATACATACGTTATAATTATTACAGTTTTTTCCCTCTCCTGAAAACTTTTTGGTTTTGAACATACAGGGTTTTGCAGTGTGGCTGTCGATATATAATGTATAAGATTGAAATATTGTATGTGTGTATGTATGCATAACTTAAGTTGCGTTCTAAACGGATTGACCGATCATAACCAACTTTAGAACAGAAACCCATCGATGAATTAAGAGGGATAGGGGAAAAGGTGCGGGCACCTGACATACAAATGGGATTTTTCATGTTGCATATCTCTGGAAGTATTCATGCTAGGCCGCTAAAATTCAACAGAGTTATATGAGGATTATGAAACCACTCGTATAAGGATTTGAAGAACGGGCATAATTGGTATCAGTTCTATCGACTTTATCAAACTACCTACCTAATTTCGATTTATTCCATGGAATGGAACCAATTTCATCCATTCACGGAATATGTAATTCGACCTAAGGCATGTCTCAATCTCAAGGGGGCGAATAGAAATTTTTGTCAAATAGCATCCGCGCACGCATTTTTTCTGCGTGCCTGGTAGAACGAATTTATGCGCCGGTATAAAATCAAGCCGTCCGAGTCTGAGGATTGAATTTTATTGATTTGGGGGGACATTCCAGTTCTAATGTACTTGAATTAAATTCTTACAAAATCCGAAGAATTATTTAAAACTATAAAAGATGGTGATGAACACCCTAGGCCAAACTAATTGATTTTTAGATGTTACTAGCAGACCCTGACCAGTGACTTCCCTAGAAATACATTTTCAAATATTTTTCTTTAACTTTTAACATTCCATTTATTGCAGTGCTTTAGGATATACAATGTTTCCGGTTTTAAAGTCTTTGGTATAAACAAATAAATTTTTTGAATGTCCAACTCAAAAAACAGATCATTTGAAATCAATGGGTATGACAAAACCCATTATGCGCTGCTGAGCAGATGTATAGTTAGTACTTATTTAATTATATCCTATATCTACCTATAATACTCTGGATATGTATGAACGGCAATAACAAACAAAAAAAATTAAGTGCTTTGATTAAGATTTAAGAACGTTAAAATGTCACTAAAGCAAATACATTCAGGGATATAACGAATTGAAATATTACTTAGCTTGTGGTCCTGGAACTGCCCACTTTTCCAAAGAATTTACAAATGTAGCCTATGTATGTCGTACCCAACGAAGATTTTAACGTATTGGAAAAGTTTAAAACAGATCAACCATAAACTTTGGACATTATTGAAGTACAAACAAAGCACTGAATACAAAAAATGTGGGCGTGGCACGGCCCACATTTCCCAAATTATATAATTCTTGACCAAGGGACACACATATCCAAAACCCATTAGTTTAGACCAAAAACATTCAAAGTTATGATGATTTAAATTTTATATAGCCTGGGGGCGTGGCACAACAATCTTCTGAACCAATCTGGAAATTTAGAGAAGATCGACCATAAACTTTGATTTTATTGAAGTACAAACAAAACACAAAAAATGTGGGCGTGGGACCGCCCACTTTTCCCAAATTATATCTATCTTGACTAAAGAACACACATATCCAAAAATCTTTAATTTAGACATAATATGTTCAGAGTTATGAAGAATTTAAATTTTATATAGCCTGGGGGCGTGGCACTGGCTACTTTTCCAAAAATTCATATAGGCTGAATAGTACCTACACAACAATTTTCTTAACCAATCTTGAAAGTTTAAAAGAGATCGACCATAAACTTTGGACATTATTGAAGTACAAACAAAACACAAAAAATGTGGGCGTGGCACCGCCCACTTTTCCAAAATTACATAAATCGTGATTAAAGGACACACATATCCAGAACTCATTAATTTAGACCAAATATGTTCAGAGCTATGAAGAATTTAATTTTTATATAGCCTGGGGGCGTGGCACCGCCTACTTTTCCAAAAATTGATATAGCCTAAATCGTACACAACAATCTTCTGAACCAATCTTGAAAGTTTAAAAGAGATCGACCATAAACTTTGGACATTATTGAAGTACAAACAAAACACAAAAAATTTGGCGTGGCACCGCCCACTTTTCCAAAATTACATAAATCTTGACCAAAGGACACACATATCCAAAAATCATTAATTTAGACCAAATATGTTCAGAGTTATGAAGAATTGTAGTTTTATATAGCCTGGGGGCGTGGCACCGCCCACTTTTCCAAAAATTAGTATAGCCTATGCTTTAACCCGTGATCTCAAGAATATACTGTGAAAATTTCATAAAAATCGGTTGAGTACTTTGGACGCCCATAAAGGACACACAGACACACATTCATTTTTATTTATAAGACTAGCAGACCCGGCAGACGTTGTTCTGCCTGACCAGTGACTTCCCTAGAAATACCTTTTCAAATATTTTTCTTTAACTTTTAACATTCCATTTATTGCAGTGCTTTAGGATATACAATGTTTGTGGCTTTAAAGTCTTTGGTATAAACAAATAAATTTTTTGGATGTCCAACTCAAAAAACGGATCTTTTGAACTCAATGGGTATGACAAAAACCATTATGCGCTGCTGAACAGATGTATAGTTAGTACTTATTTAATTATATCCAATATCTACCTATAATACTCTGGATATGTATGAACGGCAATAACAAACAAAAAAAATTAAGTGCTTTGATTAAGATTTAAGAACGTTAAAATGTCACTAAAGCAAATACATTCAGGGATATAACGAATTGAAATATTACTTAGCTTGTGGTCTTGGAACTGCCCACTTTTCCAAAGAATTTACAAATGTAGCCTATGTACATATGTCGTACCCAACGAAGATTTTAACGTATTGGAAAAGTTTAAAACAGATCAACAGGTGCCACGCCCACATTTCCCAAATTATATAATTCTTGACCAAGGGACACACATATCCAAAAATCATTAGTTTAGACCAAAAATATTCAAAGTTATAATGATTTAAATTTTATATAGCCTGGGGTCGTGGCACAACAATCTTCTGAACCAATCTGGAAATTTAGAGAAGATCGACCATAAACTTTGGACTTATTAAAGTACAAACAAAACACAAAACATGTGGGCGTGGCACCGCCCACTTTTCCAAAATTATATACATCTTGACTAAAGGATACACATATCCAAAAATCTTTAATTTAGACCCAATATGTTCAGAGTTATGAAGAATTTAAATTTTATATAGCCTGGGAGCACCGCCTACTTTTCCAAAAATTGATATAGCCTGAATCGTACACAACAATCTTCTGAACCAATCTTGAAAGTTTAAAAGAGATCGACCATAAACTTTGGACATTATTGAAGTACAAACAAAACACAAAAAATGTGGGCGTGGCACCGCCCACTTTTCCAAAACTATATACATCTTGACTAAAGGACACACATATCCAAAAATCTTTAATTTAGACCAAATATGTTCAGAGTTATGAAGAATTTAAATTTTATATAGCCTGGGGGCGTGGCACTGGCTACTTTTCCAAAAATTGATATAGCCTGAATCGTATAAAACAATTTTCTTAACCAATCTTGAAAGTTTAAAAGAGATCGACCATAAACTTTGGACATTATTGAAGTACAAACAAAACATAAAAAATGTGGGCGTGTCACCGCCCACTTTTCCAAAATTACACAAATCTTGACTAAAGGACACACATATCCAGAAATCATTAATTTAGACCAAACATGTTCAGAGCTACATATGAAGAATTTAAATTTTATATAGCCGGGGGGCGTGGCACCGCCTACTTTTCCAAAAATTGATATAGCCTAAATCGTACACGACAATCTTCTGAACCAATCTTGAAAGTTTAAAAGAGATCGACCATAAACTTTGGACATTATTGAAGTACAAACAAAACACAAAAAATGTGGGCGTGGCACCGCCCACTTTTCCAAAATTACATAAATCTTGACCAAAGGACACACATATCCAGAAATCATTAATTTAGACCAAATATGTTCAGAGCTATGAAGAATTTAAATTTTATATAGCCTGGGGGCGTGGCACCGCCTACTTTTCCAAAAATTGATATAGCCTAAATCGTACACAACAATCTTCTGAACCAATCTTGAAAGTTTAAAAGAGATCGACCATAAACTTTGGACATTATTGAAGTACAAACAAAACACAAAAAATGTGGGCGTGGCACCGCCCACTTTTCCAAAATTACATAAATCTTGACCAAAGGACACACATATCCAGAAATCATTAATTTAGACCAAATATGTTCAGAGCTATGAAGAATTTAAATTTTATATAGCCTGGGGGCGTGGCACCGCCTACTTTTCCAAAAATTGATATAGCCTAAATCGTACACAACAATTTTCTTAACCAATCTTGAAAGTTTAAAAGAGATCGACCATAAACTTTGGACATTATTGAAGTACAAACAAAACACAAAAAATGTGGGCGTGGCACCGCCCACTTTTCCAAAATTACATAAATCTTGACTAAAGGACACACATATCCAGAAATCATTAATTTAGACCAAATATGTTCAGAGCTATGAAGAATTTAAATTTTATATAGCCTGGGGGCGTGGCACCGCCTACTTTTCCAAAAATTGATATAGCCTAAATCGTACACAACAATCTTCTGAACCAATCTTGAAAGTTTAAAAGAGATCGACCATAAACTTTGGACATTATTGAAGTACAAACAAAACACAAAAAATTTGGCGTGGCACCGCCCACTTTTCCAAAATTACATAAATCTTAACCAAAGGACACACATATCCAAAAATCATTAATTTAGACCAAGTATGTTCAGAGTTATGAAGAATTGTAGTTTTATATAGCCTGGGGGCGTGGCACCGCCCACTTTTCCAAAAATTAATATAGCCTATGCTTTAACCCATGATCCCAAGAATATACTGTGAAAATTTCATAAAAATCGGTTGAGTACTTTGGACGCCCATAAAGGACACACAGACACACAGACACACAGACACACAGACACACAGACACGCAGACACACAGACACACAGACACACATTCATTTTTATTTATAAGACTAGCAGACCCGGCAGACGTTGTTCTGCCTGACCAGTGACTTCCCTTTAGGATATACATACAATGTTCCTGGCTTTAAAGTCTTTGGTATAAATAAATACATTTTTTGGATGTCCAACTCAAAAAACGGATCTTTTGAACTCAATGGGTATGACAAAAACCATTATGCGCTGCTGAGCAGATGTCTAGTTAGTACTTATTTAATTATATCCTATATCTACTTATAATACTCTGGATATGTATGAACGGCAATAACAAACAAAAAAAAATTAAGTGCTTTGATTAAGATTTAAGAACGTTAAAATGTCACTAAAGCAAATACATTCAGGGATATAACAAATTGAAATATTACTTAGATTGTGGTCTTGGAACTGCCCACTTTTCCAAAGCTTTACAAATGTAGCCTATGTATGTCGTACCCAAGGAAGATTTTAACGTATTGGAAAAGTTTAAAACAGATCAACCATAAACTTTGGACATTATTGAAGTACAAACAAAGCACTGAATACAAAAAATGTGGGCGTGGCACCGCCCACATTTCCCAAATTATATAATTCTTGACCAAGGGACACACATATCCAAACACATTAGCTTAGACCAAAAATATTTAAACTTATGATGATTTAAATTTTATATAGCCTGGTTGCGTGGCACAACAATCTTCTGAACCAATCTGGAAATTTAGAAAAGATCGACCATAAACTTTGAACTTATTGAAGTACAAACAAAACACAAAAAATGTTGGCGTGGCACGGCCCACTTTTCACAAATTATATAAATCTTGACTAAAGGACACACATGTCCAAAAATCTTTAATTTAGACCAAATATGTTCAGAGTTATGAAGAACTTAAATTTTATATAGCCTGGGGGCGGGGCACTGCCTACTTTTCCAAAAATTGATATAGCCTGAATCACACAACAATTTTCTTAACCAATTTTGAAAGTTTAAAAGAGATCGACCATAAACTTTGGACATTATTGAAGTACAAACAAAACACAAAAAATGTGGGGGTGGGACCGCCCACTTTTCCCAAATTATATACATCTTGACTAAAGGACACACATATCCAAAAATCTTTAATTTAGACCCAAATTGTTCAGAGTTATGAAGAATTTAAATTTTATATAGCTTGGGGGCGTGGCACTGGCTACTTTTCCAAAAATTGATATAGCCTGAATCGTACACAACAATTATCTTAACCAATCTTGAAAGTTTAAAAGAGATTGACCATAAATTTTGGACATTATTGAATTACAAACAAAACACAAAAAATGTGGGCGTGGCACCGCCCACTTTTCCAAAATTACATAAATCTTGACTAAAGGACACACATATCCAGAAATCATTAATTTAGACCAAATATGTTCAGAGCTATGAAGAATTTAAATTTTATATAGCCTGGGGGCGTGGCACCGCCTACTTTTCCAAAAATTGATATAGCCTAAATCGTACACAACAATCTTCTGAACCAATCTTGAAAGTTTAAAAGAGATCGACCATAAACTTTGGACATTATTGAAGTACAAACAAAACACAAAAAATTTGGCGTGGCACCGCCCACTTTTCCAAAATTACATAAATCTTAACCAAAGGACACACATATCCAAAAATCATTAATTTAGACCAAGTATGTTCAGAGTTATGAAGAATTGTAGTTTTATATAGCCTGGGGGCGTGGCACCGCCCACTTTTCCAAAAATTAATATAGCCTATGCTTTAACCCATGATCCCAAGAATATACTGTGAAAATTTCATAAAAATCGGTTGAGTACTTTGGACGCCCATAAAGGACACACAGACACACAGACACACATTCATTTTTATTTATAAGATAAGATATGCAGTTGTGGTTTGGACGCATACATAAAGCCACCTTAGGTCCATTTAATATAGCTATTTACTCAACATATTATACTCAACAAGCATGACAATAACAAATGAGTTGACAATTGCAGCAACAAAAATCAACTATGTACATAATTACTGTACTAATCTAACCAGCACCAAAGGCAATTATGTACAGCGTGTGTGTGTGTTGGTGTGCACCATCTAGCGTCATATGGCGTTTTCAGTGCCATCTAGTTACGCAGCAGTAGTGAGGATTTCAAAGACAACAACCAATATTCTATTTCCGTTGCATAGTTCCCGTTATATCATCTATTACAATACAATTTTCTCAATTTTACTCTCAATAAAAACTTCATATCGCCGCCTAAGAAGTTAACTTCAAAAAATATGAGAATTTACCAGGAAAATATTTCGAAGCTTACTTGGCGCAATGTAGCAAAACTGATAAGGCAACAATAATAGAAGTTGATTGAAAATTTATGAAATTCATTGCAGAACTAATATTCATATTATGTCAATGCATATTAGGTCTGTACGTATTTCAAGCACATTTAAAATTCAATTAAATACCAAAAAAAATAAATTTTTTTTACTTGATTGATGAAATTGTCCCACTGTATGTATGTACATAGTGTATCCACTGAAATCCGCTAAAAATTATGCAAAAGAAAATTGGGATATGGCATGCAGTTGGAACTAGGGGATCATGCAATTACAAGCAAGCAGTATTTTGTGCATTTTTGTATTCAAGTGAATTTTTCCAAAATCTACAATGAAAGTGAAGTTTTAAACTGAATTAACACGGTATTCAATTTACAAATGTCTTATCACAATTGTGTTATTAAAATTTAGTTAGTAAAAAAATGGCAGAAAATCTATTTCAATTACAGCTATTGTATTGTTTAAATTTATTGAAATGGCTAATTTTATGTTTAGTGGGCTATGGAAACGGACGCACCGTTTTTATTCAAAACGTGTATTGTGGTTGTTGTACGGGACCACCGTTGTTATTTACAAACGGACGCACCGCTGTAGGAAAAAATGTATACAATATGGTTGTTCACCGAACCACCGTTTGTTCAAAAAAAATGTCTAAATGTACGTATATGTGTATAAAAAAAACCATAAAGGGGGAAAAAAAATTACATATTCATACATACATACATTCTGTCATCGAGTGCGGACGTGTTCTTTTATTTCGTTTTTTTTATTTCGATTTTTGCCTTTATTTGGCCTTAATATTGTTCTAATTGCATTCAACAGTGACTGCCTGTGCTAGACTTGTTGGTCCTACATAGGAAAACAGTGTAAAATTGTGCAATTCCTAATAAATAGTGCTGAAATCTCCATTAAATTTCTGAGTGTGCCTATATACATATATCTGTTTGTGTGTTGCTATTTGCAAATCACTTTTTTTGGTTTATTGCTTTGCGCGCTCATTCTGCCTGTTCACTGCTGGCCGACTGTGCAATCGTTAGCTTAGTGTGCAGAGTTCCAGTATAACACCTTTTACTGCTTTGCGCGCTCATTCTGCCTGTGTTCACTGCTGGCCGACTGTGCAATCGTTAGCTTAGGGCCGATTTCATAAAAGCCGGTAACCGCTAACCAGAGTTTAATTGACGTATTTTGTATGGTTAGCTGTCAAATTAATCGCCGATTAGGCTTAACCGGCTTTTATGAAAGCGGCCCTTAGTGTGCTGAGTTCCAGTATAACACTTTCCTTTTTATTGTGTACCTACTTTTCACATACATACGCTCTTTATCATGGATGAGTTCTGTGGGCAATGTGATAAATGTTTCGGAAGATCTGAGCTTCTTATAGTTCCTTGTAGTGGTTTTTGCAAGAGGCTTTACCATCGAACCTGTTGTGAGGGCCCTATTGCGGAATACGATGTGAAGTTACTGAGAATAAACACCCATTTTCGGTATTTCTGCCCTGACTGTGTCAATGGACCTGAAAAAATTTCGAAGGTGTTAGACTCTGTCATTTCCTCCCAAAAGCTAGGCCTCGAGACTATCATGACTACTTTTGAGATTAGGTTCAAGGATTTAACTTCTCAAATTGATGATCTTAAAAAAATCATTATTGAATCTGAAGGGAACAAACCCAGTGCAAAGGAAAAAGAAAAGGTAAATGACAAGGTTAAAGTGAAGAACAAAAACAGTGCCAAAATCAATAACAAGAAAATTGATAAATTGACAGTGGAAATAAATTCGCTAAAAGCTGCTGTTGTTAGTTCCGGTGCTTCACCTAATAACAAAAATTGTTCCTCTACCGAAACGGATCTTTTTTCTTTTTCGCCGCTACCTAGCGGCTCGGGTTCCCTCTCTGCTGTCCTTCCTCCTCATAATTCTACTGATGGTGCTGTTACACCTATCTTACCTTCGCTCGTGCAATCACAATCCGATTGCATTCGCTCAGGTACCTTGGCTAAGTCTGCCGTTTCTGCTAATGGCGACAACCTTATACCGGGCACTCAATCCGCTGTTACTGCGGGTGGCAATAACACTGTGTCCGTTTCTCAATCCGCTTCTACCGTTGGTGGTGAGTGGCAAACCGTGCCCTTTAACAATTGGCGCGGTTCTGATAGGTCTAAAAAGAATAAAAACAACCCTGATGTTTCGAATACTGTCGTAAATCTTGACTCTTCTTCTGAGTGTTCGCACACAGTGACTCCGCAAACTGATGTTATCAGGGTGGTCAGTGGTGTTCCACCGCGAAGGGCCATTTTTGTTTCTAGGCTGCATGCGTCGTTGACTCAGGCAGATATTAAGACATATGTTTGCTCCAAACTTGGTGTCGCCCCTACTAGCAACATTAGCGTTTATAAATTCAATTTCAAGTATGAAAGAGACATTTCATCTTTTAGGGTCTCAGTGCCGGACTCATTCTTCGATAGGGTACTTGACCCTAAGTTTTGGCCGGAACACTCTATTGTACATTTGTACACGAGTAAGCCCAAAACAGGAACTGGCTCCGCTTCAAAAAACTGAATAGCTTAACTACGTTGTCAACTTTAGTTATCCACTACCAAAATGTCCGTGGCCTACGCTCCAAATTGAATCACCTTTTTCTTAATAGCTTGACTTTTACTGCCCATGCAATAGCTTTTACTGAGACCTGGTTAAAGCCAGATAACTTTAATTCTGAAATTTTCTGTAGCAATTACGTCGTTTATCGGCGCGATCGTGAAACTAGGGCAGGTGGCGTCCTCATAGCTGTTGACTCACGTCTTCCATCTGAGTTGGTCAGCTTGGCCAATGTGTCTGACATTGAAGTTATCGCTGTGAAGCTGTCATTGCCTGGTTCCTGCGTATTTATCTCCTGCTCGTACATACCGCCTCAGTCGAATTTACTTGTTTATAATCGTCATAACTCCGTTATTAGAAGTCTGTATTCCCAGTTACGGGACAAAGATCGCCTTTTAGTTCTTGGTGATTTTAACTTACCCGTAGTGAGTTGGGTCGGCTCAAGTGACTCAAACATTTTAACCCCTACCACACAGCATGATTTTCTCATTGACCTTTCTGACACGTCTCTTGTACAAATTAACAACGTACAAAATTGTAAAAATAAAATACTTGACTTGGTGTTCGTGGACGACTCTGTAGGGGTCGCTCTTAATCGCATTACTCCGTTATCTGTTCCTGAAGATACCCTTCACCCTACACTTGAGATTGCTTTGGACACTAGGCAACCCAGGGGGCGTATCACTACCGAAGGTAGGCAGCGATCACGCACGCGATGGTTCTATAAAGCCAACTTCGTCATGCTCAAGGAGTTGCTTGCCACCCATGACTGGACGGAGCTCTATGCTTGTGATGACATCGAGTCGGCAACCTCAGTTTTCTACAGTTCCCTAAATAGTTTCTTCGACAGCTGTGTCCCTTTTCGCTTCATTAGTGTTGGTATGGCAAAGCCGCCCTGGTGGTCTAAACAGCTGGTGAGACTCAGCAATATTAAGTCTAAGTTTTACAAGCGTTTTCAAAGAACAGGTGCATCTGCTGAGTATTCTAAATACTTGGTTGCGCGCTCCAACCTTCAGTTGCTCAACCAACAATGCTACAAAAGTTATTTAGTGGGCTGTAAAACCCAATTCTTTACCAACCCGAAAAAGTTCTACAATTTTGTCAATTCGAAAAGGAAAACTACCGGATTTCCATCTTCCTTCGCCTTTGGATCCAAGAGTGCTAGTTCGGATCAGGATATTTCTGAATTATTTGCAGAATTCTTTATGTCGACCTACACATCTAATAAGTTCCAGTCCAGTCCCTACCCTTACAATTTAAATAGCTCTAATAGCATTCACATGCCTGTTTTGGATAAACATTCTGTTCTACAAAGTCTTCTTGAACTGAAACCTTCATTTTCCCCTGGTCCGGATGGTGCTCCCAGTTGCGTGTTGAACTACTGTGCTATACATTTATCTGACCCAATTTTTAAACTGTTTAAACTATCTCTTGAATCTGCTGCGTTCCCTACAATCTGGAGGCAATCTTTTATTATACCTTTACATAAAAAAGGTAGCAGGTCAAATATTGAGAATTATAGGGGCATAGCTAAGCTCTCAGCTATTCCTAAAACTTTTGAACACATAATAACTCGCCAGCTGCAATACCGGTGTAGGTGTTTATTATCACCGTGTCAGCATGGTTTTGTACCTCGTCGATCTACCTCAACTAACTTGCTTGAGTTCTCCTCCTTTGTTATGGACGGTTTCTTGAAAGGTAACCAAACGGATGTGGTCTATACCGATTTCAGCAAAGCTTTCGACTTTGTCAACCATGAGCTTTTAATCCATAAACTCGATTTACTGGGTTTTCCAAATCAGTTATTATTATGGCTTGCAAATTATCTTACAAACAGGACTCAACAGGTGTTGTTTAAAAATACTTTGTCTAAGTCCATTGACGTAACTTCCGGTGTCCCCCAGGGTAGTCATCTTGGCCCCTTACTCTTTACCCTGTTCATAAATGACCTACCCCAAATCATCTCTCATTCTCGAACTCTTATGTATGCGGACGATGTGAAACTTTGTTTCACCTATTCGCCTACTGTACCTTCCCGTGGAGATCTCTTTCAGGCCGATTTGGAGTCATTTCGCTGCTGGTGTGCAGTAAATTTATTAATATTGAATAGCTCGAAATGTAAGCTAATGACTTTTCAACGAGTTAAGCCGGTTTTGGTCTCCTACGTACTAAATGACTCTCTTTTGGAACGCATATCTGTTGTAACTGATTTAGGTGTTATTTTTGACCCTAAACTAAGTTTTAATATGCATATTTCATCTATTGCTAACAAAGCCATGGGTGTGCTTGGTTTTGTTAAACGATGGGCTAAAGAATTTGACGACCCGTACCTCACGAAAGTTCTTTACACATCGCTGGTTCGTCCTATACTTGAGTATTGCTCGTGTGTCTGGTGTCCCTTGTATCAAGTTCATATACAGCGGATTGAGTCAGTACAAAAGCAATTCTTGATTTTTGCTTTGCGGGGTCTTAACTGGAATCCAACTACTCACCTGCCCCCTTATAGAAGTAGGCTTCTCCTCTTAAATTTACCTTCTCTGGAAAATCGTAGGGTTTTACTAGGTGTAATGTTCCTCCATAAGCTGATTGTTGGTGAAATCGATTCACCTGATCTTGTTAGTCGACTGAGTTTTGCTGTACCCGCTAGGGCGTCCAGGCACTATGTGCCTTTTCAATTACCCCTTTGTCGTCAAAACTTCGCAAAAAACCACCCTCTAAACCTTTGGTGTTCATTTTACAACGAGTTATATAGCTGCATTAGTTTCGAATGTTCTTTTGCCTCACTTCAAAATTTAATACTTGCATTCCTGCTTAACGCTGACTAATATCATGTAAGTCCTCCACCCGTTGTTGCTCTGAGCGCTGCGTGGAATCACGTCCATTCCGCCAGCAAATCTCATATCGCTCTGGTACTCGACTTTACATAAATAAATATTCGACCGTATGTCAGGGTGGATTGGAGACTCGGTCTCTTCAACCATCCTATGGATAATTCAAGATTTCAAGGCACAATATTAAATGATAAATATTCCGTTGTTGACCCGAACGCTACGTGGAATCGCGTCCATTCCACCGGCAGCACACATATATCAACGCATACAATTAATTAATTAAATAATCCGCTGCGCGGAATCACGTCCATTCCGCCAGCAAATCTCATATCGCTCTGGTACTCGACTTTACATAAATAAATATTCGACCGTATGTCAGGGTGGATTGGAGACTCGGCCTCTTCAACCATCCTATGGATAATTCAAGATTTCAAGGCACAATATTAAATGATAAATATTCCGTTGTTGCCCCGAACGCTGCGTGGAATCCCGTCCATTCCACCAGCTTCTCACACAATATCAACGAACACACTTAAACAAATTATTACTCGACCGTATGTCAGGGAGGATTGGAGACCCGGCCTCTTCAACCACCCGGTGAGGATGGAACAGTCAATGATTTTCAAGACCATCCTTATGGATGAACCGATCGTTTTATAAGATGAACAGCAATCACGGCCACTCTAATCTTTCCAGTTAATAGCCAACTAGCTCTGATGACAACATTCAATAACCGTGAATAGTCGACCGTTTGTGTGTGTGGATGGGAGACACTGCCTCTCCAAACATCTCATGTAATACTTTAATTCATATTGTTAGTTTTTAAGTTATGTGCAATTTTAGTAGTATCTGTCCTTAGTCGACCTCTTTGTTTGTGTCGACTTAAAACAAATTAATAAATAAATAAAATAAAATATATATAACTACTAAGCCTCTACTGCTGCTACCACCGCTTCCGCTGCTAGTACCGCTGCCGCTTTTTCCGATTGCTGCTGCTGTCTCGCTCGCTGCCGATGGTTGCTGTGCAGTGTGAGTGGCGTGAGTTTTTTGTTCCCGTTAGCCAGGCGCGTAGCCAGAAAAAAATTTCGGGGAGGGGGTTTTGGCCAAAGTGTCAGTAAATAAGAATTACCTGTAAATACACACATACTTATATTTTTACATATTACATATTTATACTTTTATTTATTTGAAATTTTTCTCTTTCTACACGGCTACAAATTTGAGCCTAAATTTTAAACCATTCATTGGTTTACACAATTTTTAAAACTTTTTGGAAATAAATTCCAAACCTTTCAACCACCTTCACAAATTCTAAATTTTTTGCCGTTTAGATTTAAAACTTAACTGGGATAAACAAAAATACAACAAAAGTCGTATACGCAGCGAATATGTGTAGTTTTCGCACAAAATTGAGTGCGCTGTAGCTCAGTAGGTAGAGCATTGCGCATCAAGATAATTTTGTTCAATATAAAAATATTACGCTTATAAATTTGTATGGAAGATAATGCACTTGGTCGGGTAGAAAAAAAATTGCTAAAAATCGAGTAACTCTTATAGCGGTTTAAGATTGGTATCTTTGTTCACTTCAATTGAACGGGATACGGGCATGTAACTAAACACCTAAGAAAAATGTAGCGCATAAATAAAGAAACATATAAACAAAAAATCCGAAATAAATAAATTAATGTATTGTCCACTTGAAAATAAAGTAAACACAACCAAAACTTTGTAACAAAGGTAAACACAACATATATAAAAACAAAACGAAAAGTCAAAAAGTCCAACGCGCCAGAGCTATTAAATGAAATAAGATCATTAATTGTAAAAGGCGAGCTATAAAACTCAAACCTATTAAATGAAATAGAATCGTTCATATAAATATGTATATAAACGATTCTTTTTAGGAAAGGAGGTGTAGTGTGTCCAATATGAATACATATCTACATACAAAATACGCAGCACGAGCGCCGTCTAAGTTACTTGGTTGCAAACGTAAACAAACTGCAACTAAGTAATTGCTGACGTTATGTATTTCTCTGCTGCGACACTTTCCCACGACCGAAACGTTGAAGTAGCTTAGCGCTATACACATTTGTAAATACGTGCATATGTGTGAGCGTGCGTTGGGCTTCATGCCTTATGTTAGACTTAGCTATGTAAGAATTAGAGTAAATATGTATAACAAAATGTTTAGATTAATTTACTATAAATAAGCCTGAATTTTATAATAAAGAGAACATTCATAATTCGGCACCCAACGGCATTTATTATTTTCATTTGGGTGCTCACTTTACAATACAAAGGTCATCGAGATAACCGAACACACAATGCCGAAGCTCAGGAGGAATGATCTCATCCATAAGATTACACATGGTTGACGGCGCGTTGCAGAGGCCAAATGGCATCACTACAAATTGACATAGTGGCCATCCAGGCACTGTGAAAGACGTCAAAGTTTTGGATTTTTCATCTAGCTCAATTCGCCAGTACGCATCTTTCAAATCGAGCTTGGTTATAATTTTGGCCTTCGGTAATCTCGCAAAGATACCGTCAATACTTGGCAAAAGGTAGGCATCTTTTTTCGTGACGTCATTTAACTTTCGCGCATCTAAGCACAGCCGAACTTTACCTGGCTTCACCACTAAACGCATGGGAGAACTCCAAGGGCTCTCAGCTGGCTCAATAACTCCTAAACTTAGCCTTCTGCCGATTTCTGCCAACTGCTGATGTTGCTCTTTCGTTAATGGAATGCTCCTAGCTGTCATATTTTTCGCCTTTACAACTTCGTTCTCGAGATAGTTGTTATCCGTTAGGGGGTCTACAGTTTTAGCGTGAATCAGACCCGGAGCTAACCCAAATTGCTTCCAAAAATCAATGCCTAATATTAAACGCGAGGTCATCGATGGTATAATACAAATTTTTATCCGTTTTTGTATACCTTGATACGCCATTACTACTTTAGATACCCGGTACTTTGACGAGCTTTCCCATCAGCTGTTTTCGCGTGGGTATTGACCGGGTTAAACTCTCTATATTTAGAAAAATATACTTTCGCTAGCTCGGATCCAATACAAGTTATATTTGCGCCTGTATCTAATAAACCTAACTTTGAAAAATCCAAAAAATCTACCTTCGTATATAATCTACCATCTGAGTTATTAGCAAACACTGATGAAAGTAATAGTTGGCGCGGGTCGAATATCTTTAAAATACTGTTGAATTCTTCTCGAGTTTCGGGTATCTTTAACTTTTACGGGCCCATTATTTATATATTCGGTTCCTTACCTCGTTATAATTTCTTAAGCGCTCAATAAATGGAACATTATGACGACTAACTTATTATTATTTTGTATCTCGGACTTAGACTTTTTCGATTTGAGAGGGTGATTTAGAATGTTAAAATGGCTTATTTCGGGTGCATTCCGAGGCAACCGGATTTTCCACCGCGTTTTCCACCCGCCGTGGAGTACATTAGCCATACTGTGGCTTGTAGGTGTCCGGTTCTCCGCACCCATAACTAAATACCGTACGACTAGCAAGGCAGTCCTGCCAATGATGTGACTCTTCTCCGCTGTTCCAACACTATTTACTAGAATTTTGTTGAACCGCGGCTATGTTGGCATGCAACTCTTCATCTGCATCATTTTCTTCTATCAGATCCTCGTTGATGGGTTGAAAGTTACGCATCGGTTGGGATCGACGATAGGTCTCATCTGCTAAAAGATTTTCCCGCATATTATTAAGTTATTCTCAACTATTTGAGCCACCCTATCATAATCAACAGTTGCTGCAGTGTTCGAAGCACGTCTGATACTACCTAAATCATTATTTTCCTCAGGGTTATCCATCTGAATAAGAGGCACAGATGTATTTTGGAGATTCGCACCCACTGCTTGCTCGACATTACCGCCAGCCGTAAAGGATTGCGAACCTCCAGTATTTTGTTTCCTTCGAGGGTGGTCATCCTCTATTGTTAGATTGTTTTCGACCTTCAAAACTTTTCGTTTGAAAAGTAATGGCTAGGGGCAACCATCCTTTAAAGTGGCATAGTCGTCGACAATACATTCTTTATGAAAGACATGATTACATAAAGTAATTACACATTCCTGCTCTTTGGTCATAGAATGTTGACAAATCGTGCAATCACATCCCTCACTTGCTACTGCTGAGAGTTGCGGAATATTCTCTGCACTTCTTGCAACTGGCATTTTGCATTCAGTTAAAAAAAAGAAGATAATATTATGAAAATTAATTAATGAAAAGACTTTTATCCAAACCTTGCTGATTTGGCCGGGTCCTAGTTCAAATGACTAAGATGTGTAATTCCGAAAACAGAGGCTTGATAAGAAAATGTATGCTTACGGTAAGAATCAGTTTTTAATCAGTTTACTCAGATATTTTATCGTCCAGTAAGTTTTTTAAAAAAAATAAAAGCACTGAATCTAATCCAATGATTTTTATAGGTGGTCAACACGTCTGACCTTTCGTCAGTAATGTGAAAAATCCACCCAAATTACGTTGAGGTTAAATGCTTACAGCTGAGCAAAAATTGAACTTTAAATTTATATATAGAAACTCCATCAGGTTAGCGGTCAAAATACTCGGATCTATGCCAATTATTCGAAGAATCCAGCCACCCTGTATAATTGACACTAAAACAGAAATACTAACAAATACTATGGAATGAAATTTAATAATTAGATTTGGACCAAAACAGTTGTTATCAAGTTTAACAAATTTAAGTTTACTAAGACATTCTTGTCATCCGAAGGATGCGCATAAACAACAAACCTGCATGGCCCCACGTTGGGCGCCAAAAATGTAATATGCCTGCTGATAGGCATGTGAAATGTCGTAGCAGCGAAGAAAGCCGGACGGGACCCATTGACAGGGGCTAGGCTTCAGTGGCTGGGGAGGTTCTTGGCAATACTCGAAGCTACATATTTATCACCAACAGTACACTTTATTATAGAGTCCCTCTAAAACAAAACTTAATTACCAAAAAAAAAATAATAATTCAAGCCGTAAATACGATTAGAATTATGTACATTCTGGACCGATATTATAGGGATAGTATAGAAATAGATAATATGGTGGATAAATTCACCAACGCATGTCAGGTGGCTTTGGATAACGCCTGCCCCATTAAAAGGGCAAGGGGTAAGCAAAAACCACCCTGGTGAAAACCCCGAGCTAGACAGGTATAGGAAGCTTTTTGACAAGCTTTTAATACTGCTAAAGCCTCGAGGGAGGCTTCAAAGTGGGAGGCGTATAAAGAGCACCAAAGGGAAGCTCAGGAAAGCAAAAAGAGAACCTCTGAAGTGCTATAGAGTCTGTTTCAGAGGGTTACGGAAGATCCTATCAAAATCACCTCGCTGTGGACCGGGGTGTTGCTGTTGTTGTTGTAGCGCTACTTAGCCCTACCTAGGTAGTCAGTATCTTACCCAGTAATGTCATAAAACTCTTCTAACGGAAGTCCTAGAAACCTAGCGGCTTCGACAGGGGCCGACCAGAGGGATATGGGTGTTAGAAGAGTAGGCTCGGTTGAGCAGACAAAAAGATGGTTAGTATTATGGGGGGACAAGCCGCATGAAGGACAAACATTAGGCAAGTCGGGGTTCAGTCTGGATAGGTAAGAGTTTAACCTATTACAATACCCAGACCGGAGTTGAGCCAGCATCACCCTAGTCTCCCTAGGCAGCTCGCGCTCCTCTTCGGCAACGGGTGGTGTTGTTGCATGAAGAACGGCGTTCGCCGGGAGAGAGCCGACAAAGGAATTTACGGAATTCGTATGGATGAGGGTGAGGGCCTGCCGGTGCACCTTAGGATCAAACGGCGTGTAAATCAGGTGCCGGATCTCATCGAAGTGTTTGCGTAGATGGCTCCTTATCCTCCGGGGGGCGGATTCTCGTTGACCAGACGTCTGTTCGGATGCTGCGGTTTGCTGTGGTTTTTGCGAAATCCATTCTGATGTTCAGCGAGCCGCAGGTTTGCGGTGAAATACGGTAACTTACATCCCTGCAAAAAACGGAAATACTCCGTTTTATACTCCATAGAGTATTCCCTAAGGAGTATCGGAGTACTCCAACACTTATCCTCATTCATATCAAAAAGGTGATCCAATTTACATGGTGATGGCCGGTAATTGGATCACCTAATCCAACTCGGAGTACTCCATTTATTTTCTTTTGAATACTCTATAGACCACCTACATGAGAGTACTACCGAAATACTACTACTCTATAGAGTATTCAGCAGCAAAGCGAGAGAGGGAGTAGGTGGTCCTCAAAAAGGAAACATACCCCCTCTCTCGCTTTGCTGCAGAGGTCTCTATAGAGTAATCTTTTGGCATCATTTTCAAAGTACTCTCACGTAGGTGCTCCATAGACTATTCAACAGGGTGCTCCGACATGGATTAGGTGATCCAATCACCGGGCATGGCCTTATAAATTGGACCATCTTTTTGTATGAATGAGGATAAGTGTTGGAGTACTCCGATGCTCAGGCGTTTTTTACAGGGATACCCAAGGGCTTTTACTGACTCACATTCCCCACGCAACTCAAAAGTAATATAAGCCCTTAAAACAGGGCCGGCCAAACAAATACTAAGACATTTGCATAAGTGTGCGTAAGTTTTGAGTGATTTTGAGTACAGTAGCTGCAAAGAAAATGCGGACTATGAAGCTATAAAATAAAAACGAAATTTTATCATTTGATTTCCCATCAAACCATAATTTCATTTTGATTTTTAGACATTTTATTTTGATGTGTTAACATATTTGGAAAGGAAAACAAAGGAAAGGAAAATGAGACACATTAAGAAAGAAAATGTAAGGAAAGGTAAGAAAAGAATGAGAGTGAAAGGAAAAGGAAGTAGAGGAAAGAAAAGAAGAGGAACGAAAACAAAATATTGGAAGAAGAAAGGAAAGAAAAAAAAGAAGCAAAACGAGAAAAGAGAAGATAAAAGGAGAAACAAAAGAAAGGAAAAGGAAAGAAAAGAACTTCAACATCCGAAAAAATGCTTCTTTTTTTTGGTCAAATAAAGTTAACTTTTCGGTCTAAAATGTCTTTTCAAAGAAAAGTCTTTTGGGCGTAAAAATTCGGTCGCATAGCACGCATTGCAACATAATATTTTTATTGTATGCGCAAAAATAAGTTTATGAATTTTCATTTGTCATGACTGTTGCTTGTTGATTGTCATGCGACATAGTCTTGCTTCATTGATAGTTGAACCATAGTGATATAGTAATAAAACTGTGGTGAAAGTACGTCATATTGGTGAATTTTTCAGGGTTGATATTCCTCGTAGTACGTGATCTCAAGGACGCATAGCTGTATTTCCATACCAAAAAAAAACTTTAAAAATGCAATCACATAAGTGCATCTAGTTATTAAAACTTTTAAAAGATTGGCTTTAGGCGTGACTTAAGTTCGTGGGCACCAACAAGATATGTCATTTTTGTAAAATCAACATTTATATACGTTCTCTGACTTACTTCTCACAAGTTGCCTTCTTACTTTTTAGGGATTTAGACAGAGATAAACACACAAGTAAAAGATTAAATGCGGTTGCCAGGAATACTTTTCACTCAATTTCCAAGTAGTTAGACTACAAGCATATGTATTTTCAATTTATGACCATATTAAAAGTTACAATTACATAGGAATCGGCATATATTTCGAGGTAAAATGCTCTAACACCTCTGGAAAATGTGATTTTAAAAGGTGAAATATTTGCAAAAATCCTGGCATTACGATCAGAGATCTAGATAATAATAGTTTAATTGTTTTTTAAACCTCCTTTGCCATATTTTGTTTCAAATATGTTTAAAAGTTTATTTCAAGTAAATCTGTGTGCAAATGAGACATCATTCAACGAAACTACCAATATAAATATATTTGTGCAACATTTTGACATACAAGTATAGCGCTATGATTTTTAACCATTAAATGAAAAATATCGTAATGTATTTTTAGCAATTTTTCCTTTCTCAAAATAATGTATACACTCATTCAATTTGCAACACAGCACCCTAGAATGCTCAAAAAGAGTTAACTGAAACTCCAAGTACACGAAAAAGGTGAATATAACCGCTGATCTTACCACAGTTTTACTACTGTATTATACTGTGGTTGAGCAGCGACTGACAAGCGAAAGCTAAGTTTCGTGTTCATACATCGTTAGCGTCGGTTTGAAAATACGAACTCAAGGTGCACAATGTGCAGCTCTTAGCCGGTCTTGCCCTAAAACCAACCAATAAGCTAACATATTCTCAAGAGTAG
>CATOCK010000038.1:0-78264 GCA_951509765.1 Sphenella marginata
TTTGAAAATTCAAAAAGTAATGGAATGTCCAAGCTACCTACTAAAAAAGTGCCAACTTTGGCTATGCTGAGACGCACGGTTTAGAAGTTATGGCCATTTTAAAATTTGGATGGGAAAATTGGCACCACGTCCACAGTTTTCATCCGATTTTCAAAATTCAAAAAGCAATGGAATGTCCAAGCTACCTACTAAAAAAGTGCCAACTTTGGCTATGCTAGGACGCACGGTTTAGAAGTTATGGCCATTTTAAAATTTGGATGGGAAAATTGGCACCACGTCCACAGTTTTCATCCGATTTTCAAAATTCAAAAAGTAATGGAATGTCCGAGCTGCCTACTAAATAAGTGCCAAATTTGGGTATGCTGCGAAAGTGAGGTTATGTTACCTCAGCAATTATAATGTTAATTATTGAAAAATTTTTAAATAATGCACTCACTAAACAAATTCACTTTTCGCACTTATGTTTTGAGCACACTCGCGGGCGACACTTTTTTAAATATAAATATTTGTGGCAATTCGTTTAACAAAAAATAGCAACACCAAAAAACAAGTGGCAAGAAATATACAACTTACGTGCTTTGATGTGGTGATCGGCAGAGTATGTTGTATGTTGTTATAGTAGCTTCTTTGCGGCAGTGTTACATTTCGGCTGTGTGTTTGGCTCAGTGAATTTATCCAAAGTTGAAAATTAGTAAAATTGAATATTCTGTATCCAAGTGGTATTGTTATTGCGCTTTGATGTTGTTGTTGTTGTGGACTGTATAGGCTGTATTCGTTTCTACGGTGAGATGGACCATGAACAAAAAAATCAGTTACTAATACCTCATTGATTATAGATCAATTATTTGCCAAAAAACGTCATATCTCCTGAACTATGAGGAATTTCGGCTCGAAAACTTAAAAATATGTACCCCTTTCCTTGAAGTGTTTAACGCTACCCATATATCATTGAAAAAGTGTTCATTAAGGGGGGAAAGTGGGTATGAAAATATGCATGTATTATGCTTTCTCATAAGATGGAAGGCACATTTAAAATTCGAACGTCTCACATTTTGATGAACATTTGCATAAGGGTACATTTTACCTATTCGGACACAGCCTCATTTTTAGAAATTGCTTTTTCTAAAAATTGTGGGCGTGTCAAATTTCAGAAATATTTAAAATTTGGCGGTAATTGCTTTTTTCAAGCTGTAATTACTACGGGATGGGTCGACATACATACATACGTATCTAAAAACTAGAATGGAATGTTTTTTTTATAATTTCTTAATAGGTAAAGTTATAGCCATTTGAACATTGAAAATCTTTAAACTTGATTTTTTCGGAATTGGTGCTAGTTAGAGGGGTCAAAGTCGGCACTTTTTCAAATTGACAAATCCTCGGATGTTTATACATTTTTGGAAAGGCTATTACCCGAGCTATCCAAAAATGTATAAACTATGGTAATGCTAGCAAAATTGTAGAAGTTATGGGCATTTGAACACTGAAAATCTTTAAACTTGATTTACTCGGAATTGGTGCTAATTAGAGGGGTCAAAGTCGGCAATTTTTCAAATTGACAAATCCTCGGATGTTTATACATTTTTGGAAAGGCTATTACCCGAGCTATCCAAATATGTATAAACTATGGTAATGCTAGCATAATTGTAGAAGTTATGGCCATTTGAACATTGAAAATCTTTAAACTTGATTTTTTCTGAATTGGTGCTAGTTAGAGGGGTCAAAGTCGGCACTTTTTCAAATTGACAAATCCTCGGATGTTTATACATTTTTGGAAAGGCTATTACCCGAGCTATCCAAAAATGTATAAACTATGGTAATGCTAGAAAAATTGTAGAAGTTATAGCCATTTGAACATTGAAAATCTTTAAACTTGATTTTTTCGGAATTGGTGCTAGTTAGAGGGGTCAAAGTCGGCACTTTTTCAAATTGACAAATCCTCGGATGTTTATACATTTTTGGAAAGGCTATTACCCGAGCTATCCAAAAATGTATAAACTATGGTAATGCTAGCATAATTGTAGAAGTTATAGCCATTTGAACATTGAAAATCTTTAAACTTGATTTTTTCGGAATTGGTGCTAGTTAGAGGGGTCAAAGTCGGCACTTTTTCAAATTGACAAATCCTCGGATGTTTATACATTTTTGGAAAGGCTATTACCCGAGCTATCCAAAAATGTATAAACTATGGTAATGCTAGAAAAATTGTAGAAGTTATGGGCATTTGAACACTGAAAATCTTTAAACTTGATTTACTCGGAACTGGTGCTAGTTAGAGGGGTCAAAGTCGGCACTTTTTCAAATTGACAAATCCTCGGATGTTTATACATTTTTGGAAAGGCTATTACCCGAGCTATCCAAATATGAATAAACTATGGTAATGCTAGCATAATTGTAGAGGTTATGGCCATTTGAACATTGAACATCTTTAAACTTGATTTACTCGGAATTGGTGCTAGTTAGAGGGGTCAAAGTCGGCACTTTTTCAAATTGACAAATCCTCGGATGTTTATACATTTTTGGAAAGTCTATTCCTCCAGCTATCCAAAAATGTATAAACTATGGTAATGCTAGAAAAATTGTAGAAGTTAGTGCCATTTGAACATTGAAAATCTTCGAACTTGATATACTCGGAATTGGTCCTAGTTAGAGGGGTCAAAGTCGGCACTTTTTCAAATTGACAAATCCTCGGATGGTTATACATTTTTGGAAAGGCTATTACCCGAGCTATCCAAATATGAATAAACTATGGTAATGCTAGCATAATTGTAGAAGTTATGGCCATTTGAACATTGAACATCTTTAAACTTGATTTACTCGGAATTGGTGCTAGTTAGAGGGGTCAAAGTCGGCACTTTTTCAAATTGACAAATCCTCGGATGTTTATACATTTTTGGAAAGTCTATTCCTCCAGCTATCCAAAAATGTATAAACTATGGTAATGCTAGAAAAATTGTAGAAGTTAGTGCCATTTGAACATTGAAAATCTTCGAACTTGATTTACTCGGAATTGGTGCTAGTTAGAGGGGTCAAAGTCGGCACTTTTTCAAATTGACAAATCCTCGGATGTTTATACATTTTTGGAAAGTATATTCCTCCAGCTATCCAAAAATGTATAAACTATGGTAAAGCTAGAAAAATTGTAGAAGTTAGTGCCATTTGAACATTGAAAATCTTCGAACTTGATATACTCGGAATTGGTCCTAGTTAGAGGGGTCAAAGTCGGCTCTTTTTCAAATTGACAAATCCTCGGATGTTTATGCATTTTTGGAAAGGCTATTCCTCCAGCTATCCAAAAATGTATAAACTATGGTAATGCTAGCAAAATTTTAGAAGTTGAGGCCATTTGAACATTGAAAATCTTTAAACTTGATTTACTCGGAATTGGTGCTAGTTAGAGGGGTCAAAGTCGGCACTTTTTCAAATTGACAAATCCTCGGATGTTTATACATTTTTGGAAAGTCTATTCCTCCAGCTATCCAAAAATGTATAAACTATGGTAATGCTAGAAAAATTGTAGAAGTTAGTGCCATTTGAACATTGAAAATCTTCAAACTTGATTTACTCGTAATTGGTGCTAGTTAGAGGGGTCAAAGTCGGCACTTTTTCAAATTGACAAATCCTCGGATGTTTACACATTTTTGGAAAGTCTATTCCTCCAGCTATCCAAAAATGTATAAACTATGGTAATGCTAGCAAAATTGTAGAAGTTAGTGCCATTTGAACATTGAAAATCTTTAAACTTGATTTACTCGGAATTGGTGCTAGTTAGAGGGGTCAAAGTCGGCACTTTTTCAAATTGACAAATCCTCGGATGTTTATACATTTTTGGAAAGTCTATTCCTCCAGCTATCCAAAAATGTATAAACTATGGTAATGCTAGAAAAATTGTAGAAGTAAGTGCCATTTGAACATTGAAAATCTTCGAACTTGATTTACTCGGAATTGGTCCTAGTTAGAGGGGTCAAAGTCGGCTCTTTTTCAAATTGACAAATCCTCGGATGTTTATACATTTTTGGAAAGGCTATTCCTCCAGCTATCCAAAAATGTATAAACTATGGTAATGCTAGCAAAATTTTAGAAGTTATGGCCATTTGAACATTGAAAATCTTTAAACTTGATTTACTCGGAATTGGTGCTAGTTAGAGGGGTCAAAGTCGGCACTTTTTCAAATTGACAAATCCTCGGATGTTTATACATTTTTGGAAAGTCTATTCCTCCAGCTATCCAAAAATGTATAAACTATGGTAATGCTAGAAAAATTGTAGAAGTTAGTGCCATTTGAACATTGAAAATCTTCAAACTTGATTTACTCGGAATTGGTGCTAGTTAGAGGGGTCAAAGTCGGCACTTTTTCAAATTGACAAATCCTCGGATGTTTACACATTTTTGGAAAGTCTATTCCTCCAGCTATCCAAAAATGTATAAACTATGGTAATGCTAGAAAAATTGTAGAAGTTAGTGCCATTTGAACATTGAAAATCTTTAAACTTGATTTACTCGGAATTGGTGCTAGTTAGAGGGGTCAAAGTCGGCACTTTTTCAAATTGACAAATCCTCGGATGTTTATACATTTTTGGAAAGTCTATTCCTCCAGCTATCCAAAAATGTATAAACTATGGTAATGCTAGAAAAATTGTAGAAGTAAGTGCCATTTGAACATTGAAAATCTTCGAACTTGATTTACTCGGAATTGGTCCTAGTTAGAGGGGTCAAAGTCGGCTCTTTTTCAAATTGACAAATCCTCGGATGTTTACACATTTTTGGAAAGTCTATTCCTCCAGCTATCCAAAAATGTATAAACTATGGTAATGCTAGAAAAATTGTAGAAGTTAGTGCCATTTGAACATTGAAAATCTTTAAACTTGATTTACTCGGAATTGGTGCTAGTTAGAGGGGTCAAAGTCGGCACTTTTTCAAATTGACAAATCCTCGGATGTTTATACATTTTTGGAAAGTCTATTCCTCCAGCTATCCAAAAATGTATAAACTATGGTAATGCTAGAAAAATTGTAGAAGTTAGTGCCATTTGAACATTGAAAATCTTTAAACTTGATTTACTCGGAGTTGGTGCTAGTTAGAGGGGTCAAAGTCGGCACTTTTTCAAATTGACAAATCCTCGGATGTTTATACATTTTTGGAAAGTCTATTCCTCCAGCTATCCAAAAATGTATAAACTATGGTAATGCTAGAAAAATTGTAGAAGTTAGTGCCATTTGAACATTGAAAATCTTCAAACTTGATTTACTCGGAATTGGTGCTAGTTAGAGGGGTCAAAGTCGGCACTTTTTCAAATTGACAAATCCTCGGATGTTTACACATTTTTGGAAAGTCTATTCCTCCAGCTATCCAAAAATGTATAAACTATGGTAATGCTAGAAAAATTGTAGAAGTTAGTGCCATTTGAACATTGAAAATCTTTAAACTTGATTTACTCGGAATTGGTGCTAGTTAGAGGGGTCAAAGTCGGCACTTTTTCAAATTGACAAATCCTCGGATGTTTATACATTTTTGGAAAGTCTATTCCTCCAGCTATCCAAAAACGTATAAACTATGGTAATGCTAGAAAAATTGTAGAAGTTAGTGCCATTTGAACATTGAAAATCTTTAAACTTGATTTACTCGGAATTGGTGCTAGTTAGAGGGGTCAAAGTCGGCACTTTTTCAAATTGACAAATCCTCGGATGTTTATACATTTTTGGAAAGGCTATTCCTCCAGCTATCCAAAAATGTATAAACTATGGTAATGCTAGAAAAATTGTAGAAGTTAGTGCCATTTGAACATTGAAAATCTTTAAACTTGATTTACTCGGAATTGGTGCTAGTTAGAGGGGTCAAAGTCGGCACTTTTTCAAATTGACAAATCCTCGGATGTTTATACATTTTTGGAAAGGCTATTCCTCTAGCTATCCAAAAATGTATAAACTATGGTAATGCTAGAAAAATTGTAGAAGTTAGTGCCATTTGAACATTGAAAATCTTTAAACTTGATTTACTCGGAATTGGTGCTAGTTAGAGGGGTCAAAGTCGGCACTTTTTCAAATTGACAAATCCTCGGATGTTTATACATTTTTGGAAAGTTCATTCCTCCAGCTATCCAAAAATGTATAAACTATGGTAATGCTAGAAAAGTTGTAGAAGTTAGTGCCATTTGAACATTGAAAATCTTCGAACTTGATTTACTCGGAATTGGTCCTAGTTAGAGGGGTCAAAGTCGGCTCTTTTTCAAATTGACAAATCCTCGGATGTTTATACATTTTTGGAAAGGCTATTCCTCCAGCTATCCAAAAATGTATAAACTATGGTAATGCTAGAAAAATTGTAGAAGTTAGTGCCATTTGAACATTGAAAATCTTTAAACTTGATTTACTCGGAATTGGTGCTAGTTAGAGGGGTCAAAGTCGGCACTTTTTCAAATTGACAAATCCTCGGATGTTTATACATTTTTGGAAAGGCTATTCCTCCAGCTATCCAAAAATGTATAAACTATGGTAATGCTAGAAAAATTGTAGAAGTTAGTGCCATTTGAACATTGAAAATCTTCAAACTTGATTTACTCGGAATTGGTGCTAGTTAGAGGGGTCAAAGTCGGCACTTTTTCAAATTGACAAATCCTCGGATGTTTATACATTTTTGGAAAGTCTATTCCTCCAGCTATCCAAAAACGTATAAACTATGGTAATGCTAGAAAAATTGTAGAAGTTAGTGCCATTTGAACATTGAAAATCTTCAAACTTGATTTACTCGGAATTGGTGCTAGTTAGAGGGGTCAAAGTCGGCACTTTTTCAAATTGACAAATCCTCGGATGTTTATACATTTTTGGAAAGGCTATTCTTCCAGCTATCCAAAAACGTATAAACTATGGTAATGCTAGCAAAATTGTAGAAGTTATGGCCATTTGAACATTGAAAATCTTTAAACTTGATTTACTCGGAATTGGTGCTAGCTAGAGGGGTCAAATTCGGCACTTTTTCAAATTGACAATTCCTCGGATTTTTATACATTTTTGGAAAGGCTATTCCTCCAGCTATCCAAAAATGTATAAACTGTGGTAATGCTAGAAAAATTGTAGAAGTTAGTGCCATTTGATCATTGAAAATCTTCAAACTTGATTTACTCGGAATTGGTGCTAGCTAGAGGGGTCAAAGTCGGCACTTTTTCAAATTGACAAATCCTCGGATGTTTACACATTTTTGGAAAGTCTATTCCTCCAGCTATCCAAAAATGTATAAACTATGGTAATGCTAGAAAAATTGTAGAAGTTAGTGCCATTTGAACATTGAAAATCTTTAAACTTGATTTACTCGGAATTGGTGCTAGTTAGAGGGGTCAAAGTCGGCACTTTTTCAAATTGACAAATCCTCGGATGTTTATACATTTTTGGAAAGGCTATTCCTCCAGCTATCCAAAAATGTATAAACTATGGTAATGCTAGCAAAATTGTAGAAGTTATGGCCATTTGAAGATTGAAAATCTTTAAACTTGATTTACTCGGAATTGGTGCTAGTTACAGGGGTCAAAGTCGGCACTTTTTCAAATTGACAAATCCTCGGATGTTTATACATTTTTGGAAAGGCTATTCCTCCAGCTATCCAAAAATGTATAAACTATGGTAATGCTAGCAAAATTGTAGAAGTTATGGCCATTTGAAGATTGAAAATCTTTAAACTTGATTTACTCGGAATTGGTGCTAGTTACAGGGGTCAAAGTCGGCACTTTTTCAAATTGACAAATCCTCGGATGTTTATACATTTTTGGAAAGGCTATTCCTCCAGCTATCCAAAAATGTATAAACTATGGTAATGCTAGCAAAATTGTAGAAGTTATGGCCATTTGAAGATTGAAAATCTTTAAACTTGATTTACTCGGAATTGGTGCTAGTTACAGGGGTCAAAGTCGGCACTTTTTCAAATTGACAAATCCTCGGATGTTTATACATTTTTGGAAAGTCTATTCCTCCAGCTATCCAAAAATGTATAAACTATGGTAATGCTAGAAAAATTGTAGAAGTTAGTGACATTTGAACATTGAAAATCTTCAAACTTGATTTACTCGGAATTGGTGCTAGTTAGAGGGGTCAAAGTCGGCACTTTTTCAAATTGACAAATCCTCGGATGTTTATACATTTTTGGAAAGGCTATTCCTCCAGCTATCCAAAAATGTATAAACTATGGTAGTGCTAGAAAAATTGTAGAAGTTAGTGACATTTGAACATTGAAAATCTTCAAACTTGATTTACTCGGAATTGGTGCTAGTTAGAGGGGTCAAAGTCGGCACTTTTTCAAATTGACAAATCCTCGGATGTTTATACATTTTTGGAAAGGCTATTCCTCCAGCTATCCAAAAATGTATAAACTATGGTAATGCTAGAAAAATTGTAGAAGTTAGTGCCATTTGATCATTGAAAATCTTCAAACTTGATTTACTCGGAATTGGTGCTAGTTAGAGGGGTCAAAGTCGGCACTTTTTCAAATTGACAAATCCTCGGATGTTTATACATTTTTGGAAAGGCTATTCCTCCAGCTATCCAAAAATGTATAAACTATGGTAATGCTAGAAAAATTGTAGAAGTTAGTGCCATTTGAACATTGAAAATCTTCAAACTTGATTTACTCGGAATTGGTGCTAGTTAGAGGGGTCAAAGTCGGCACTTTTTCAAATTGACAAATCCTCGGATGTTTATACATTTTTGGAAAGGCTATTCCTCCAGCTATCCAAAAATGTATAAACTATGGTAATGCTAGAAAAATTGTAGAAGTTAGTGCCATTTGATCATTGAAAATCTTCAAACTTGATTTACTCGGAATTGGTGCTAGTTAGAGGGGTCAAAGTCGGCACTTTTTCAAATTGACAAATCCTCGGATGTTTATACATTTTTGGAAAGGCTATTCCTCCAGCTATCCAAAAATGTATAAACTATGGTAATGCTAGAAAAATTGTAGAAGTTAGTGCCATTTGAACACTGAAAATCTTCAAACTTGATTTACTCGGAATTGGTGCTAGTTAGAGGGGTCAAAGTCGGCACTTTTTCAAATTGACAAATCCTCGGATGTTTATACATTTTTGGAAAGTCTATTCCTCCAGCTATCCAAAAACGTATAAACTATGGTAATGCTAGAAAAATTGTAGAAGTTAGTGCCATTTGAACATTGAAAATCTTTAAACTTGATTTACTTGGAATTGGTGCTAGTTAGAGGGGTCAAAGTCGGCACTTTTTCAAATTGACAAATCCTCGGATGTTTATACATTTTTGGAAAGGCTATTCCTCTAGCTATCCAAAAATGTATAAACTATGGTAATGCTAGAAAAATTGTAGAAGTTAGTGCCATTTGAACATTGAAAATCTTTAAACTTGATTTACTCGGAATTGGTGCTAGTTAGAGGGGTCAAAGTCGGCACTTTTTCAAATTGACAAATCCTCGGATGTTTATACATTTTTGGAAAGTCTATTCCTCCAGCTATCCAAAAATGTATAAACTATGGTAATGCTAGAAAAATTGTAGAAGTTAGTGCCATTTGAACATTGAAAATCTTCGAACTTGATTTACTCGGAATTGGTCCTAGTTAGAGGGGTCAAAGTCGGCTCTTTTTCAAATTGACAAATCCTCGGATGTTTATACATTTTTGGAAAGGCTATTCCTCCAGCTATCCAAAAACGTATAAACTATGGTAATGCTAGAAAAATTGTAGAAGTTAGTGCCATTTGAACATTGAAAATCTTCAAACTTGATTTACTCGGAATTGGTGCTAGTTAGAGGGGTCAAAGTCGGCACTTTTTCAAATTGACAAATCCTCGGATGTTTATACATTTTTGGAAAGGCTATTCCTCCAGCTATCCAAAAATGTATAAACTATGGTAATGCTAGAAAAATTGTAGAAGTTAGTGCCATTTGAACATTGAAAATCTTTAAACTTGATTTACTCGGAATTGGTGCTAGTTAGAGGGGTCAAAGTCGGCACTTTTTCAAATTGACAAATCCTCGGATGTTTATACATTTTTGGAAAGTCTATTCCTCCAGCTATCCAAAAACGTATAAACTATGGTAATGCTAGAAAAATTGTAGAAGTTAGTGCCATTTGAACATTGAAAATCTTTAAACTTGATTTACTTGGAATTGGTGCTAGTTAGAGGGGTCAAAGTCGGCACTTTTTCAAATTGACAAATCCTCGGATGTTTATACATTTTTGGAAAGGCTATTCCTCTAGCTATCCAAAAATGTATAAACTATGGTAATGCTAGAAAAATTGTAGAAGTTAGTGCCATTTGAACATTGAAAATCTTTAAACTTGATTTACTCGGAATTGGTGCTAGTTAGAGGGGTCAAAGTCGGCACTTTTTCAAATTGACAAATCCTCGGATGTTTATACATTTTTGGAAAGTCTATTCCTCCAGCTATCCAAAAATGTATAAACTATGGTAATGCTAGAAAAATTGTAGAAATTAGTGCCATTTGAACATTGAAAATCTTCGAACTTGATTTACTCGGAATTGGTCCTAGTTAGAGGGGTCAAAGTCGGCTCTTTTTCAAATTGACAAATCCTCGGATGTTTATACATTTTTGGAAAGGCTATTCCTCCAGCTATCCAAAAACGTATAAACTATGGTAATGCTAGAAAAATTGTAGAAGTTAGTGCCATTTGAACATTGAAAATCTTCAAACTTGATTTACTCGGAATTGGTGCTAGTTAGAGGGGTCAAAGTCGGCACTTTTTCAAATTGACAAATCCTCGGATGTTTATACATTTTTGGAAAGGCTATTCCTCCAGCTATCCAAAAACGTATAAACTATGGTAATGCTAGAAAAATTGTAGAAGTTAGTGCCATTTGAACATTGAAAATCTTTAAACTTGATTTACTCGGAATTGGTGCTAGTTAGAGGGGTCAAAGTCGGCTCTTTTTCAAATTGACAAATCCTCGGATGTTTATACATTTTTGGAAAGGCTATTCCTCCAGCTATCCAAAAATGTATAAACTATGGTAATGCTAGAAAAATTGTAGAAGTTAGTGCCATTTGAACATTGAAAATCTTTAAACTTGATTTACTCGGAATTGGTGCTAGTTAGAGGGGTCAAAGTCGGCACTTTTTCAAATTGACAAATCCTCGGATGTTTATACATTTTTGGAAAGGCTATTCCTCCAGCTATCCAAAAATGTATAAACTATGGTAATGCTAGCAAAATTGTAGAAGTTATGGCCATTTGAAGATTGAAAATCTTTAAACTTGATTTACTCGGAATTGGTGCTAGTTAGAGGGGTCAAAGTCGGCACTTTTTCAAATTGACAAATCCTCGGATGTTTATACATTTTTGGAAAGTCTATTCCTCCAGCTATCCAAAAACGTATAAACTATGGTAATGCTAGAAAAATTGTAGAAGTTAGTGCCATTTGAACATTGAAAATCTTCAAACTTGATTTACTCGGAATTGGTGCTAGTTAGAGGGGTCAAAGTCGGCACTTTTTCAAATTGACAAATCCTCGGATGTTTATACATTTTTGGAAAGGCTATTCTTCCAGCTATCCAAAAACGTATAAACTATGGTAATGCTAGCAAAATTGTAGAAGTTATGGCCATTTGAACATTGAAAATCTTTAAACTTGATTTACTCGGAATTGGTGCTAGCTAGAGGGGTCAAATTCGGCACTTTTTCAAATTGACAATTCCTCGGATTTTTATACATTTTTGGAAAGGCTATTCCTCCAGCTATCCAAAAATGTATAAACTGTGGTAATGCTAGAAAAATTGTAGAAGTTAGTGCCATTTGATCATTGAAAATCTTCAAACTTGATTTACTCGGAATTGGTGCTAGCTAGAGGGGTCAAAGTCGGCACTTTTTCAAATTGACAAATCCTCGGATGTTTACACATTTTTGGAAAGTCTATTCCTCCAGCTATCCAAAAATGTATAAACTATGGTAATGCTAGAAAAATTGTAGAAGTTAGTGCCATTTGAACATTGAAAATCTTCAAACTTGATTTACTCGGAATTGGTGCTAGTTAGAGGGGTCAAAGTCGGCACTTTTTCAAATTGACAAATCCTCGGATGTTTATACATTTTTGGAAAGTCTATTCCTCCAGCTATCCAAAAATGTATAAACTATGGTAATGCTAGAAAAATTGTAGAAGTTAGTGCCATTTGAACATTGAAAATCTTTAAACTTGATTTACTCGGAATTGGTCCTAGTTAGAGGGGTCAAAGTCGGCTCTTTTTCAAATTGACAAATCCTCGGATGTTTATACATTTTTGGAAAGTCTATTCCTCCAGCTATCCAAAAATGTATAAACTATGGTAATGCTAGAAAAATTGTAGAAGTTAGTGCCATTTGAACATTGAAAATCTTCAAACTTGATTTACTCGGAATTGGTGCTAGTTAGAGGGGTCAAAGTCGGCACTTTTTCAAATTGACAAATCCTCGGATGTTTATACATTTTTGGAAAGTCTATTCCTCCAGCTATCCAAAAATGTATAAACTATGGTAATGCTAGAAAAATTGTAGAAGTTAGTGCCATTTGAACATTGAAAATCTTTAAACTTGATTTACTCGGAATTGGTCCTAGTTAGAGGGGTCAAAGTCGGCTCTTTTTCAAATTGACAAATCCTCGGATGTTTATACATTTTTGGAAAGTCTATTCCTCCAGCTATCCAAAAATGTATAAACTATGGTAATGCTAGAAAAATTGTAGAAGTTAGTGCCATTTGAACATTGAAAATCTTCAAACTTGATTTACTCGGAATTGGTGCTAGTTAGAGGGGTCAAAGTCGGCACTTTTTCAAATTGACAAATCCTCGGATGTTTATACATTTTTGGAAAGTCTATTCCTCCAGCTATCCAAAAATGTATAAACTATGGTAATGCTAGAAAAATTGTAGAAGTTAGTGCCATTTGAACATTGAAAATCTTTAAACTTGATTTACTCGGAATTGGTCCTAGTTAGAGGGGTCAAAGTCGGCTCTTTTTCAAATTGACAAATCCTCGGATGTTTATACATTTTTGGAAAGTCTATTCCTCCAGCTATCCAAAAATGTATAAACTATGGTAATGCTAGAAAAATTGTAGAAGTTAGTGCCATTTGAACATTGAAAATCTTCAAACTTGATTTACTCGGAATTGGTGCTAGTTAGAGGGGTCAAAGTCGGCACTTTTTCAAATTGACAAATCCTCGGATGTTTATACATTTTTGGAAAGTCTATTCCTCCAGCTATCCAAAAATGTATAAACTATGGTAATGCTAGAAAAATTGTAGAAGTTAGTGCCATTTGAACATTGAAAATCTTTAAACTTGATTTACTCGGAATTGGTGCTAGTTAGAGGGGTCAAAGTCGGCACTTTTTCAAATTGACAAATCCTCGGATGTTTATACATTTTTGGAAAGTCTATTCCTCCAGCTATCCAAAAATGTATAAACTATGGTAATGCTAGAAAAATTGTAGAAGTTAGTGCCATTTGAACATTGAAAATCTTCAAACTTGATTTACTCGGAATTGGTGCTAGTTAGAGGGGTCAAAGTCGGCACTTTTTCAAATTGACAAATCCTCGGATGTTTATACATTTTTGGAAAGTCTATTCCTCCAGCTATCCAAAAATGTATAAACTATGGTAATGCTAGAAAAATTGTAGAAGTTAGTGCCATTTGAACATTGAAAATCTTTAAACTTGATTTACTCGGAATTGGTCCTAGTTAGAGGGGTCAAAGTCGGCTCTTTTTCAAATTGACAAATCCTCGGATGTTTATACATTTTTGGAAAGTCTATTCCTCCAGCTATCCAAAAATGTATAAACTATGGTAATGCTAGAAAAATTGTAGAAGTTAGTGCCATTTGAACATTGAAAATCTTCAAACTTGATTTACTCGGAATTGGTGCTAGTTAGAGGGGTCAAAGTCGGCACTTTTTCAAATTGACAAATCCTCGGATGTTTATACATTTTTGGAAAGTCTATTCCTCCAGCTATCCAAAAATGTATAAACTATGGTAGTGCTAGAAAAATTGTAGAAGTTAGTGACATTTGAACATTGAAAATCTTCAAACTTGATTTACTCGGAATTGGTGCTAGTTAGAGGGGTCAAAGTCGGCACTTTTTCAAATTGACAAATAGTAGTAGTAGTAGTAGTAGTAGTAGTATTTATTAGTATAATTCAATACTCTTTTACATTTTGAGTTAAATATTAAAAATTAAACATTCTTTAAATAATATTGCTTTTTATATATTCTATACATTTTCGTTTAAATGAATTTATATTCACTTCCTCTTTTGCCTCTTGCGGTAGTCTATTGTACAGATCTAGCCCTTTGTAAAATATTGATTCTGAATCCTCGGATGTTTATACATTTTTGGAAAGTCTATTCCTCCAGCTATCCAAAAATGTATAAACTATGGTAATGCTAGAAAAATTGTAGAAGTTAGTGCCATTTGAACATTGAAAATCTTCAAACTTGATTTACTCGGAATTGGTGCTAGTTAGAGGGGTCAAAGTCGGCACTTTTTCAAATTGACAAATCCTCGGATGTTTATACATTTTTGGAAAGTCTATTCCTCCAGTTATCCAAAAATGTATAAACTATGGTAGTGCTAGAAAAATTGTAGAAGTTAGTGACATTTGAACATTGAAAATCTTCAAACTTGATTTACTCGGAATTGGTGCTAGTTAGAGGGGTCAAAGTCGGCACTTTTTCAAATTGACAAATCCTCGGATGTTTATACATTTTTGGAAAGGCTATTCCTCCAGCTATCCAAAAATGTATAAACTATGGTAATGCTAGAAAAATTGTAGAAGTTAGTGCCATTTGATCATTGAAAATCTTCAAACTTGATTTACTCGGAATTGGTGCTAGTTAGAGGGGTCAAAGTCGGCACTTTTTCAAATTGACAAATCCTCGGATGTTTATACATTTTTGGAAAGGCTATTCCTCCAGCTATCCAAAAATGTATAAACTGTGGTAATGCTAGAAAAATTGTAGAAGTTAGTGCCATTTGATCATTGAAAATCTTCAAACTTGATTTACTCGGAATTGGTCCTAGTTAGAGGGGTCAAAGTCGGCACTTTTTCAAATTGACAAATCCTCGGATGTTTATACATTTTTGGAAAGTCTATTCCTCCAGCTATCCAAAAATGTATAAACTATGGTAATGCTAGAAAAATTGTAGAAGTTAGTGCCATTTGAACATTGAAAATCTTCGAACTTGATTTACTCGGAATTGGTCCTAGTTAGAGGGGTCAAAGTCGGCTCTTTTTCAAATTGACAAATCCTCGGATGTTTATACATTTTTGGAAAGGCTATTCCTCCAGCTATCCAAAAATGTATAAACTATGGTAATGCTAGCAAAATTTTAGAAGTTATGGCCATTTGAACATTGAAAATCTTTAAACTTGATTTACTCGGAATTGGTGCTAGTTAGAGGGGTCAAAGTCGGCACTTTTTCAAATTGACAAATCCTCGGATGTTTATACATTTTTGGAAAGTCTATTCCTCCAGCTATCCAAAAATGTATAAACTATGGTAATGCTAGAAAAATTGTAGAAGTTAGTGCCATTTGATCATTGAAAATCTTCAAACTGGATTTACTCGGAATTGGTGCTAGTTAGAGGGGTCAATGTCGGCACTTTTTCAAATTGACAAATCCTCGGATGTTTATACATTTTTGGAAAGGCTATTCCTCCAGCTATCCAAAAATGTATAAACTGTGGTAATGCTAGAAAAATTGTAGAAGTTAGTGACATTTGAACATTGAAAATCTTCAAACTTGATTTACTCGGAATTGGTGCTAGTTAGAGGGGTCAAAGTCGGCACTTTTTCAAATTGACAAATCCTCGGATGTTTATACATTTTTGGAAAGGCTATTCCTCCAGCTATCCAAAAATGTATAAACTATGGTAATGCTAGAAAAATTGTAGAAGTTAGTGCCATTTGATCATTGAAAATCTTCAAACTTGATTTACTCGGAATTGGTGCTAGTTAGAGGGGTCAAAGTCGGCACTTTTTCAAATTGACAAATCCTCGGATGTTTATACATTTTTGGAAAGGCTATTCCTCCAGCTATCCAAAAATGTATAAACTATGGTAATGCTAGAAAAATTGTAGAAGTTAGTGCCATTTGAACATTGAAAATCTTCAAACTTGATTTACTCGGAATTGGTGCTAGTTAGAGGGGTCAAAGTCGGCACTTTTTCAAATTGACAAATCCTCGGATGTTTATACATTTTTGGAAAGTCTATTCCTCCAGCTATCCAAAAATGTATAAACTATGGTAATGCTAGAAAAATTGTAGAAGTTAGTGCCATTTGAACATTGAAAATCTTCAAACTTGATTTACTCGGAATTGGTGCTAGTTAGAGGGGTCAAAGTCGGCACTTTTTCAAATTGACAAATCCTCGGATGTTTATACATTTTTGGAAAGTCTATTCCTCCAGTTATCCAAAAATGTATAAACTATGGTAATGCTAGCAAAATTGTAGAAGTTATGGCCATTTGAACATTCAAAATCTTTAAACTTGATTTACTCGGAATTGGTGCTAGTTAGAGGGGTCAAAGTCGGCACTTTTTCAAATTGACAAATCCTCGGATGTTTATACATTTTTGGAAAGGCTATTACCCGAGCTATCCAAAAATGTATAAACTATGGTAATGCTAGCAAAATTGTAGAAGTTATGGCCATTTGAACATTGAAAATCTTTAAACTTGATTTACTCGGAGTTGGTGCTAGTTAGAGGGGTCAAAGTCGGCACTTTTTCAAATTGACAAATATTCGGATGTTTATACATGTTTGGTTACCCGAGCTATCCAAAAATGTATAAACTATGGTAATGCTAGCAAAATTGTAGAAGTTATGGCCATTTGAACATTGAAAATCTTTAAACTTGATTTACTCGGAGTTGGTGCTAGTTAGAGGGGTCAAAGTCGGCACTTTTTCAAATTGACAAATCCTCGGATGTTTATACATTTTTGGAAAGGCTATTCCTCCAGCTATCCAAAAATGTATAAACTATGGTAATGCTAGCAAAATTGTAGAAGTTATGGCCATTTGAACATTGAAAATCTTTAAACTTGATTTACTCGGAATTGGTGCTAGTTAGAGGGGTCAAAGTCGGCACTTTTTCAAATTGACAAATCCTCGGATGTTTACACATTTTTGGAAAGGCTATTCCTCCAGCTATCCAAAAATGTATAAACTATGGTAATGCTAGCAAAATTGTAGAAGTTATGGCCATTTGAACATTCAAAATCTTTAAACTTGATTTACTCGGAATTGGTGCTAGTTAGAGGGGTCAAAGTCGGCACTTTTTCAAATTGACAAATCCTCGGATGTTTATACATTTTTGGAAAGGCTATTACCCGAGCTATCCAAAAATGTATAAACTATGGTAATGCTGGCAAAATTGTAGAAGTTATGGCCATTCGAACATTCAAAATCTTTAAACTTGATTTACTCGGAATTGGTGCTAGTTAGAGGGGTCAAAGTCGGCACTTTTTCAAATTGACAAATCCTCGGATGTTTATACATTTTTGGAAAGGCTATTACCCGAGCTATCCAAAAATGTATAAACTATGGTAATGCTGGCAAAATTGTAGAAGTTATGGCCATTCGAACATTCAAAATCTTTAAACTTGATTTACTCGGAATTGGTGCTAGTTAGAGGGGTCAAAGTCGGCACTTTTTCAAATTAACAAATCCTCGGATGTTTATACATTTTTGGAAAGGCTATTCCTCCAGCTGTCCAAAAATGTATAAACTATGGTAATGATAGCAAAATTGTAGAAGTTATGGCCATTTGAACATTGAAAATCTTTAAACTTGATTTACTCGGAATTGGTGCTAGTTAGAGGGGTCAAAGTCGGCTCTTTTTCAAATTGACAAATCCTCGGATGTTTATACATTTTTGGAAAGGCTATTCCTCCAGCTATCCAAAAATGTATAAACTATGGTAATGCTAGCAAAATTTTAGAAGTTATGGCCATTTGAACATTGAAAATCTTTAAACTTGATTTACTCGGAATTGGTGCTAGTTAGAGGGGTCAAAGTCGGCACTTTTTCAAATTGACAAATCCTCGGATGTTTATACATTTTTGGAAAGTCTATTCCTCCAGCTATCCAAAAATGTATAAACTATGGTAATGCTAGAAAAATTGTAGAAGTTAGTGCCATTTGAACATTGAAAATCTTCGCACTTGATTTACTCGGAATTGGTCCTAGTTAGAGGGGTCAAAGTCGGCTCTTTTTCAAATTGACAAATCCTCGGATGTTTATACATTTTTGGAAAGGCTATTCCTCCAGCTATCCAAAAATGTATAAACTATGGTAATGCTAGCAAAATTGTAGAAGTTATGGCCATTTGAACATTCAAAATCTTTAAACTTGATTTACTCGGAATTGGTGCTAGTTAGAGGGGTCAAAGTCGGCACTTTTTCAAATTGACAAATCCTCGGATGTTTACACATTTTTGGAAAGGCTATTCCTCCAGCTATCCAAAAATGTATAAACTATGGTAATGCTAGAAAAATTGTAGAAGTTAGTGCCATTTGATCATTGAAAATCTTCAAACTTGATTTACTCGGAATTGGTCCTAGTTAGAGGGGTCAAAGTCGGCACTTTTTCAAATTGACAAATCCTCGGATGTTTATACATTTTTGGAAAGTCTATTCCTCCAGCTATCCAAAAATGTATAAACTATGGTAATGCTAGAAAAATTGTAGAAGTTAGTGCCATTTGAACATTGAAAATCTTCGCACTTGATTTACTCGGAATTGGTCCTAGTTAGAGGGGTCAAAGTCGGCTCTTTTTCAAATTGACAAATCCTCGGATGTTTATACATTTTTGGAAAGGCTATTCCTCCAGCTATCCAAAAATGTATAAACTATGGTAATGCTAGCAAAATTTTAGAAGTTATGGCCATTTGAACATTGAAAATCTTTAAACTTGATTTACTCGGAATTGGTGCTAGTTAGAGGGGTCAAAGTCGGCACTTTTTCAAATTGACAAATCCTCGGATGTTTATACATTTTTGGAAAGTCTATTCCTCCAGCTATCCAAAAATGTATAAACTATGGTAATGCTAGAAAAATTGTAGAAGTTAGTGCCATTTGAACATTGAAAATCTTCGCACTTGATTTACTCGGAATTGGTCCTAGTTAGAGGGGTCAAAGTCGGCTCTTTTTCAAATTGACAAATCCTCGGATGTTTATACATTTTTGGAAAGGCTATTCCTCCAGCTATCCAAAAATGTATAAACTATGGTAATGCTAGCAAAATTGTAGAAGTTATGGCCATTTGAACATTCAAAATCTTTAAACTTGATTTACTCGGAATTGGTGCTAGTTAGAGGGGTCAAAGTCGGCACTTTTTCAAATTGACAAATCCTCGGATGTTTATACATTTTTGGAAAGGCTATTACCCGAGCTATCCAAAAATGTATAAACTATGGTAATGCTAGCAAAATTGTAGAAGTTATGGCCATTTGAACATTGAAAATCTTTAAACTTGATTTACTCGGAGTTGGTGCTAGTTAGAGGGGTCAAAGTCGGCACTTTTTCAAATTGACAAATATTCGGATGTTTATACATGTTTGGTTACCCGAGCTATCCAAAAATGTATAAACTATGGTAATGCTAGCAAAATTGTAGAAGTTATGGCCATTTGAACATTGAAAATCTTTAAACTTGATTTACTCGGAGTTGGTGCTAGTTAGAGGGGTCAAAGTCGGCACTTTTTCAAATTGACAAATCCTCGGATGTTTATACATTTTTGGAAAGGCTATTCCTCCAGCTATCCAAAAATGTATAAACTATGGTAATGCTAGCAAAATTGTAGAAGTTATGGCCATTTGAACATTGAAAATCTTTAAACTTGATTTACTCGGAATTGGTGCTAGTTAGAGGGGTCAAAGTCGGCACTTTTTCAAATTGACAAATCCTCGGATGTTTACACATTTTTGGAAAGGCTATTCCTCCAGCTATCCAAAAATGTATAAACTATGGTAATGCTAGCAAAATTGTAGATGTTATGGCCATTTGAACATTCAAAATCTTTAAACTTGATTTACTCGGAATTGGTGCTAGTTAGAGGGGTCAAAGTCGGCACTTTTTCAAATTGACAAATCCTCGGATGTTTATACATTTTTGGAAAGGCTATTACCCGAGCTATCCAAAAATGTATAAACTATGGTAATGCTGGCAAAATTGTAGAAGTTATGGCCATTCGAACATTCAAAATCTTTAAACTTGATTTACTCGGAATTGGTGCTAGTTAGAGGGGTCAAAGTCGGCACTTTTTCAAATTGACAAATCCTCGGATGTTTATACATTTTTGGAAAGGCTATTACCCGAGCTATCCAAAAATGTATAAACTATGGTAATGCTGGCAAAATTGTAGAAGTTATGGCCATTCGAACATTCAAAATCTTTAAACTTGATTTACTCGGAATTGGTGCTAGTTAGAGGGGTCAAAGTCGGCACTTTTTCAAATTAACAAATCCTCGGATGTTTATACATTTTTGGAAAGGCTATTCCTCCAGCTGTCCAAAAATGTATAAACTATGGTAATGATAGCAAAATTGTAGAAGTTATGGCCATTTGAACATTGAAAATCTTTAAACTTGATTTACTCGGAATTGGTGCTAGTTAGAGGGGTCAAAGTCGGCACTTTTTCAAATTGACAAATCCTCGGATGTTTATACATTTTTGGAAAGGCTATTACCCGAGCTATCCAAAAATGTATAAACTATGGTAATGCTAGCAAAATTGTAGAAGTTATGGCCATTTGAACATTGAAAATCTTTAAACTTGATTTACTCGGAATTGGTGCTAGTTAGAGGGGTCAAAGTCGGCACTTTTTCAAATTGACAAATCCTCGGATGTTTATACATTTTTGGAAAGGCTATTCCTCCAGCTATCCAAAAATGTATAAACTATGGTAATGCTAGCAAAATTGTAGAAGTTATGGCCATTTGAACATTGAAAATCTTTAAACTTGATTTACTCGGAATTGGTGCTAGTTAGAGGGGTCAAAGTCGGCACTTTTTCAAATTGACAAATCCTCGGATGTTTATACATTTTTGGAAAGGCTATTACCCGAGCTATCCAAAAATGTATAAACTATGGTAATGCTAGCAAAATTGTAGAAGTTATGGCCATTTGAACATTGAAAATCTTTAAACTTGATTTACTCGGAATTGGTGCTAGTTAGAGGGGTCAAAGTCGGCACTTTTTCAAATTGACAAATCCTCGGATGTTTATACATTTTTGGAAAGGCTATTACCCGAGCTATCCAAAAATGTATAAACTATGGTAATGCTAGCAAAATTGTAGAAGTTATGGCCATTTGAACATTCAAAATCTTTAAACTTGATTTACTCGGAATTGGTGCTAGTTAGAGGGGTCAAAGTCGGCACTTTTTCAAATTGACAAATCCTCGGATGTTTATACATTTTTGGAAAGGCTATTACCCGAGCTATCCAAAAATGTATAAACTATGGTAATGCCAGCAAAATTGTAGAAGTTATGGCCATTTGAACATTCAAAATCTTTAAACTTGATTTACTCGGAATTGGTGCTAGTTAGAGGGGTCAAAGTCGGCACTTTTTCAAATTGACAAATCCTCGGATGTTTATACATGTTTGGTTACCCGAGCTATCCAAAAATGTATAAACTATGGTAATGCTAGCAAAATTGTAGAAGTTATGGCCATTTGAACATTCAAAATCTTTAAACTTGATTTACTCGGAATTGGTGCTAGTTAGAGGGGTCAAAGTCGGCACTTTTTCAAATTGACAAATCCTCGGATGTTTATACATTTTTGGAAAGGCTATTACCCGAGCTATCCAAAAATGTATAAACTATGGTAATGCTGGCAAAATTGTAGAAGTTATGGCCATTCGAACATTCAAAATCTTTAAACTTGATTTACTCGGAATTGGTGCTAGTTAGAGGGGTCAAAGTCGGCACTTTTTCAAATTAACAAATCCTCGGATGTTTATACATTTTTGGAAAGGCTATTCCTCCAGCTGTCCAAAAATGTATAAACTATGGTAATGATAGCAAAATTGTAGAAGTTATGGCCATTTGAACATTGAAAATCTTTAAACTTGATTTACTCGGAATTGGTGCTAGTTAGAGGGGTCAAAGTCGGCACTTTTTCAAATTGACAAATCCTCGGATGTTTATACATTTTTGGAAAGGCTATTACCCGAGCTATCCAAAAATGTATAAACTATGGTAATGCTAGCAAAATTGTAGAAGTTATGGCCATTTGAACATTGAAAATCTTTAAACTTGATTTACTCGGAATTGGTGCTAGTTAGAGGGGTCAAAGTCGGCACTTTTTCAAACTGACAAATCCTCGGATGTTTATACATTTTTGGAAAGGCTATTCCTCCAGCTATCCAAAAATGTATAAACTATGGTAATGCTAGCAAAATTGTAGAAGTTATGGCCATTTGAACATTGAAAATCTTTAAACTTGATTTACTCGGAATTGGTGCTAGTTAGAGGGGTCAAAGTCGGCACTTTTTCAAATTGACAAATCCTCGGATGTTTATACATTTTTGGAAAGGCTATTCCTCCAGCTATCCAAAAATGTATAAACTATGGTAATGCTAGCAAAATTGTAGAAGTTATGGCCATTTGAACATTGAAAATCTTTAAACTTGATTTACTCGGAATTGGTGCTAGTTAGAGGGGTCAAAGTCGGCACTTTTTCAAATTGACAAATATTCGGATGTTTATACATTTTTGGAAAGGCTATTCCTCCAGCTATCCAAAAATGTATAAACTATGGTAATGCTAGCAAAATTGTAGAACTTATGGCCATTTGAACATTGAAAATCTTTAAACTTGATTTACTCGGAATTGGTGCTAGTTAGAGGGGTCAAAGTCGGCACTTTTTCAAATTGACAAATCCTCGGATGTTAATACATTTTTGGAAAGGCTATTCCTCCAGCTATCCAAAAATGTATAAACTATGGTAATGCTAGCAAAATTGTAGAAGTTATGGCCATTTGAACATTGAAAATCTTTAAACTTGATTTACTCGGAATTGGTGCTAGTTAGAGGGGTCAAAGTCGGCACTTTTTCAAATTGACAAATATTCGGATGTTTATACATTTTTGGAAAGGCTATTCCTCCAGCTATCCAAAAATGTATAAACTATGGTAATGCTAGCAAAATTGTAGAAGTTATGGCCATTTGAACATTGAAAATCTTTAAACTTGATTTACTCGGAATTGGTGCTAGTTAGAGGGGTCAAAGTCGGCACTTTTTCAAATTGACAAATCCTCGGATGTTTATACATTTTTGGAAAGGCTATTACCCGAGCTATCCAAAAATGTATAAACTATGGTAATGCTAGCAAAATTGTAGAAGTTATGGCCATTTGAACATTGAAAATCTTTAAACTTGATTTACTCGGAATTGGTGCTAGTTAGAGGGGTCAAAATCGGCACTTTTTCAAATTGACAAATCCTCGGATGTTTATACATTTTTGGAAAGGCTATTACCCGAGCTATCCAAAAATGTATAAACTATGGTAATGCTAGCAAAATTGTAGAAGTTATGGCCATTTGAACATTGAAAATCTTTAAACTTGATTTACTCGGAATTGGTGCTAGTTAGAGGGGTCAAAGTCGGCACTTTTTCAAATTGACAATTCCTCGGATGTTTATACATTTTTGGAAAGGCTATTCCTCCAGCTGTCCAAAAATGTATAAACTATGGTAATGCTAGCAAAATTGTAGAAGTTATGGCCATTTGAACATTCAAAATCTTTAAACTTGATTTACTCGGAGTTGGTGCTAGTTAGAGGCGTCAAAGTCGGCACTTTTTCAAATTGACAAATCCTCGGATGTTTATACATTTTTGGAAAGGCTATTACCCGAGCTATCCAAAAATGTATAAACTATGGTAATGCTAGCAAAATTGTAGAAGTTATGGCCATTTGAACATTGAAAATCTTTAAACTTGATTTACTCGGAATTGGTGCTAGTTAGAGGGGTCAAAATCGGCACTTTTTCAAATTGACAAATCCTCGGATGTTTATACATTTTTGGAAAGGCTATTACCCGAGCTATCCAAAAATGTATAAACTATGGTAATGCTAGCAAAATTGTAGAAGTTATGGCCATTTGAACATTGAAAATCTTTAAACTTGATTTACTCGGAATTGGTGCTAGTTAGAGGGGTCAAAGTCGGCACTTTTCAAATTGACAATTCCTCGGATGTTTATACATTTTTGGAAAGGCTATTCCTCCAGCTGTCCAAAAATGTATAAACTATGGTAATGCTAGCAAAATTGTAGAAGTTATGGCCATTTGAACATTCAAAATCTTTAAACTTGATTTACTCGGAGTTGGTGCTAGTTAGAGGCGTCAAAGTCGGCACTTTTTCAAATTGACAAATCCTCGGATGTTTATACATTTTTGGAAAGGCTATTACCCGAGCTATCCAAAAATGTATAAACTATGGTAATGCTAGCAAAATTGTAGAAGTTATGGCCATTTGAACATTGAAAATCTTTAAACTTGATTTACTCGGAATTGGTGCTAGTTAGAGGGGTCAAAGTCGGCACTTTTTCAAATTGACAATTCCTCGGATGTTTATACATTTTTGGAAAGGCTATTCCTCCAGCTGTCCAAAAATGTATAAACTATGGTAATGCTAGCAAAATTGTAGAAGTTATGGCCATTTGAACATTCAAAATCTTTAAACTTGATTTACTCGGAGTTGGTGCTAGTTAGAGGCGTCAAAGTCGGCACTTTTTCAAATTGACAAATCCTCGGATGTTTATACATTTTTGGAAAGGCTATTACCCGAGCTATCCAAAAATGTATAAACTATGGTAATGCTAGCAAAATTGTAGAAGTTATGGCCATTTGAACATTGAAAATCTTTAAACTTGATTTACTCGGAATTGGTGCTAGTTAGAGGGGTCAAAGTCGGCACTTTTTCAAATTGACAAATCCTCGGATGTTTATACATTTTTGGAAAGGCTATTACCCGAGCTATCCAAAAATGTATAAACTATGGTAATGCTAGCAAAATTGTAGAAGTTATGGCCATTTGAACATTGAAAATCTTTAAACTTGATTTACTCGGAATTGGTGCTAGTTAGAGGGGTCAAAGTCGGCACTTTTTCAAATTGACAATTCCTCGGATGTTTATACATTTTTGGAAATGCTATTCCTCCAGCTGTCCAAAAATGTATAAACTATGGTAATGCTAGCAAAATTGTAGAAGTTATGGCCATTTGAACATTGAAAATCTTTAAACTTGATTTACTCGGAATTGGTGCTAGTTAGAGGGGTCAAAGTCGGCACTTTTTCAAATTGACAAATCCTCGGATGTTTATACATTTTTGGAAAGGCTATTACCCGAGCTATCCAAAAATGTATAAACTATGGTAATGCTAGCAAAATTGTAGAAGTTATGGCCATTTGAACATTCAAAATCTTTAAACTTGATTTACTCGGAATTGGTGCTAGTTAGAGGGGTCAAAGTCGGCACTTTTTCAAATTGACAATTCCTCGGATGTTTATACATTTTTGGAAAGGCTATTACCCGAGCTATCCAAAAATGTATAAACTATGGTAATGCTAGCAAAATTGTAGAAGTTATGGCCATTTGAACATTGAAAATCTTTAAACTTGATTTACTCGGAATTGGTGCTAGTTAGAGGGGTCAAAGTCGGCACTTTTTCAAATTGACAATTCCTCGGATGTTTATACATTTTTGGAAATGCTATTCCTCCAGCTGTCCAAAAATGTATAAACTATGGTAATGCTAGCAAAATTGTAGAAGTTATGGCCATTTGAACATTGAAAATCTTTAAACTTGATTTACTCGGAATTGGTGCTAGTTAGAGGGGTCAAAGTCGGCACTTTTTCAAATTGACAAATCCTCGGATGTTTATACATTTTTGGAAAGGCTATTCCTCCAGCTATCCAAAAATGTATAAACTATGGTAATGCTAGCAAAATTGTAGAAGTTATGGCCATTTGAACATTGAAAATCTTTAAACTTGATTTACTCGGAATTGGTGCTAGTTAGAGGGGTCAAAGTCGGCACTTTTTCAAATTGACAATTCCTCGGATGTTTATACATTTTTGGAAAGGCTATTCCTCCAGCTGTCCAAAAATGTATAAACTATGGTAATGCTAGCAAAATTGTAGAAGTTATGGCCATTTGAACATTCAAAATCTTTAAACTTGATTTACTCGGAGTTGGTGCTAGTTAGAGGCGTCAAAGTCGGCACTTTTTCAAATTGACAAATCCTCGGATGTTTATACATTTTTGGAAAGGCTATTACCCGAGCTATCCAAAAATGTATAAACTATGGTAATGCTAGCAAAATTGTAGAAGTTATGGCCATTTGAACATTGAAAATCTTTAAACTTGATTTACTCGGAATTGGTGCTAGTTAGAGGGGTCAAAGTCGGCACTTTTTCAAATTGACAAATCCTCGGATGTTTATACATTTTTGGAAAGGCTATTACCCGAGCTATCCAAAAATGTATAAACTATGGTAATGCTAGCAAAATTGTAGAAGTTATGGCCATTTGAACATTGAAAATCTTTAAACTTGATTTACTCGGAATTGGTGCTAGTTAGAGGGGTCAAAGTCGGCACTTTTTCAAATTGACAAATATTCGGATGTTTATACATTTTTGGAAAGGCTATTCCTCCAGCTATCCAAAAATGTATAAACTATGGTAATGCTAGCAAAATTGTAGAAGTTATGGCCATTTGAACATTGAAAATCTTTAAACTTGATTTACTCGGAATTGGTGCTAGTTAGAGGGGTCAAAGTCGGCACTTTTTCAAATTGACAAATCCTCGGATGTTTATACATTTTTGGAAAGGCTATTACCCGAGCTATCCAAAAATGTATAAACTATGGTAATGCTAGCAAAATTGTAGAAGTTATGGCCATTTGAACATTGAAAATCTTTAAACTTGATTTACTCGGAGTTGGTGCTAGTTAGAGGCGTCAAAGTCGGCACTTTTTCAAATTGACAAATCCTCGGATGTTTATACATTTTTGGAAAGGCTATTACCCGAGCTATCCAAAAATGTATAAACTATGGTAATGCTAGCAAAATTGTAGAAGTTATGGCCATTTGAACATTGAAAATCTTTAAACTTGATTTACTCGGAATTGGTGCTAGTTAGAGGGGTCAAAGTCGGCACTTTTTCAAATTGACAATTCCTCGGATGTTTATACATTTTTGGAAAGGCTATTCCTCCAGCTGTCCAAAAATGTATAAACTATGGTAATGCTAGCAAAATTGTAGAAGTTATGGCCATTTGAACATTCAAAATCTTTAAACTTGATTTACTCGGAGTTGGTGCTAGTTAGAGGCGTCAAAGTCGGCACTTTTTCAAATTGACAAATCCTCGGATGTTTATACATTTTTGGAAAGGCTATTCCTCCAGCTGTCCAAAAATGTATAAACTATGGTAATGCTAGCAAAATTGTAGAAGTTATGGCCATTTGAACATTCAAAATCTTTAAACTTGATTTACTCGGAATTGGTGCTAGTTAGAGGGGTCAAAGTCGGCACTTTTTCAAATTGACAAATCCTCGGATGTTTATACATTTTTGGAAAGGCTATTCCTCCAGCTATCCAAAAATGTATAAACTATGGTAATGCTAGCAAAATTGTAGAAGTTATGGCCATTTGAACATTGAAAATCTTTAAACTTGATTTACTCGGAATTGGTGCTAGTTAGAGGGGTCAAAGTCGGCACTTTTTCAAATTGACAAATATTCGGATGTTTATACATTTTTGGAAAGGCTATTCCTCCAGCTATCCAAAAATGTATAAACTATGGTAATGCTAGCAAAATTGTAGAACTTATGGCCATTTGAACATTGAAAATCTTTAAACTTGATTTACTCGGAATTGGTGCTAGTTAGAGGGGTCAAAGTCGGCACTTTTTCAAATTGACAAATCCTCGGATGTTAATACATTTTTGGAAAGGCTATTCCTCCAGCTATCCAAAAATGTATAAACTATGGTAATGCTAGCAAAATTGTAGAAGTTATGGCCATTTGAACATTGAAAATCTTTAAACTTGATTTACTCGGAATTGGTGCTAGTTAGAGGGGTCAAAGTCGGCACTTTTTCAAATTGACAAATATTCGGATGTTTATACATTTTTGGAAAGGCTATTCCTCCAGCTATCCAAAAATGTATAAACTATGGTAATGCTAGCAAAATTGTAGAAGTTATGGCCATTTGAACATTGAAAATCTTTAAACTTGATTTACTCGGAATTGGTGCTAGTTAGAGGGGTCAAAGTCGGCACTTTTTCAAATTGACAAATCCTCGGATGTTTATACATTTTTGGAAAGGCTATTACCCGAGCTATCCAAAAATGTATAAACTATGGTAATGCTAGCAAAATTGTAGAAGTTATGGCCATTTGAACATTGAAAATCTTTAAACTTGATTTACTCGGAATTGGTGCTAGTTAGAGGGGTCAAAATCGGCACTTTTTCAAATTGACAAATCCTCGGATGTTTATACATTTTTGGAAAGGCTATTACCCGAGCTATCCAAAAATGTATAAACTATGGTAATGCTAGCAAAATTGTAGAAGTTATGGCCATTTGAACATTGAAAATCTTTAAACTTGATTTACTCGGAATTGGTGCTAGTTAGAGGGGTCAAAGTCGGCACTTTTTCAAATTGACAATTCCTCGGATGTTTATACATTTTTGGAAAGGCTATTCCTCCAGCTGTCCAAAAATGTATAAACTATGGTAATGCTAGCAAAATTGTAGAAGTTATGGCCATTTGAACATTCAAAATCTTTAAACTTGATTTACTCGGAGTTGGTGCTAGTTAGAGGCGTCAAAGTCGGCACTTTTTCAAATTGACAAATCCTCGGATGTTTATACATTTTTGGAAAGGCTATTACCCGAGCTATCCAAAAATGTATAAACTATGGTAATGCTAGCAAAATTGTAGAAGTTATGGCCATTTGAACATTGAAAATCTTTAAACTTGATTTACTCGGAATTGGTGCTAGTTAGAGGGGTCAAAATCGGCACTTTTTCAAATTGACAAATCCTCGGATGTTTATACATTTTTGGAAAGGCTATTACCCGAGCTATCCAAAAATGTATAAACTATGGTAATGCTAGCAAAATTGTAGAAGTTATGGCCATTTGAACATTGAAAATCTTTAAACTTGATTTACTCGGAATTGGTGCTAGTTAGAGGGGTCAAAGTCGGCACTTTTCAAATTGACAATTCCTCGGATGTTTATACATTTTTGGAAAGGCTATTCCTCCAGCTGTCCAAAAATGTATAAACTATGGTAATGCTAGCAAAATTGTAGAAGTTATGGCCATTTGAACATTCAAAATCTTTAAACTTGATTTACTCGGAGTTGGTGCTAGTTAGAGGCGTCAAAGTCGGCACTTTTTCAAATTGACAAATCCTCGGATGTTTATACATTTTTGGAAAGGCTATTACCCGAGCTATCCAAAAATGTATAAACTATGGTAATGCTAGCAAAATTGTAGAAGTTATGGCCATTTGAACATTGAAAATCTTTAAACTTGATTTACTCGGAATTGGTGCTAGTTAGAGGGGTCAAAGTCGGCACTTTTTCAAATTGACAATTCCTCGGATGTTTATACATTTTTGGAAAGGCTATTCCTCCAGCTGTCCAAAAATGTATAAACTATGGTAATGCTAGCAAAATTGTAGAAGTTATGGCCATTTGAACATTCAAAATCTTTAAACTTGATTTACTCGGAGTTGGTGCTAGTTAGAGGCGTCAAAGTCGGCACTTTTTCAAATTGACAAATCCTCGGATGTTTATACATTTTTGGAAAGGCTATTACCCGAGCTATCCAAAAATGTATAAACTATGGTAATGCTAGCAAAATTGTAGAAGTTATGGCCATTTGAACATTGAAAATCTTTAAACTTGATTTACTCGGAATTGGTGCTAGTTAGAGGGGTCAAAGTCGGCACTTTTTCAAATTGACAAATCCTCGGATGTTTATACATTTTTGGAAAGGCTATTACCCGAGCTATCCAAAAATGTATAAACTATGGTAATGCTAGCAAAATTGTAGAAGTTATGGCCATTTGAACATTGAAAATCTTTAAACTTGATTTACTCGGAATTGGTGCTAGTTAGAGGGGTCAAAGTCGGCACTTTTTCAAATTGACAATTCCTCGGATGTTTATACATTTTTGGAAATGCTATTCCTCCAGCTGTCCAAAAATGTATAAACTATGGTAATGCTAGCAAAATTGTAGAAGTTATGGCCATTTGAACATTGAAAATCTTTAAACTTGATTTACTCGGAATTGGTGCTAGTTAGAGGGGTCAAAGTCGGCACTTTTTCAAATTGACAAATCCTCGGATGTTTATACATTTTTGGAAAGGCTATTACCCGAGCTATCCAAAAATGTATAAACTATGGTAATGCTAGCAAAATTGTAGAAGTTATGGCCATTTGAACATTCAAAATCTTTAAACTTGATTTACTCGGAATTGGTGCTAGTTAGAGGGGTCAAAGTCGGCACTTTTTCAAATTGACAATTCCTCGGATGTTTATACATTTTTGGAAAGGCTATTACCCGAGCTATCCAAAAATGTATAAACTATGGTAATGCTAGCAAAATTGTAGAAGTTATGGCCATTTGAACATTGAAAATCTTTAAACTTGATTTACTCGGAATTGGTGCTAGTTAGAGGGGTCAAAGTCGGCACTTTTTCAAATTGACAATTCCTCGGATGTTTATACATTTTTGGAAATGCTATTCCTCCAGCTGTCCAAAAATGTATAAACTATGGTAATGCTAGCAAAATTGTAGAAGTTATGGCCATTTGAACATTGAAAATCTTTAAACTTGATTTACTCGGAATTGGTGCTAGTTAGAGGGGTCAAAGTCGGCACTTTTTCAAATTGACAAATCCTCGGATGTTTATACATTTTTGGAAAGGCTATTCCTCCAGCTATCCAAAAATGTATAAACTATGGTAATGCTAGCAAAATTGTAGAAGTTATGGCCATTTGAACATTGAAAATCTTTAAACTTGATTTACTCGGAATTGGTGCTAGTTAGAGGGGTCAAAGTCGGCACTTTTTCAAATTGACAATTCCTCGGATGTTTATACATTTTTGGAAAGGCTATTCCTCCAGCTGTCCAAAAATGTATAAACTATGGTAATGCTAGCAAAATTGTAGAAGTTATGGCCATTTGAACATTCAAAATCTTTAAACTTGATTTACTCGGAGTTGGTGCTAGTTAGAGGCGTCAAAGTCGGCACTTTTTCAAATTGACAAATCCTCGGATGTTTATACATTTTTGGAAAGGCTATTACCCGAGCTATCCAAAAATGTATAAACTATGGTAATGCTAGCAAAATTGTAGAAGTTATGGCCATTTGAACATTGAAAATCTTTAAACTTGATTTACTCGGAATTGGTGCTAGTTAGAGGGGTCAAAGTCGGCACTTTTTCAAATTGACAAATCCTCGGATGTTTATACATTTTTGGAAAGGCTATTACCCGAGCTATCCAAAAATGTATAAACTATGGTAATGCTAGCAAAATTGTAGAAGTTATGGCCATTTGAACATTGAAAATCTTTAAACTTGATTTACTCGGAATTGGTGCTAGTTAGAGTGGTCAAAGTCGGCACTTTTTCAAATTGACAAATCCTCGGATGTTTATACATTTTTGGAAAGGCTATTACCCGAGCTATCCAAAAATGTATAAACTATGGTAATGCTAGCAAAATTGTAGAAGTTATGGCCATTTGAACATTCAAAATCTTTAAACTTGATTTACTCGGAGTTGGTGCTAGTTAGAGGCGTCAAAGTCGGCACTTTTTCAAATTGACAAATCCTCGGATGTTTATACATTTTTGGAAAGGCTATTACCCGAGCTATCCAAAAATGTATAAACTATGGTAATGCTAGCAAAATTGTAGAAGTTATGGCCATTTGAACATTGAAAATCTTTAAACTTGATTTACTCGGAATTGGTGCTAGTTAGAGGGGTCAAAGTCGGCACTTTTTCAAATTGACAAATCCTCGGATGTTTATACATTTTTGGAAAGGCTATTACCCGAGCTATCCAAAAATGTATAAACTATGGTAATGCTAGCAAAATTGTAGAAGTTATGGCCATTTGAACATTGAAAATCTTTAAACTTGATTTACTCGGAATTGGTGCTAGTTAGAGGGGTCAAAGTCGGCACTTTTTCAAATTGACAATTCCTCGGATGTTTATACATTTTTGGAAAGGCTATTCCTCCAGCTGTCCAAAAATGTTTAAACTATGGTAATGCTAGCAAAATTGTAGAAGTTATGGCCATTTGAACATTCAAAATCTTTAAACTTGATTTACTCGGAGTTGGTGCTAGTTAGAGGCGTCAAAGTCGGCACTTTTTCAAATTGACAAATCCTCGGATGTTTATACATTTTTGGAAAGGCTATTCCTCCAGCTGTCCAAAAATGTATAAACTATGGTAATGCTAGCAAAATTGTAGAAGTTATGGCCATTTGAACATTGAAAATCTTTAAACTTGATTTACTCGGAATTGGTGCTAGTTAGAGGGGTCAAAGTCGGCACTTTTTCAAATTGACAATTCCTCGGATGTTTATACATTTTTGAAAATGCTATTCCTCCAGCTGTCCAAAAATGTATAAACTATGGTAATGCTAGCAAAATTGTAGAAGTTATGGCCATTTGAACATTGAAAATCTTTAAACTTGATTTACTCGGAATTGGTGCTAGTTAGAGGGGTCAAAGTCGGCACTTTTTCAAATTGACAAATCCTCGGATGTTTATACATTTTTGGAAAGGCTATTCCTCCAGCTATCCAAAAATGTATAAACTATGGTAATGCTAGCAAAATTGTAGAAGTTATGGCCATTTGAACATTGAAAATCTTTAAACTTGATTTACTCGGAATTGGTGCTAGTTAGAGGGGTCAAAATCGGCACTTTTTCAAATTGACAAATCCTCGGATGTTTATACATTTTTGGAAAGGCTATTACCCGAGCTATCCAAAAATGTATAAACTATGGTAATGCTAGCAAAATTGTAGAAGTTATGGCCATTTGAACATTGAAAATCTTTAAACTTGATTTACTCGGAATTGGTGCTAGTTAGAGGGGTCAAAGTCGGCACTTTTTCAAATTGACAATTCCTCGGATGTTTATACATTTTTGGAAAGGCTATTCCTCCAGCTGTCCAAAAATGTATAAACTATGGTAATGCTAGCAAAATTGTAGAAGTTATGGCCATTTGAACATTCAAAATCTTTAAACTTGATTTACTCGGAGTTGGTGCTAGTTAGAGGCGTCAAAGTCGGCACTTTTTCAAATTGACAAATCCTCGGATGTTTATACATTTTTGGAAAGGCTATTACCCGAGCTATCCAAAAATGTATAAACTATGGTAATGCTAGCAAAATTGTAGAAGTTATGGCCATTTGAACATTGAAAATCTTTAAACTTGATTTACTCGGAATTGGTGCTAGTTAGAGGGGTCAAAGTCGGCACTTTTTCAAATTGACAATTCCTCGGATGTTTATACATTTTTGGAAAGGCTATTCCTCCAGCTGTCCAAAAATGTATAAACTATGGTAATGCTAGCAAAATTGTAGAAGTTATGGCCATTTGAACATTCAAAATCTTTAAACTTGATTTACTCGGAGTTGGTGCTAGTTAGAGGCGTCAAAGTCGGCACTTTTTCAAATTGACAAATCCTCGGATGTTTATACATTTTTGGAAAGGCTATTACCCGAGCTATCCAAAAATGTATAAACTATGGTAATGCTAGCAAAATTGTAGAAGTTATGGCCATTTGAACATTGAAAATCTTTAAACTTGATTTACTCGGAATTGGTGCTAGTTAGAGGGGTCAAAGTCGGCACTTTTTCAAATTGACAAATCCTCGGATGTTTATACATTTTTGGAAAGGCTATTACCCGAGCTATCCAAAAATGTATAAACTATGGTAATGCTAGCAAAATTGTAGAAGTTATGGCCATTTGAACATTGAAAATCTTTAAACTTGATTTACTCGGAATTGGTGCTAGTTAGAGGGGTCAAAGTCGGCACTTTTTCAAATTGACAATTCCTCGGATGTTTATACATTTTTGGAAATGCTATTCCTCCAGCTGTCCAAAAATGTATAAACTATGGTAATGCTAGCAAAATTGTAGAAGTTATGGCCATTTGAACATTGAAAATCTTTAAACTTGATTTACTCGGAATTGGTGCTAGTTAGAGGGGTCAAAGTCGGCACTTTTTCAAATTGACAAATCCTCGGATGTTTATACATTTTTGGAAAGGCTATTACCCGAGCTATCCAAAAATGTATAAACTATGGTAATGCTAGCAAAATTGTAGAAGTTATGGCCATTTGAACATTCAAAATCTTTAAACTTGATTTACTCGGAATTGGTGCTAGTTAGAGGGGTCAAAGTCGGCACTTTTTCAAATTGACAATTCCTCGGATGTTTATACATTTTTGGAAAGGCTATTACCCGAGCTATCCAAAAATGTATAAACTATGGTAATGCTAGCAAAATTGTAGAAGTTATGGCCATTTGAACATTGAAAATCTTTAAACTTGATTTACTCGGAATTGGTGCTAGTTAGAGGGGTCAAAGTCGGCACTTTTTCAAATTGACAATTCCTCGGATGTTTATACATTTTTGGAAATGCTATTCCTCCAGCTGTCCAAAAATGTATAAACTATGGTAATGCTAGCAAAATTGTAGAAGTTATGGCCATTTGAACATTGAAAATCTTTAAACTTGATTTACTCGGAATTGGTGCTAGTTAGAGGGGTCAAAGTCGGCACTTTTTCAAATTGACAAATCCTCGGATGTTTATACATTTTTGGAAAGGCTATTACCCGAGCTATCCAAAAATGTATAAACTATGGTAATGCTAGCAAAATTGTAGAAGTTATGGCCATTTGAACATTGAAAATCTTTAAACTTGATTTACTCGGAATTGGTGCTAGTTAGAGGGGTCAAAGTCGGCACTTTTTCAAATTGACAATTCCTCGGATGTTTATACATTTTTGGAAAGGCTATTCCTCCAGCTGTCCAAAAATGTATAAACTATGGTAATGCTAGCAAAATTGTAGAAGTTATGGCCATTTGAACATTCAAAATCTTTAAACTTGATTTACTCGGAGTTGGTGCTAGTTAGAGGCGTCAAAGTCGGCACTTTTTCAAATTGACAAATCCTCGGATGTTTATACATTTTTGGAAAGGCTATTACCCGAGCTATCCAAAAATGTATAAACTATGGTAATGCTAGCAAAATTGTAGAAGTTATGGCCATTTGAACATTGAAAATCTTTAAACTTGATTTACTCGGAATTGGTGCTAGTTAGAGGGGTCAAAGTCGGCACTTTTTCAAATTGACAAATCCTCGGATGTTTATACATTTTTGGAAAGGCTATTACCCGAGCTATCCAAAAATGTATAAACTATGGTAATGCTAGCAAAATTGTAGAAGTTATGGCCATTTGAACATTGAAAATCTTTAAACTTGATTTACTCGGAATTGGTGCTAGTTAGAGGGGTCAAAGTCGGCACTTTTTCAAATTGACAATTCCTCGGATGTTTATACATTTTTGGAAATGCTATTCCTCCAGCTGTCCAAAAATGTATAAACTATGGTAATGCTAGCAAAATTGTAGAAGTTATGGCCATTTGAACATTGAAAATCTTTAAACTTGATTTACTCGGAATTGGTGCTAGTTAGAGGGGTCAAAGTCGGCACTTTTTCAAATTGACAAATCCTCGGATGTTTATACATTTTTGGAAAGGCTATTACCCGAGCTATCCAAAAATGTATAAACTATGGTAATGCTAGCAAAATTGTAGAAGTTATGGCCATTTGAACATTCAAAATCTTTAAACTTGATTTACTCGGAATTGGTGCTAGTTAGAGGGGTCAAAGTCGGCACTTTTTCAAATTGACAATTCCTCGGATGTTTATACATTTTTGGAAAGGCTATTACCCGAGCTATCCAAAAATGTATAAACTATGGTAATGCTAGCAAAATTGTAGAAGTTATGGCCATTTGAACATTGAAAATCTTTAAACTTGATTTACTCGGAATTGGTGCTAGTTAGAGGGGTCAAAGTCGGCACTTTTTCAAATTGACAATTCCTCGGATGTTTATACATTTTTGGAAATGCTATTCCTCCAGCTGTCCAAAAATGTATAAACTATGGTAATGCTAGCAAAATTGTAGAAGTTATGGCCATTTGAACATTGAAAATCTTTAAACTTGATTTACTCGGAATTGGTGCTAGTTAGAGGGGTCAAAGTCGGCACTTTTTCAAATTGACAAATCCTCGGATGTTTATACATTTTTGGAAAGGCTATTACCCGAGCTATCCAAAAATGTATAAACTATGGTAATGCTAGCAAAATTGTAGAAGTTATGGCCATTTGAACATTGAAAATCTTTAAACTTGATTTACTCGGAGTTGGTGCTAGTTAGAGGCGTCAAAGTCGGCACTTTTTCAAATTGACAATTCCTCGGATGTTTATACATTTTTGGAAAGGCTATTCCTCCAGCTGTCCAAAAATGTTTAAACTATGGTAATGCTAGCAAAATTGTAGAAGTTATGGCCATTTGAACATTCAAAATCTTTAAACTTGATTTACTCGGAGTTGGTGCTAGTTAGAGGCGTCAAAGTCGGCACTTTTTCAAATTGACAAATCCTCGGATGTTTATACATTTTTGGAAAGGCTATTCCTCCAGCTGTCCAAAAATGTATAAACTATGGTAATGCTAGCAAAATTGTAGAAGTTATGGCCATTTGAACATTGAAAATCTTTAAACTTGATTTACTCGGAATTGGTGCTAGTTAGAGGGGTCAAAGTCGGCACTTTTTCAAATTGACAAATCCTCGGATGTTTATACATTTTTGGAAAGGCTATTACCCGAGCTATCCAAAAATGTATAAACTATGGTAATGCTAGCAAAATTGTAGAAGTTATGGCCATTTGAACATTCAAAATCTTTAAACTTGATTTACTCGGAATTGGTGCTAGTTAGAGGGGTCAAAGTCGGCACTTTTTCAAATTGACAAATCCTCGGATGTTTATACATTTTTGGAAAGGCTATTCCTCCAGCTGTCCAAAAATGTATAAACTATGGTAATGCTAGCAAAATTGTAGAAGTTATGGCCATTTGAACATTGAAAATCTTTAAACTTGATTTACTCGGAATTGGTGCTAGTTAGAGGGGTCAAAGTCGGCACTTTTTCAAATTGACAATTCCTCGGATGTTTATACATTTTTGGAAAGGCTATTCCTCCAGCTGTCCAAAAATGTTTAAACTATGGTAATGCTAGCAAAATTGTAGAAGTTATGGCCATTTGAACATTCAAAATCTTTAAACTTGATTTACTCGGAGTTGGTGCTAGTTAGAGGCGTCAAAGTCGGCACTTTTTCAAATTGACAAATCCTCGGATGTTTATACATTTTTGGAAAGGCTATTCCTCCAGCTGTCCAAAAATGTATAAACTATGGTAATGCTAGCAAAATTGTAGAAGTTATGGCCATTTGAACATTGAAAATCTTTAAACTTGATTTACTCGGAATTGGTGCTAGTTAGAGGGGTCAAAGTCGGCACTTTTTCAAATTGACAAATCCTCGGATGTTTATACATTTTTGGAAAGGCTATTACCCGAGCTATCCAAAAATGTATAAACTATGGTAATGCTAGCAAAATTGTAGAAGTTATGGCCATTTGAACATTCAAAATCTTTAAACTTGATTTACTCGGAATTGGTGCTAGTTAGAGGGGTCAAAGTCGGCACTTTTTCAAATTGACAAATCCTCGGATGTTTATACATTTTTGGAAAGGCTATTCCTCCAGCTGTCCAAAAATGTATAAACTATGGTAATGCTAGCAAAATTGTAGAAGTTATGGCCATTTGAACATTGAAAATCTTTAAACTTGATTTACTCGGAATTGGTGCTAGTTAGAGGGGTCAAAGTCGGCACTTTTTCAAATTGACAAATCCTCGGATGTTTATACATTTTTGGAAAGGCTATTCCTCCAGCTGTCCAAAAATGTATAAACTATGGTAATGCTAGCAAAATTGTAGAAGTTATGGCCATTTGAACATTGAAAATCTTTAAACTTGATTTACTCGGAATTGGTGCTAGTTAGAGGGGTCAAAGTCGGCACTTTTTCAAATTGACAATTCCTCGGATGTTTATACATTTTTGGAAAGGCTATTCCTCCAGCTGTCCAAAAATGTATAAACTATGGTAATGCTAGCAAAATTGTAGAAGTTATGGCCATTTGAACATTCAAAATCTTTAAACTTGATTTACTCGGAATTGGTGCTAGTTAGAGGGGTCAAAGTCGGCACTTTTTCAAATTGACAAATCCTCGGATGTTTATACATTTTTGGAAAGGCTATTACCCGAGCTATCCAAAAATGTATAAACTATGGTAATGCTAGCAAAATTGTAGAAGTTATGGCCATTTGAACATTCAAAATCTTTAAACTTGATTTACTCGGAATTGGTGCTAGTTAGAGGGGTCAAAGTCGGCACTTTTTCAAATTGACAAATCCTCGGATGTTTATACATTTTTGGAAAGGCTATTCCTCCAGCTGTCCAAAAATGTATAAACTATGGTAATGCTAGCAAAATTGTAGAAGTTATGGCCATTTGAACATTCAAAATCTTTAAACTTGATTTACTCGGAATTGGTGCTAGTTAGAGGGGTCAAAGTCGGCACTTTTTCAAATTGACAAATCCTCGGAATTGGTGCTAGTTAGAGGGGTCAAAGTCGGCACTTTTTCAAATTGACAAATCCTCGGATGTTTATACATTTTTGGAAAGGCTATTCCTCCAGCTGTCCAAAAATGTATAAACTATGGTAATGCTAGCAAAATTGTAGAAGTTATGGCCATTTGAACATTCAAAATCTTTAAACTTGATTTACTCGGAGTTGGTGCTAGTTAGAGGCGTCAAAGTCGGCACTTTTTCAAATTGACAAATCCTCGGATGTTTATACATTTTTGGAAAGGCTATTCCTCCAGCTGTCCAAAAATGTATAAACTATGGTAATGCTAGCAAAATTGTAGAAGTTATGGCCATTTGAACATTCAAAATCTTTAAACTTGATTTACTCGGAATTGGTGCTAGTTAGAGGGGTCAAAGTCGGCACTTTTTCAAATTGACAAATCCTCGGATGTTTATACATTTTTGGAAAGGCTATTCCTCCAGCTGTCCAAAAATGTATAAACTATGGTAATGCTAGCAAAATTGTAGAAGTTATGGCCATTTGAACATTCAAAATCTTTAAACTTGATTTACTCGGAATTGGTGCTAGTTAGAGGGGTCAAAGTCGGCACTTTTTCAAATTGACAATTCCTCGGATGTTTATACATTTTTGGAAAGGCTATTCCTCCAGCTGTCCAAAAATGTTTAAACTATGGTAATGCTAGCAAAATTGTAGAAGTTATGGCCATTTGAACATTCAAAATCTTTAAACTTGATTTACTCGGAATTGGTGCTAGTTAGAGGGGTCAAAGTCGGCACTTTTTCAAATTGACAAATCCTCGGATGTTTATACATTTTTGGAAAGGCTATTCCTCCAGCTGTCCAAAAATGTATAAACTATGGTAATGCTAGCAAAATTGTAGAAGTTATGGCCATTTGAACATTCAAAATCTTTAAACTTGATTTACTCGGAATTGGTGCTAGTTAGAGGGGTCAAAGTCGGCACTTTTTCAAATTGACAAATCCTCGGATGTTTATACATTTTTGGAAAGGCTATTACCCGAGCTATCCAAAAATGTATAAACTATGGTAATGCTAGCAAAATTGTAGAAGTTATGGCCATTTGAACATTCAAAATCTTTAAACTTGATTTACTCGGAATTGGTGCTAGTTAGAGGGGTCAAAGTCGGCACTTTTTCAAATTGACAAATCCTCGGATGTTTATACATTTTTGGAAAGGCTATTCCTCCAGCTGTCCAAAAATGTATAAACTATGGTAATGCTAGCAAAATTGTAGAAGTTATGGCCATTTGAACATTCAAAATCTTTAAACTTGATTTACTCGGAATTGGTGCTAGTTAGAGGGGTCAAAGTCGGCACTTTTTCAAATTGACAAATCCTCGGATGTTTATACATTTTTGGAAAGGCTATTCCTCCAGCTGTCCAAAAATGTATAAACTATGGTAATGCTAGCAAAATTGTAGAAGTTATGGCCATTTGAACATTCAAAATCTTTAAACTTGATTTACTCTGAATTGGTGCTAGTTAGAGGGGTCAAAGTCGGCACTTTTTCAAATTGACTAATCCTCGGATGTTTATACATTTTTGGAAAGGCTATTACCCGAGCTATCCAAAAATGTATAAACTATGGTAATGCTAGCAAAATTGTAGAAGTTATGGCCATTTGAACATTCAAAATCTTTAAACTTGATTTACTCTGAATTGGTGCTAGTTAGAGGGGTCAAAGTCGGCACTTTTTCAAATTGACAAATCCTCGGATGTTTATACATTTTTGGAAAGGCTATTCCTCCAGCTGTCCAAAAATGTTTAAACTATGGTAATGCTAGCAAAATTGTAGAAGTTATGGCCATTTGAACATTCAAAATCTTTAAACTTGATTTACTCGGAATTGGTGCTAGTTAGAGGGGTCAAAGTCGGCACTTTTTCAAATTGACAAATCCTCGGATGTTTATACATTTTTGGAAAGGCTATTCCTCCAGCTGTCCAAAAATGTATAAACTATGGTAATGCTAGCAAAATTGTAGAAGTTATGGCCATTTGAACATTCAAAATCTTTAAACTTGATTTACTCGGAGTTGGTGCTAGTTAGAGGCGTCAAAGTCGGCACTTTTTCAAATTGACAAATCCTCGGATGTTTATACATTTTTGGAAAGGCTATTCCTCCAGCTGTCCAAAAATGTATAAACTATGGTAATGCTAGCAAAATTGTAGAAGTTATGGCCATTTGAACATTCAAAATCTTTAAACTTGATTTACTCGGAATTGGTGCTAGTTAGAGGGGTCAAAGTCGGCACTTTTTCAAATTGACAAATCCTCGGATGTTTATACATTTTTGGAAAGGCTATTCCTCCAGCTGTCCAAAAATGTATAAACTATGGTAATGCTAGCAAAATTGTAGAAGTTATGGCCATTTGAACATTCAAAATCTTTAAACTTGATTTACTCGGAATTGGTGCTAGTTAGAGGGGTCAAAGTCGGCACTTTTTCAAATTGACAATTCCTCGGATGTTTATACATTTTTGGAAAGGCTATTCCTCCAGCTGTCCAAAAATGTATAAACTATGGTAATGCTAGCAAAATTGTAGAAGTTATGGCCATTTGAACATTCAAAATCTTTAAACTTGATTTACTCGGAGTTGGTGCTAGTTAGAGGCGTCAAAGTCGGCACTTTTTCAAATTGACAAATCCTCGGATGTTTATACATTTTTGGAAAGGCTATTACCCGAGCTATCCAAAAATGTATAAACTATGGTAATGCTAGCAAAATTGTAGAAGTTATGGCCATTTGAACATTGAAAATCTTTAAACTTGATTTACTCGGAATTGGTGCTAGTTAGAGGGGTCAAAGTCGGCACTTTTTCAAATTGACAAATCCTCGGATGTTTATACATTTTTGGAAAGGCTATTCCTCCAGCTGTCCAAAAATGTATAAACTATAGTAATGCTAGCAAAATTGTAGAAGTTATGGCCATTTGAACATTGAAAATCTTTAAACTTGATTTACTCGGAATTGGTGCTAGTTAGAGGGGTCAAAGTCGGCACTTTTTCAAATTGACAAATCCTCGGATGTTTATACATTTTTGGAAAGGCTATTACCCGAGCTATCCAAAAATGTATAAACTATGGTAATGCTAGCAAAATTGTAGAAGTTATGGCCATTTGAACATTCAAAATCTTTAAACTTGATTTACTCGGAATTGGTGCTAGTTAGAGGGGTCAAAGTCGGCACTTTTTCAAATTGACAATTCCTCGGATGTTTATACATTTTTGGAAAGGCTATTACCCGAGCTATCCAAAAATGTATAAACTATGGTAATGCTAGCAAAATTGTAGAAGTTATGGCCATTTGAACATTGAAAATCTTTAAACTTGATTTACTCGGAATTGGTGCTAGTTAGAGGGGTCAAAGTCGGCACTTTTTCAAATTGACAAATCCTCGGATGTTTATACATTTTTGGAAAGGCTATTCCTCCAGCTGTCCAAAAATGTATAAACTATGGTAATGCTAGCAAAATTGTAGAAGTTATGGCCATTTGAACATTCAAAATCTTTAAACTTGATTTACTCGGAATTGGTGCTAGTTAGAGGGGTCAAAGTCGGCACTTTTTCAAATTGACAAATCCTCGGATGTTTATACATTTTTGGAAAGGCTATTACCCGAGCTATCCAAAAATGTATAAACTATGGTAATGCTAGCAAAATTGTAGAAATTATGGCCATTTGAACATTGAAAATCTTTAAACTTGATTTACTCGGAATTGGTGCTAGTTAGAGGGGTCAAAGTCGGCACTTTTTCAAATTGACAAATCCTCGGATGTTTATACATTTTTGGAAAGGCTATTCCTCCAGCTATCCAAAAATGTATAAACTATGGTAATGCTAGCAAAATTGTAGAAGTTATGGCCATTTGAACATTCAAAATCTTTAAACTTGATTTACTCGGAGTTGGTGCTAGTTAGAGGCGTCAAAGTCGGCACTTTTTCAAATTGACAAATCCTCGGATGTTTATAAATTTTTGGAAAGGCTATTCCTCCAGCTGTCCAAAAATGTATAAACTATGGTAATGCTAGCAAAATTGTAGAAGTTATGGCCATTTGAACATTGAAAATCTTTAAACTTGATTTACTCGGAATTGGTGCTAGTTAGAGGGGTCAAAGTCGGCACTTTTTCAAATTGACAAATCCTCGGATGTTTATACATTTTTGGAAAGGCTATTACCCCAGCTATCCAAAAATGTATAAACTATGGTAATGCTAGCAAAATTGTAGAAGTTATGGCCATTTGAACATTCAAAATCTTTAAACTTGATTTACTCGGAATTGGTGCTAGTTAGAGGGGTCAAAGTCGGCACTTTTTCAAATTGACAAATCCTCGGATGTTTATACATTTTTGGAAAGGCTATTCCTCCAGCTGTCCAAAAATGTATAAACTATGGTAATGCTAGCAAAATTGTAGAAGTTATGGCCATTTGAACATTCAAAATCTTTAAACTTGATTTACTCGGAATTGGTGCTAGTTAGAGGGGTCAAAGTCGGCACTTTTTCAAATTGACAACTCCTCGGATGTTTATACATTTTTGGAAAGGCTATTCCTCCAGCTGTCCAAAAATGTATAAACTATGGTAATGCTAGCAAAATTGTAGAAGTTATGGCCATTTGAACATTCAAAATCTTTAAACTTGATTTACTCGAAATTGGTGCTAGTTAGAGGGGTCAAAGTCGGCACTTTTTCAAATTGACAAATCCTCGGATGTTTATACATTTTTGGAAAGGCTATTACCCGAGCTATCCAAAAATGTATAAACTATGGTAATGCTAGCAAAATTGTAGAAGTTATGGCCATTTGAACATTCAAAATCTTTAAACTTGATTTACTCGGAATTGGTGCTAGTTAGAGGGGTCAAAGTCGGCACTTTTTCAAATTGACAATTCCTCGGATGTTTATACATTTTTGGAAAGGCTATTACCCGAGCTATCCAAAAATGTATAAACTATGGTAATGCTAGCAAAATTGTAGAAGTTATGGCCATTTGAACATTGAAAATCTTTAAACTTGATTTACTCGGAATTGGTGCTAGTTAGAGGGGTCAAAGTCGGCACTTTTTCAAATTGACAATTCCTCGGATGTTTATACATTTTTGGAAAGGCTATTCCTCCAGCTATCCAAAAATGTATAAACTATGGTAATGCTAGCAAAATTGTAGAAGTTATGGCCATTTGAACATTCAAAATCTTTAAACTTGATTTACTCGGAATTGGTGCTAGTTAGAGGGGTCAAAGTCGGCACTTTTTCAAATTGACAAATCCTCGGATGTTTATACATTTTTGGAAAGGCTATTCCTCCAGCTATCCAAAAATGTATAAACTATGGTAATGCTAGCAAAATTGTAGAAGTTATGGCCATTTGAACATTCAAAATCTTTAAACTTGATTTACTCGGAGTTGGTGCTAGTTAGAGGCGTCAAAGTCGGCACTTTTTCAAATTGACAAATCCTCGGATGTTTATACATTTTTGGAAAGGCTATTCCTCCAGCTGTCCAAAAATGTATAAACTATGGTAATGCTAGCAAAATTGTAGAAGTTATGGCCATTTGAACATTGAAAATCTTTAAACTTGATTTACTCGGAATTGGTGCTAGTTAGAGGCGTCAAAGTCGGCACTTTTTCAAATTGACAAATCCTCGGATGTTTATACATTTTTGGAAAGGCTATTCCTCCAGCTGTCCAAAAATGTATAAACTATGGTAATGCTAGCAAAATTGTAGAAGTTATGGCCATTTGAACATTGAAAATCTTTAAACTTGATTTACTCGGAATTGGTGCTAGTTAGAGGGGTCAAAGTCGGCACTTTTTCAAATTGACAAATCCTCGGATGTTTATACATTTTTGGAAAGGCTATTCCTCCAGCTATCCAAAAATGTATAAACTATGGTAATGCTAGCAAAATTGTAGAAGTTATGGCCATTTGAACATTCAAAATCTTTAAACTTGATTTACTCGGAGTTGGTGCTAGTTAGAGGCGTCAAAGTCGGCACTTTTTCAAATTGACAAATCCTCGGATGTTTATACATTTTTGGAAAGGCTATTCCTCCAGCTGTCCAAAAATGTATAAACTATGGTAATGCTAGCAAAATTGTAGAAGTTATGGCCATTTGAACATTGAAAATCTTTAAACTTGATTTACTCGGAATTGGTGCTAGTTAGAGGGGTCAAAGTCGGCACTTTTTCAAATTGACAAATCCTCGGATGTTTATACATTTTTGGAAAGGCTATTACCCGAGCTATCCAAAAATGTATAAACTATGGTAATGCTAGCAAAATTGTAGAAGTTATGGCCATTTGAACATTCAAAATCTTTAAACTTGATTTACTCGGAATTGGTGCTAGTTAGAGGGGTCAAAGTCGGCACTTTTTCAAATTGACAAATCCTCGGATGTTTATACATTTTTGGAAAGGCTATTCCTCCAGCTGTCCAAAAATGTATAAACTATGGTAATGCTAGCAAAATTGTAGAAGTTATGGCCATTTGAACATTCAAAATCTTTAAACTTGATTTACTCGGAATTGGTGCTAGTTAGAGGGGTCAAAGTCGGCACTTTTTCAAATTGACAAATCCTCGGATGTTTATACATTTTTGGAAAGGCTATTCCTCCAGCTGTCCAAAAATGTATAAACTATGGTAATGCTAGCAAAATTGTAGAAGTTATGGCCATTTGAACATTCAAAATCTTTAAACTTGATTTACTCGGAATTGGTGATAGTTAGAGGGGTCAAAGTCGGCACTTTTTCAAATTGACAAATCCTCGGATGTTTATACATTTTTGGAAAGGCTATTACCCGAGCTATCCAAAAATGTATAAACTATGGTAATGCTAGCAAAATTGTAGAAGTTATGGCCATTTGAACATTCAAAATCTTTAAACTTGATTTACTCGGAACTGGTGCTAGTTAGAGGGGTCAAAGTCGGCACTTTTTCAAATTGACAAATCCTCGGATGTTTATACATTTTTGGAAAGGCTATTACCCGAGCTATCCAAAAATGTATAAACTATGGTAATGCTAGCAAAACTGTAGAAGTTATGGCCATTTGAACATTCAAAATCTTTAAACTTGATTTACTCGGAATTGGTGCTAGTTAGAGGGGTCAAAGTCGGCACTTTTTCAAATTGACAAATCCTCGGATGTTTATACATTTTTGGAAAGGCTATTCCTCCAGCTGTCCAAAAATGTATAAACTATGGTAATGCTAGCAAAATTGTAGAAGTTATGGCCATTTGAACATTCAAAATCTTTAAACTTGATTTACTCGGAATTGGTGCTAGTTAGAGGGGTCAAAGTCGGCACTTTTTCAAATTGACAAATCCTCGGATGTTTATACATTTTTGGAAAGGCTATTCCTCCAGCTGTCCAAAAATGTATAAACTATGGTAATGCTAGCAAAATTGTAGAAGTTATGGCCATTTGAACATTCAAAATCTTTAAACTTGATTTACTCGGAATTGGTGCTAGTTAGAGGAGTCAAGTCGGCACTTTTTCAAATTGACAAATCCTCGGATGTTTATACATTTTTGGAAAGGCTATTACCCGAGCTATCCAAAAATGTATAAACTATGGTAATGCTAGCAAAATTGTAGAAGTTATGGCCATTTGAACATTCAAAATCTTTAAACTTGATTTACTCGGAATTGGTGCTAGTTAGAGGGGTCAAAGTCGGCACTTTTTCAAATTGACAAATCCTCGGATGTTTATACATTTTTGGAAAGGCTATTCCTCCAGCTGTCCAAAAATGTATAAACTATGGTAATGCTAGCAAAATTGTAGAAGTTATGGCCATTTGAACATTCAAAATCTTTAAACTTGATTTACTCGGAATTGGTGCTAGTTAGAGGGGTCAAAGTCGGCACTTTTTCAAATTGACAAATCCTCGGATGTTTATACATTTTTGGAAAGGCTATTCCTCCAGCTGTCCAAAAATGTATAAACTATGGTAATGCTAGCAAAATTGTAGAAGTTATGGCCATTTGAACATTCAAAATCTTTAAACTTGATTTACTCGGAATTGGTGCTAGTTAGAGGGGTCAAAGTCGGCACTTTTTCAAATTGACAAATCCTCGGATGTTTATACATTTTTGGAAAGGCTATTCCTCCAGCTGTCCAAAAATGTATAAACTATGGTAATGCTAGCAAAATTGTAGAAGGTATGGCCATTTGAACATTCAAAATCTTTAAACTTGATTTACTCGGAATTGGTGCTAGTTAGAGGGGTCAAAGTCGGCACTTTTTCAAATTGACAAATCCTCGGATGTTTATACATTTTTGGAAAGGCTATTCCTCCAGCTGTCCAAAAATGTATAAACTATGGTAATGCTAGCAAAATTGTAGAAGGTATGGCCATTTGAACATTCAAAATCTTTAAACTTGATTTACTCGGAATTGGTGCTAGTTAGAGGGGTCAAAGTCGGCACTTTTTCAAATTGACAAATCCTCGGATGTTTATACATTTTTGGAAAGGCTATTCCTCCAGCTGTCCAAAAATGTATAAACTATGGTAATGCTAGCAAAATTGTAGAAGTTATGGCCATTTGAACATTCAAAATCTTTAAACTTGATTTACTCGGAATTGGTGCTAGTTAGAGGGGTCAAAGTCGGCACTTTTTCAAATTGACAATTTCTCGGATGTTTATACATTTTTGGAAAGGCTATTCCTCCAGCTGTCCAAAAATGTATAAACTATGGTAATGCTAGCAAAATTGTAGAAGTTATGGCCATTTGAACATTCAAAATCTTTAAACTTGATTTACTCGGAATTGGTGCTAGTTAGAGGGGTCAAAGTCGGCACTTTTTCAAATTGACAAATCCTAGGATGTTTATACATTTTTGGAAAGGCTATTCCTCCAGCTATCCAAAAATGTATAAACTATGGTAATGCTAGCAAAATTGTAGAAGTTATGGCCATTTGAACATTGAAAATCTTTAAACTTGATTTACTCGGAATTGGTGCTAGTTAGAGGGGTCAAAGTCGGCACTTTTTCAAATTGACAAATCCTCGGATGTTTATACATTTTTGGAAAGGCTATTACCCGAGCTATCCAAAAATGTATAAACTATGGTAATGCTAGCAAAATTGTAGAAGTTATGGCCATTTGAACATTCAAAATCTTTAAACTTGATTTACTCGGAATTGGTGCTAGTTAGAGGGGTCAAAGTCGGCACTTTTTCAAATTGACAAATCCTCGGATGTTTATACATTTTTGGAAAGGCTATTCCTCCAGCTGTCCAAAAATGTATAAACTATGGTAATGCTAGCAAAATTGTAGAAGTTATGGCCATTTGAACATTCAAAATCTTTAAACTTGATTTACTCGGAATTGGTGCTAGTTAGAGGGGTCAAAGTCGGCACTTTTTCAAATTGACAAATCCTCGGATGTTTATACATTTTTGGAAAGGCTATTCCTCCAGCTGTCCAAAAATGTATAAACTATGGTAATGCTAGCAAAATTGTAGAAGTTATGGCCATTTGAACATTCAAAATCTTTAAACTTGATTTACTCGGAATTGGTGCTAGTTAGAGGGGTCAAGTCGGCACTTTTTCAAATTGACAAATCCTCGGATGTTTATACATTTTTGGAAAGGCTATTACCCGAGCTATCCAAAAATGTATAAACTATGGTAATGCTAGCAAAATTGTAGAAGTTATGGCCATTTGAACATTCAAAATCTTTAAACTTGATTTACTCGGAATTGGTGCTAGTTAGAGGGGTCAAAGTCGGCACTTTTTCAAATTGACAAATCCTCGGATGTTTATACATTTTTGGAAAGGCTATTCCTCCAGCTGTCCAAAAATGTATAAACTATGGTAATGCTAGCAAAATTGTAGAAGTTATGGCCATTTGAACATTCAAAATCTTTAAACTTGATTTACTCGGAATTGGTGCTAGTTAGAGGGGTCAAAGTCGGCACTTTTTCAAATTGACAAATCCTCGGATGTTTATACATTTTTGGAAAGGCTATTCCTCCAGCTGTCCAAAAATGTATAAACTATGGTAATGCTAGCAAAATTGTAGAAGTTATGGCCATTTGAACATTCAAAATCTTTAAACTTGATTTACTCGGAATTGGTGCTAGTTAGAGGGGTCAAAGTCGGCACTTTTTCAAATTGACAAATCCTCGGATGTTTATACATTTTTGGAAAGGCTATTACCCGAGCTATCCAAAAATGTATAAACTATGGTAATGCTAGCAAAATTGTAGAAGTTATGGCCATTTGAACATTCAAAATCTTTAAACTTGATTTACTCGGAATTGGTGCTAGTTAGAGGGGTCAAAGTCGGCACTTTTTCAAATTGACAAATCCTCGGATGTTTATACATTTTTGGAAAGGCTATTCCTCCAGCTGTCCAAAAATGTATAAACTATGGTAATGCTAGCAAAATTGTAGAAGTTATGGCCATTTGAACATTCAAAATCTTTAAACTTGATTTACTCGGAATTGGTGCTAGTTAGAGGGGTCAAAGTCGGCACTTTTTCAAATTGACAAATCCTCGGATGTTTATACATTTTTGGAAAGGCTATTACCCGAGCTATCCAGAAATGTATAAACTATGGTAATGCTAGCAAAATTGTAGAAGTTATGGCCATTTGAACATTCAAAATCTTTAAACTTGATTTACTCGGAATTGGTGCTAGTTAGAGGGGTCAAAGTCGGCACTTTTTCAAATTGACAAATCCTCGGATGTTTATACATTTTTGGAAAGGCTATTCCTCCAGCTGTCCAAAAATGTATAAACTATGGTAATGCTAGCAAAATTGTAGAAGTTATGGCCATTTGAACATTCAAAATCTTTAAACTTGATTTACTCGGAATTGGTGCTAGTTAGAGGGGTCAAAGTCGGCACTTTTTCAAATTGACAAATCCTCGGATGTTTATACATTTTTGGAAAGGCTATTCCTCCAGCTGTCCAAAAATGTATAAACTATGGTAATGCTAGCAAAATTGTAGAAGTTATGGCCATTTGAACATTCAAAATCTTTAAACTTGATTTACTCGGAATTGGTGCTAGTTAGAGGGGTCAAAGTCGGCACTTTTTCAAATTGACAAATCCTCGGATGTTTATACATTTTTGGAAAGGCTATTCCTCCAGCTGTCCAAAAATGTATAAACTATGGTAATGCTAGCAAAATTGTAGAAGTTATGGCCATTTGAACATTGAAAATCTTTAAACTTGATTTACTCGGAATTGGTGCTAGTTAGAGGGGTCAAAGTCGGCACTTTTTCAAATTGACAAATCCTCGGATGTTTATACATTTTTGGAAAGGCTATTCCTCCAGCTGTCCAAAAATGTATAAACTATGGTAATGCTAGCAAAATTGTAGAAGTTATGGCCATTTGAACATTGAAAATCTTTAAACTTGATTTACTCGGAATTGGTGCTAGTTAGAGGGGTCAAAGTCGGCACTTTTTCAAATTGACAAATCCTCGGATGTTTATACATTTTTGGAAAGGCTATTCCTCCAGCTGTCCAAAAATGTATAAACTATGGTAATGCTAGCAAAATTGTAGAAGTTATGGCCATTTGAACATTCAAAATCTTTAAACTTGATTTACTCGGAATTGGTGCTAGTTAGAGGGGTCAAAGTCGGCACTTTTTCAAATTGACAAATCCTCGGATGTTTATACATTTTTGGAAAGGCTATTCCTCCAGCTGTCCAAAAATGTATAAACTATGGTAATGCTAGCAAAATTGTAGAAGTTATGGCCATTTGAACATTCAAAATCTTTAAACTTGATTTACTCTGAATTGGTGCTAGTTAGAGGGGTCAAAGTCGGCACTTTTTCAAATTGACTAATCCTCGGATGTTTATACATTTTTGGAAAGGCTATTACCCGAGCTATCCAAAAATGTATAAACTATGGTAATGCTAGCAAAATTGTAGAAGTTATGGCCATTTGAACATTCAAAATCTTTAAACTTGATTTACTCTGAATTGGTGCTAGTTAGAGGGGTCAAAGTCGGCACTTTTCAAATTGACAAATCCTCGGATGTTTATACATTTTTGGAAAGGCTATTCCTCCAGCTGTCCAAAAATGTTTAAACTATGGTAATGCTAGCAAAATTGTAGAAGTTATGGCCATTTGAACATTCAAAATCTTTAAACTTGATTTACTCGGAGTTGGTACTAGTTAGAGGCGTCAAAGTCGGCACTTTTTCAAATTGACAAATCCTCGGATGTTTATACATTTTTGGAAAGGCTATTCCTCCAGCTGTCCAAAAATGTATAAACTATGGTAATGCTAGCAAAATTGTAGAAGTTATGGCCATTTGAACATTGAAAATCTTTAAACTTGATTTACTCGGAATTGGTGCTAGTTAGAGGGGTCAAAGTCGGCACTTTTTCAAATTGACAAATCCTCGGATGTTTATACATTTTTGGAAAGGCTATTACCCGAGCTATCCAAAAATGTATAAACTATGGTAATGCTAGCAAAATTGTAGAAGTTATGGCCATTTGAACATTCAAAATCTTTAAACTTGATTTACTCGGAATTGGTGCTAGTTAGAGGGGTCAAAGTCGGCACTTTTTCAAATTGACAAATCCTCGGATGTTTATACATTTTTGGAAAGGCTATTCCTCCAGCTGTCCAAAAATGTATAAACTATGGTAATGCTAGCAAAATTGTAGAAGTTATGGCCATTTGAACATTCAAAATCTTTAAACTTGATTTACTCGGAATTGGTGCTAGTTAGAGGGGTCAAAGTCGGCACTTTTTCAAATTGACAAATCCTCGGATGTTTATACATTTTTGGAAAGGCTATTACCCGAGCTATCCAAAAATGTATAAACTATGGTAATGCTAGCAAAATTGTAGAAGTTATGGCCATTTGAACATTCAAAATCTTTAAACTTGATTTACTCGGAATTAGTGCTAGTTAGAGGGGTCAAAGTCGGCACTTTTTCAAATTGACAATTCCTCGGATGTTTATACATTTTTGGAAAGGCTATTCCTCCAGCTGTCCAAAAATGTATAAACTATGGTAATGCTAGCAAAATTGTAGAAGTTATGGCCATTTGAACATTCAAAATCTTTAAACTTGATTTACTCGGAATTGGTGCTAGTTAGAGGGGTCAAAGTCGGCACTTTTTCAAATTGACAATTCCTCGGATGTTTATACATTTTTGGAAAGGCTATTCCTCCAGCTGTCCAAAAATGTATAAACTATGGTAATGCTAGCAAAATTGTAGAAGTTATGGCCATTTGAACATTCAAAATCTTTAAACTTGATTTACTCGGAATTGGTGCTAGTTAGAGGGGTCAAAGTCGGCACTTTTTCAAATTGACAAATCCTCGGATGTTTATACATTTTTGGAAAGGCTATTCCTCCAGCTGTCCAAAAATGTATAAACTATGGTAATGCTAGCAAAATTGTAGAAGTTATGGCCATTTGAACATTCAAAATCTTTAAACTTGATTTACTCGGAATTGGTGCTAGTTAGAGGGGTCAAAGTCGGCACTTTTTCAAATTGACAATTCCTCGGATGTTTATACATTTTTGGAAAGGCTATTCCTCCAGCTGTCCAAAAATGTATAAACTATGGTAATGCTAGCAAAATTGTAGAAGTTATGGCCATTTGAACATTCAAAATCTTTAAACTTGATTTACTCGGAGTTGGTGCTAGTTAGAGGCGTCAAAGTCGGCACTTTTTCAAATTGACAAATCCTCGGATGTTTATACATTTTTGGAAAGGCTATTACCCGAGCTATCCAAAAATGTATAAACTATGGTAATGCTAGCAAAATTGTAGAAGTTATGGCCATTTGAACATTGAAAATCTTTAAACTTGATTTACTCGGAATTGGTGCTAGTTAGAGGGGTCAAAGTCGGCACTTTTTCAAATTGACAAATCCTCGGATGTTTATACATTTTTGGAAAGGCTATTCCTCCAGCTGTCCAAAAATGTATAAACTATGGTAATGCTAGCAAAATTGTAGAAGTTATGGCCATTTGAACATTGAAAATCTTTAAACTTGATTTACTCGGAATTGGTGCTAGTTAGAGGGGTCAAAGTCGGCACTTTTTCAAATTGACAAATCCTCGGATGTTTATACATTTTTGGAAAGGCTATTACCCGAGCTATCCAAAAATGTATAAACTATGGTAATGCTAGCAAAATTGTAGAAGTTATGGCCATTTGAACATTCAAAATCTTTAAACTTGATTTACTCGGAATTGGTGCTAGTTAGAGGGGTCAAAGTCGGCACTTTTTCAAATTGACAATTCCTCGGATGTTTATACATTTTTGGAAAGGCTATTACCCGAGCTATCCAAAAATGTATAAACTATGGTAATGCTAGCAAAATTGTAGAAGTTATGGCCATTTGAACATTCAAAATCTTTAAACTTGATTTACTCGGAATTGGTGCTAGTTAGAGGGGTCAAAGTCGGCACTTTTTCAAATTGACAATTCCTCGGATGTTTATACATTTTTGGAAAGGCTATTCCTCCAGCTGTCCAAAAATGTATAAACTATGGTAATGCTAGCAAAATTGTAGAAGTTATGGCCATTTGAACATTCAAAATCTTTAAACTTGATTTACTCGGAATTGGTGCTAGTTAGAGGGGTCAAAGTCGGCACTTTTTCAAATTGACAAATCCTCGGATGTTTATACATTTTTGGAAAGGCTATTCCTCCAGCTGTCCAAAAATGTATAAACTATGGTAATGCTAGCAAAATTGTAGAAGTTATGGCCATTTGAACATTCAAAATCTTTAAACTTGATTTACTCGGAATTGGTGCTAGTTAGAGGGGTCAAAGTCGGCACTTTTTCAAATTGACAATTCCTCGGATGTTTATACATTTTTGGAAAGGCTATTCCTCCAGCTGTCCAAAAATGTATAAACTATGGTAATGCTAGCAAAATTGTAGAAGTTATGGCCATTTGAACATTCAAAATCTTTAAACTTGATTTACTCGGAGTTGGTGCTAGTTAGAGGCGTCAAAGTCGGCACTTTTTCAAATTGACAAATCCTCGGATGTTTATACATTTTTGGAAAGGCTATTACCCGAGCTATCCAAAAATGTATAAACTATGGTAATGCTAGCAAAATTGTAGAAGTTATGGCCATTTGAACATTGAAAATCTTTAAACTTGATTTACTCGGAATTGGTGCTAGTTAGAGGGGTCAAAGTCGGCACTTTTTCAAATTGACAAATCCTCGGATGTTTATACATTTTTGGAAAGGCTATTCCTCCAGCTGTCCAAAAATGTATAAACTATGGTAATGCTAGCAAAATTGTAGAAGTTATGGCCATTTGAACATTGAAAATCTTTAAACTTGATTTACTCGGAATTGGTGCTAGTTAGAGGGGTCAAAGTCGGCACTTTTTCAAATTGACAAATCCTCGGATGTTTATACATTTTTGGAAAGGCTATTACCCGAGCTATCCAAAAATGTATAAACTATGGTAATGCTAGCAAAATTGTAGAAGTTATGGCCATTTGAACATTCAAAATCTTTAAACTTGATTTACTCGGAATTGGTGCTAGTTAGAGGGGTCAAAGTCGGCACTTTTTCAAATTGACAATTCCTCGGATGTTTATACATTTTTGGAAAGGCTATTACCCGAGCTATCCAAAAATGTATAAACTATGGTAATGCTAGCAAAATTGTAGAAGTTATGGCCATTTGAACATTGAAAATCTTTAAACTTGATTTACTCGGAATTGGTGCTAGTTAGAGGGGTCAAAGTCGGCACTTTTTCAAATTGACAATTCCTCGGATGTTTATACATTTTTGGAAATGCTATTCCTCCAGCTGTCCAAAAATGTATAAACTATGGTAATGCTAGCAAAATTGTAGAAGTTATGGCCATTTGAACATTGAAAATCTTTAAACTTGATTTACTCGGAATTGGTGCTAGTTAGAGGGGTCAAAGTCGGCACTTTTTCAAATTGACAAATCCTCGGATGTTTATACATTTTTGGAAAGGCTATTACCCGAGCTATCCAAAAATGTATAAACTATGGTAATGCTAGCAAAATTGTAGAAGTTATGGCCATTTGAACATTCAAAATCTTTAAACTTGATTTACTCGGAATTGGTGCTAGTTAGAGGGGTCAAAGTCGGCACTTTTTCAAATTGACAATTCCTCGGATGTTTATACATTTTTGGAAAGGCTATTCCTCCAGCTGTCCAAAAATGTATAAACTATGGTAATGCTAGCAAAATTGTAGAAGTTATGGCCATTTGAACATTCAAAATCTTTAAACTTGATTTACTCGGAATTGGTGCTAGTTAGAGGGGTCAAAGTCGGCACTTTTTCAAATTGACAAATCCTCGGATGTTTATACATTTTTGGAAAGGCTATTCCTCCAGCTGTCCAAAAATGTATAAACTATGGTAATGCTAGCAAAATTGTAGAAGTTATGGCCATTTGAACATTCAAAATCTTTAAACTTGATTTACTCGGAATTGGTGCTAGTTAGAGGGGTCAAAGTCGGCACTTTTTCAAATTGACAATTCCTCGGATGTTTATACATTTTTGGAAAGGCTATTCCTCCAGCTGTCCAAAAATGTATAAACTATGGTAATGCTAGCAAAATTGTAGAAGTTATGGCCATTTGAACATTCAAAATCTTTAAACTTGATTTACTCGGAGTTGGTGCTAGTTAGAGGCGTCAAAGTCGGCACTTTTTCAAATTGACAAATCCTCGGATGTTTATACATTTTTGGAAAGGCTATTACCCGAGCTATCCAAAAATGTATAAACTATGGTAATGCTAGCAAAATTGTAGAAGTTATGGCCATTTGAACATTGAAAATCTTTAAACTTGATTTACTCGGAATTGGTGCTAGTTAGAGGGGTCAAAGTCGGCACTTTTTCAAATTGACAAATCCTCGGATGTTTATACATTTTTGGAAAGGCTATTCCTCCAGCTGTCCAAAAATGTATAAACTATGGTAATGCTAGCAAAATTGTAGAAGTTATGGCCATTTGAACATTGAAAATCTTTAAACTTGATTTACTCGGAATTGGTGCTAGTTAGAGGGGTCAAAGTCGGCACTTTTTCAAATTGACAAATCCTCGGATGTTTATACATTTTTGGAAAGGCTATTACCCGAGCTATCCAAAAATGTATAAACTATGGTAATGCTAGCAAAATTGTAGAAGTTATGGCCATTTGAACATTCAAAATCTTTAAACTTGATTTACTCGGAATTGGTGCTAGTTAGAGGGGTCAAAGTCGGCACTTTTTCAAATTGACAATTCCTCGGATGTTTATACATTTTTGGAAAGGCTATTACCCGAGCTATCCAAAAATGTATAAACTATGGTAATGCTAGCAAAATTGTAGAAGTTATGGCCATTTGAACATTCAAAATCTTTAAACTTGATTTACTCGGAATTGGTGCTAGTTAGAGGGGTCAAAGTCGGCACTTTTTCAAATTGACAATTCCTCGGATGTTTATACATTTTTGGAAAGGCTATTCCTCCAGCTGTCCAAAAATGTATAAACTATGGTAATGCTAGCAAAATTGTAGAAGTTATGGCCATTTGAACATTCAAAATCTTTAAACTTGATTTACTCGGAATTGGTGCTAGTTAGAGGGGTCAAAGTCGGCACTTTTTCAAATTGACAAATCCTCGGATGTTTATACATTTTTGGAAAGGCTATTCCTCCAGCTGTCCAAAAATGTATAAACTATGGTAATGCTAGCAAAATTGTAGAAGTTATGGCCATTTGAACATTCAAAATCTTTAAACTTGATTTACTCGGAATTGGTGCTAGTTAGAGGGGTCAAAGTCGGCACTTTTTCAAATTGACAATTCCTCGGATGTTTATACATTTTTGGAAAGGCTATTCCTCCAGCTGTCCAAAAATGTATAAACTATGGTAATGCTAGCAAAATTGTAGAAGTTATGGCCATTTGAACATTCAAAATCTTTAAACTTGATTTACTCGGAGTTGGTGCTAGTTAGAGGCGTCAAAGTCGGCACTTTTTCAAATTGACAAATCCTCGGATGTTTATACATTTTTGGAAAGGCTATTACCCGAGCTATCCAAAAATGTATAAACTATGGTAATGCTAGCAAAATTGTAGAAGTTATGGCCATTTGAACATTGAAAATCTTTAAACTTGATTTACTCGGAATTGGTGCTAGTTAGAGGGGTCAAAGTCGGCACTTTTTCAAATTGACAAATCCTCGGATGTTTATACATTTTTGGAAAGGCTATTCCTCCAGCTGTCCAAAAATGTATAAACTATGGTAATGCTAGCAAAATTGTAGAAGTTATGGCCATTTGAACATTGAAAATCTTTAAACTTGATTTACTCGGAATTGGTGCTAGTTAGAGGGGTCAAAGTCGGCACTTTTTCAAATTGACAAATCCTCGGATGTTTATACATTTTTGGAAAGGCTATTACCCGAGCTATCCAAAAATGTATAAACTATGGTAATGCTAGCAAAATTGTAGAAGTTATGGCCATTTGAACATTCAAAATCTTTAAACTTGATTTACTCGGAATTGGTGCTAGTTAGAGGGGTCAAAGTCGGCACTTTTTCAAATTGACAATTCCTCGGATGTTTATACATTTTTGGAAAGGCTATTACCCGAGCTATCCAAAAATGTATAAACTATGGTAATGCTAGCAAAATTGTAGAAGTTATGGCCATTTGAACATTGAAAATCTTTAAACTTGATTTACTCGGAATTGGTGCTAGTTAGAGGGGTCAAAGTCGGCACTTTTTCAAATTGACAATTCCTCGGATGTTTATACATTTTTGGAAATGCTATTCCTCCAGCTGTCCAAAAATGTATAAACTATGGTAATGCTAGCAAAATTGTAGAAGTTATGGCCATTTGAACATTGAAAATCTTTAAACTTGATTTACTCGGAATTGGTGCTAGTTAGAGGGGTCAAAGTCGGCACTTTTTCAAATTGACAAATCCTCGGATGTTTATACATTTTTGGAAAGGCTATTACCCGAGCTATCCAAAAATGTATAAACTATGGTAATGCTAGCAAAATTGTAGAAGTTATGGCCATTTGAACATTGAAAATCTTTAAACTTGATTTACTCGGAGTTGGTGCTAGTTAGAGGCGTCAAAGTCGGCACTTTTTCAAATTGACAATTCCTCGGATGTTTATACATTTTTGGAAAGGCTATTCCTCCAGCTGTCCAAAAATGTTTAAACTATGGTAATGCTAGCAAAATTGTAGAAGTTATGGCCATTTGAACATTGAAAATCTTTAAACTTGATTTACTCGGAGTTGGTGCTAGTTAGAGGCGTCAAAGTCGGCACTTTTTCAAATTGACAAATCCTCGGATGTTTATACATTTTTGGAAAGGCTATTCCTCCAGCTGTCCAAAAATGTATAAACTATGGTAATGCTAGCAAAATTGTAGAAGTTATGGCCATTTGAACATTGAAAATCTTTAAACTTGATTTACTCGGAATTGGTGCTAGTTAGAGGGGTCAAAGTCGGCACTTTTTCAAATTGACAAATCCTCGGATGTTTATACATTTTTGGAAAGGCTATTACCCGAGCTATCCAAAAATGTATAAACTATGGTAATGCTAGCAAAATTGTAGAAGTTATGGCCATTTGAACATTGAAAATCTTTAAACTTGATTTACTCGGAATTGGTGCTAGTTAGAGGGGTCAAAGTCGGCACTTTTTCAAATTGACAAATCCTCGGATGTTTATACATTTTTGGAAAGGCTATTCCTCCAGCTATCCAAAAATGTATAAACTATGGTAATGCTAGCAAAATTGTAGAAGTTATGGCCATTTGAACATTCAAAATCTTTAAACTTGATTTACTCGGAGTTGGTGCTAGTTAGAGGCGTCAAAGTCGGCACTTTTTCAAATTGACAAATCCTCGGATGTTTATACATTTTTGGAAAGGCTATTCCTCCAGCTGTCCAAAAATGTATAAACTATGGTAATGCTAGCAAAATTGTAGAAGTTATGGCCATTTGAACATTGAAAATCTTTAAACTTGATTTACTCGGAATTGGTGCTAGTTAGAGGGGTCAAAGTCGGCACTTTTTCAAATTGACAAATCCTCGGATGTTTATACATTTTTGGAAAGGCTATTACCCGAGCTATCCAAAAATGTATAAACTATGGTAATGCTAGCAAAATTGTAGAAGTTATGGCCATTTGAACATTCAAAATCTTTAAACTTGATTTACTCGGAATTGGTGCTAGTTAGAGGGGTCAAAGTCGGCACTTTTTCAAATTGACAAATCCTCGGATGTTTATACATTTTTGGAAAGGCTATTCCTCCAGCTGTCCAAAAATGTATAAACTATGGTAATGCTAGCAAAATTGTAGAAGTTATGGCCATTTGAACATTCAAAATCTTTAAACTTGATTTACTCGGAATTGGTGCTAGTTAGAGGGGTCAAAGTCGGCACTTTTTCAAATTGACAACTCCTCGGATGTTTATACATTTTTGGAAAGGCTATTCCTCCAGCTGTCCAAAAATGTATAAACTATGGTAATGCTAGCAAAATTGTAGAAGTTATGGCCATTTGAACATTGAAAATCTTTAAACTTGATTTACTCGGAATTGGTGCTAGTTAGAGGGGTCAAAGTCGGCACTTTTTCAAATTGACAAATCCTCGGATGTTTATACATTTTTGGAAAGGCTATTCCTCCAGCTATCCAAAAATGTATAAACTATGGTAATGCTAGCAAAATTGTAGAAGTTATGGCCATTTGAACATTCAAAATCTTTAAACTTGATTTACTCGGAGTTGGTGCTAGTTAGAGGCGTCCAAGTCGGCACTTTTTCAAATTGACAAATCCTCGGATGTTTATACATTTTTGGAAAGGCTATTCCTCCAGCTGTCCAAAAATGTATAAACTATGGTAATGCTAGCAAAATTGTAGAAGTTATGGCCATTTGAACATTGAAAATCTTTAAACTTGATTTACTCGGAATTGGTGCTAGTTAGAGGGGTCAAAGTCGGCACTTTTTCAAATTGACAATTCCTCGGATGTTTATACATTTTTGGAAATGCTATTCCTCCAGCTGTCCAAAAATGTATAAACTATGGTAATGCTAGCAAAATTGTAGAAGTTATGGCCATTTGAACATTGAAAATCTTTAAACTTGATTTACTCGGAATTGGTGCTAGTTAGAGGGGTCAAAGTCGGCACTTTTTCAAATTGACAAATCCTCGGATGTTTATACATTTTTGGAAAGGCTATTCCTCCAGCTATCCAAAAATGTATAAACTATGGTAATGCTAGCAAAATTGTAGAAGTTATGGCCATTTGAACATTCAAAATCTTTAAACTTGATTTACTCGGAGTTGGTGCTAGTTAGAGGCGTCAAAGTCGGCACTTTTTCAAATTGACAAATCCTCGGATGTTTATACATTTTTGGAAAGGCTATTCCTCCAGCTGTCCAAAAATGTATAAACTATGGTAATGCTAGCAAAATTGTAGAAGTTATGGCCATTTGAACATTGAAAATCTTTAAACTTGATTTACTCGGAATTGGTGCTAGTTAGAGGGGTCAAAGTCGGCACTTTTTCAAATTGACAATTCCTCGGATGTTTATACATTTTTGGAAATGCTATTCCTCCAGCTGTCCAAAAATGTATAAACTATGGTAATGCTAGCAAAATTGTAGAAGTTATGGCCATTTGAACATTGAAAATCTTTAAACTTGATTTACTCGGAATTGGTGCTAGTTAGAGGGGTCAAAGTCGGCACTTTTTCAAATTGACAAATCCTCGGATGTTTATACATTTTTGGAAAGGCTATTCCTCCAGCTATCCAAAAATGTATAAACTATGGTAATGCTAGCAAAATTGTAGAAGTTATGGCCATTTGAACATTCAAAATCTTTAAACTTGATTTACTCGGAGTTGGTGCTAGTTAGAGGCGTCAAAGTCGGCACTTTTTCAAATTGACAAATCCTCGGATGTTTATACATTTTTGGAAAGGCTATTCCTCCAGCTGTCCAAAAATGTATAAACTATGGTAATGCTAGCAAAATTGTAGAAGTTATGGCCATTTGAACATTGAAAATCTTTAAACTTGATTTACTCGGAATTGGTGCTAGTTAGAGGGGTCAAAGTCGGCACTTTTTCAAATTGACAAATCCTCGGATGTTTATACATTTTTGGAAAGGCTATTACCCGAGCTATCCAAAAATGTATAAACTATGGTAATGCTAGCAAAATTGTAGAAGTTATGGCCATTTGAACATTCAAAATCTTTAAACTTGATTTACTCGGAATTGGTGCTAGTTAGAGGGGTCAAAGTCGGCACTTTTTCAAATTGACAAATCCTCGGATGTTTATACATTTTTGGAAAGGCTATTACCCGAGCTATCCAAAAATGTATAAACTATGGTAATGCTAGCAAAATTGTAGAAGTTATGGCCATTTGAACATTCAAAATCTTTAAACTTGATTTACTCGGAATTGGTGCTAGTTAGAGGGGTCAAAGTCGGCACTTTTTCAAATTGACAAATCCTCGGATGTTTATACATTTTTGGAAAGGCTATTCCTCCAGCTGTCCAAAAATGTATAAACTATGGCAATGCTAGCAAAATTGTAGAAGTTATGGCCATTTGAACATTCAAAATCTTTAAACTTGATTTACTCGGAATTGGTGCTAGTTAGAGGGGTCAAAGTCGGCACTTTTTCAAATTGACAAATCCTCGGATGTTTATACATTTTTGGAAAGGCTATTCCTCCAGCTGTCCAAAAATGTATAAACTATGGTAATGCTAGCAAAATTGTAGAAGTTATGGCCATTTGAACATTCAAAATCTTTAAACTTGATTTACTCGGAATTGGTGCTAGTTAGAGGGGTCAAAGTCGGCACTTTTTCAAATTGACAATTCCTCGGATGTTTATACATTTTTGGAAAGGCTATTCCTCCAGCTGTCCAAAAATGTATAAACTATGGTAATGCTAGCAAAATTGTAGAAGTTATGGCCATTTGAACATTCAAAATCTTTAAACTTGATTTACTCGGAATTGGTGCTAGTTAGAGGGGTCAAAGTCGGCACTTTTTCAAATTGACAAATCCTCGGATGTTTATACATTTTTGGAAAGGCTATTCCTCCAGCTGTCCAAAAATGTATAAACTATGGTAATGCTAGCAAAATTGTAGAAGTTATGGCCATTTGAACATTGAAAATCTTTAAACTTGATTTACTCGGAATTGGTGCTAGTTAGAGGGGTCAAAGTCGGCACTTTTTCAAATTGACAAATCCTCGGATGTTTATACATTTTTGGAAAGGCTATTACCCGAGCTATCCAAAAATGTATAAACTATGGTAATGCTAGCAAAATTGTAGAAGTTATGGCCATTTGAACATTCAAAATCTTTAAACTTGATTTACTCGGAACTGGTGCTAGTTAGAGGGGTCAAAGTCGGCACTTTTTCAAATTGACAAATCCTCGGATGTTTATACATTTTTGGAAAGGCTATTACCCGAGCTATCCAAAAATGTATAAACTATGGTAATGCTAGCAAAATTGTAGAAGTTATGGCCATTTGAACATTCAAAATCTTTAAACTTGATTTACTCGGAATTGGTGCTAGTTAGAGGGGTCAAAGTCGGCACTTTTTCAAATTGACAAATCCTCGGATGTTTATACATTTTTGGAAAGGCTATTACCCGAGCTATCCAAAAATGTATAAACTATGGTAATGCTAGCAAAATTGTAGAAGTTATGGCCATTTGAACATTCAAAATCTTTAAACTTGATTTACTCGGAATTGGTGCTAGTTAGAGGGGTCAAAGTCGGCACTTTTTCAAATTGACAAATCCTCGGATGTTTATACATTTTTGGAAAGGCTATTCCTCCAGCTGTCCAAAAATGTATAAACTATGGTAATGCTAGCAAAATTGTAGAAGTTATGGCCATTTGAACATTCAAAATCTTTAAACTTGATTTACTCGGAATTGGTGCTAGTTAGAGGGGTCAAAGTCGGCACTTTTTCAAATTGACAAATCCTCGGATGTTTATACATTTTTGGAAAGGCTATTCCTCCAGCTGTCCAAAAATGTATAAACTATGGTAATGCTAGCAAAATTGTAGAAGTTATGGCCATTTGAACATTCAAAATCTTTAAACTTGATTTACTCGGAATTGGTGCTAGTTAGAGGGGTCAAGTCGGCACTTTTTCAAATTGACAAATCCTCGGATGTTTATACATTTTTGGAAAGGCTATTACCCGAGCTATCCAAAAATGTATAAACTATGTTAATGCTAGCAAAATTGTAGAAGTTATGGCCATTTGAACATTCAAAATCTTTAAACTTGATTTACTCGGAATTGGTGCTAGTTAGAGGGGTCAAAGTCGGCACTTTTTCAAATTGACAAATCCTCGGATGTTTATACATTTTTGGAAAGGCTATTCCTCCAGCTGTCCAAAAATGTATAAACTATGGTAATGCTAGCAAAATTGTAGAAGTTATGGCCATTTGAACATTCAAAATCTTTAAACTTGATTTACTCGGAATTGGTGCTAGTTAGAGGGGTCAAAGTCGGCACTTTTTCAAATTGACAAATCCTCGGATGTTTATACATTTTTGGAAAGGCTATTCCTCCAGCTGTCCAAAAATGTATAAACTATGGTAATGCTAGCAAAATTGTAGAAGTTATGGCCATTTGAACATTCAAAATCTTTAAACTTGATTTACTCGGAATTGGTGCTAGTTAGAGGGGTCAAAGTCGGCACTTTTTCAAATTGACAAATCCTCGGATGTTTATACATTTTTGGAAAGGCTATTCCTCCAGCTGTCCAAAAATGTATAAACTATGGTAATGCTAGCAAAATTGTAGAAGTTATGGCCATTTGAACATTCAAAATCTTTAAACTTGATTTACTCGGAATTGGTGCTAGTTAGAGGGGTCAAAGTCGGCACTTTTTCAAATTGACAAATCCTCGGATGTTTATACATTTTTGGAAAGGCTATTACCCGAGCTATCCAAAAATGTATAAACTATGGTAATGCTAGCAAAATTGTAGAAGTTATGGCCATTTGAACATTCAAAATCTTTAAACTTGATTTACTCGGAATTGGTGCTAGTTAGAGGGGTCAAAGTCGGCACTTTTTCAAATTGACAAATCCTCGGATGTTTATACATTTTTGGAAAGGCTATTACCCGAGCTATCCAAAAATGTATAAACTATGGTAATGCTAGCAAAATTGTAGAAGTTATGGCCATTTGAACATTCAAAATCTTTAAACTTGATTTACTCGGAATTGGTGCTAGTTAGAGGGGTCAAAGTCGGCACTTTTTCAAATTGACAAATCCTCGGATGTTTATACATTTTTGGAAAGGCTATTCCTCCAGCTGTCCAAAAATGTATAAACTATGGTAATGCTAGCAAAATTGTAGAAGTTATGGCCATTTGAACATTCAAAATCTTTAAACTTGATTTACTCGGAATTGGTGCTAGTTAGAGGGGTCAAAGTCGGCACTTTTTCAAATTGACAAATCCTCGGATGTTTATACATTTTTGGAAAGGCTATTACCCGAGCTATCCAAAAATGTATAAACTATGGTAATGCTAGCAAAATTGTAGAAGTTATGGCCATTTGAACATTCAAAATCTTTAAACTTGATTTACTCGGAATTGGTGCTAGTTAGAGGGGTCAAAGTCGGCACTTTTTCAAATTGACAAATCCTCGGATGTTTATACATTTTTGGAAAGGCTATTCCTCCAGCTGTCCAAAAATGTATAAACTATGGTAATGCTAGCAAAATTGTAGAAGTTATGGCCATTTGAACATTCAAAATCTTTAAACTTGATTTACTCGGAATTGGTGCTAGTTAGAGGGGTCAAAGTCGGCACTTTTTCAAATTGACAAATCCTCGGATGTTTATACATTTTTGGAAAGGCTATTCCTCCAGCTGTCCAAAAATGTATAAACTATGGTAATGCTAGCAAAATTGTAGAAGTTATGGCCATTTGAACATTCAAAATCTTTAAACTTGATTTACTCGGAATTGGTGCTAGTTAGAGGGGTCAAAGTCGGCACTTTTTCAAATTGACAAATCCTCGGATGTTTATACATTTTTGGAAAGGCTATTCCTCCAGCTGTCCAAAAATGTATAAACTATGGTAATGCTAGCAAAATTGTAGAAGTTATGGCCATTTGAACATTCAAAATCTTTAAACTTGATTTACTCGGAATTGGTGCTAGTTAGAGGGGTCAAAGTCGGCACTTTTTCAAATTGACAAATCCTCGGATGTTTATACATTTTTGGAAAGGCTATTCCTCCAGCTATCCAAAAATGTATAAACTATGGTAATGCTAGCAAAATTGTAGAAGTTATGGCCATTTGAACATTGAAAATCTTTAAACTTGATTTACTCGGAATTGGTGCTAGTTAGAGGGGTCAAAGTCGGCACTTTTTCAAATTGACAAATCCTCGGATGTTTATACATTTTTGGAAAGGCTATTCCTCCAGCTATCCAAAAATGTATAAACTATGGTAATGCTAGCAAAATTGTAGAAGTTATGGCCATTTGAACATTGAAAATCTTTAAACTTGATTTACTCGGAATTGGTGCTAGTTAGAGGGGTCAAAGTCGGCACTTTTTCAAATTGACAAATCCTCGGATGTTTATACATTTTTGGAAAGGCTATTCCTCCAGCTATCCAAAAATGTATAAACTATGGTAATGCTAGCAAAATTGTAGAAGTTATGGCCATTTGAACATTGAAAATCTTTAAACTTGATTTACTCGGAATTGGTGCTAGTTAGAGGGGTCAAAGTCGGCACTTTTTCAAATTGACAAATATTCGGATGTTTATACATTTTTGGAAAGGCTATTCCTCCAGCTATCCAAAAATGTATAAACTATGGTAATGCTAGCAAAATTGTAGAAGTTATGGCCATTTGAACATTGAAAATCTTTAAACTTGATTTACTCGGAATTGGTGCTAGTTAGAGGGGTCAAAGTCGGCACTTTTTCAAATTGACAAATCCTCGGATGTTAATACATTTTTGGAAAGGCTATTCCTCCAGCTATCCAAAAATGTATAAACTATGGTAATGCTAGCAAAATTGTAGAAGTTATGGCCATTTGAACATTGAAAATCTTTAAACTTGATTTACTCGGAATTGGTGCTAGTTAGAGGGGTCAAAGTCGGCACTTTTTCAAATTGACAAATCCTCGGATGTTTATACATTTTTGGAAAGGCTATTCCTCCAGCTATCCAAAAATGTATAAACTATGGTAATGCTAGCAAAATTGTAGAAGTTATGGCCATTTGAACATTGAAAATCTTTAAACTTGATTTACTCGGAATTGGTGCTAGTTAGAGGGGTCAAAGTCGGCACTTTTTCAAATTGACAAATATTCGGATGTTTATACATTTTTGGAAAGGCTATTCCTCCAGCTATCCAAAAATGTATAAACTATGGTAATGCTAGCAAAATTGTAGAAGTTATGGCCATTTGAACATTGAAAATCTTTAAACTTGATTTACTCGGAATTGGTGCTAGTTAGAGGGGTCAAAGTCGGCACTTTTTCAAATTGACAAATATTCGGATGTTTATACATTTTTGGAAAGGCTATTCCTCCAGCTATCCAAAAATGTATAAACTATGGTAATGCTAGCAAAATTGTAGAAGTTATGGCCATTTGAACATTGAAAATCTTTAAACTTGATTTACTCGGAATTGGTGCTAGTTAGAGGGGTCAAAGTCGGCACTTTTTCAAATTGACAAATCCTCGGATGTTAATACATTTTTGGAAAGGCTATTCCTCCAGCTATCCAAAAATGTATAAACTATGGTAATGCTAGCAAAATTGTAGAAGTTATGGCCATTTGAACATTGAAAATCTTTAAACTTGATTTACTCGGAATTGGTGCTAGTTAGAGGGGTCAAAGTCGGCACTTTTTCAAATTGACAAATCCTCGGATGTTTATACATTTTTGGAAAGGCTATTCCTCCAGCTATCCAAAAATGTATAAACTATGGTAATGCTAGCAAAATTGTAGAAGTTATGGCCATTTGAACATTGAAAATCTTTAAACTTGATTTACTCGGAATTGGTGCTAGTTAGAGGGGTCAAAGTCGGCACTTTTTCAAATTGACAAATATTCGGATGTTTATACATTTTTGGAAAGGCTATTCCTCCAGCTATCCAAAAATGTATAAACTATGGTAATGCTAGCAAAATTGTAGAAGTTATGGCCATTTGAACATTGAAAATCTTTAAACTTGATTTACTCGGAATTGGTGCTAGTTAGAGGGGTCAAAGTCGGCACTTTTTCAAATTGACAAATCCTCGGATGTTAATACATTTTTGGAAAGGCTATTCCTCCAGCTATCCAAAAATGTATAAACTATGGTAATGCTAGCAAAATTGTAGAAGTTATGGCCATTTGAACATTGAAAATCTTTAAACTTGATTTACTCGGAATTGGTGCTAGTTAGAGGGGTCAAAGTCGGCACTTTTTCAAATTGACAAATCCTCGGATGTTAATACATTTTTGGAAAGGCTATTCCTCCAGCTATCCAAAAATGTATAAACTATGGTAATGCTAGCAAAATTGTAGGAGTTATGGCCATTTGAACATTGAAAATCTTTAAACTTGATTTACTCGGAATTGATGCTAGTTAGAGGGGTCAAAGTCGGCACTTTTTCAAATTGACAAATATTCGGATGTTTATACATTTTTGGAAAGGCTATTCCTCCAGCTATCCAAAAATGTACAAACTATGGTAATGCTAGCAAAATTGTAGAAGTTATGGCCATTTGAACATTGAAAATCTTTAAACTTGATTTACTCGGAATTGGTGCTAGTTAGAGGGGTCAAAGTCGGCACTTTTTCAAATTGACAAATCCTCGGATGTTAATACATTTTTGGAAAGGCTATTCCTCCAGCTATCCAAAAATGTATAAACTATGGTAATGCTAGCAAAATTGTAGAAGTTATGGCCATTTGAACATTGAAAATCTTTAAACTTGATTTACTCGGAATTGGTGCTAGTTAGAGGGGTCAAAGTCGGCACCCTTTCAAATTGACAAATCCTCGGATGTTTATACATTTTTGGAAAGGCTATTCCTCCAGCTATCCAAAAATGTATAAACTATGGTAATGCTAGCAAAATTGTAGAAGTTATGGCCATTTGAACATTGAAAATCTTTAAACTTGATTTACTCGGAATTGGTGCTAGTTAGAGGGGTCAAAGTCGCCACTTTTTCAAATTGACAAATATTCGGATGTTTATACATTTTTGGAAAGGCTATTCCTCCAGCTATCCAAAAATGTATAAACTATGGTAATGCTAGCAAAATTGTAGAAGTTATGGCCATTTGAACATTGAAAATCTTTAAACTTGATTTACTCGGAATTGGTGCTAGTTAGAGGGGTCAAAGTCGGCACTTTTTCAAATTGACAAATCCTCGGATGTTAATAAATTTTTGGAAAGGCTATTCCTCCAGCTATCCAAAAATGTATAAACTATGGTAATGCTAGCAAAATTGTAGAAGTTATGGCCATTTGAACATTGAAAATCTTTAAACTTGATTTACTCGGAATTGGTGCTAGTTAGAGGGGTCAAAGTCGGCACTTTTTCAAATTGACAATTCCTCGGATGTTTATACATTTTTGGAAAGGCTATTCCTCCAGCTGTCCAAAAATGTATAAACTATGGTAATGCTAGCAAAATTGTAGAAGTTATGGCCATTTGAACATTCAAAATCTTTAAACTTGATTTACTCGGAGTTGGTGCTAGTTAGAGGCGTCAAAGTCGGCACTTTTTCAAATTGACAAATCCTCGGATGTTTATACATTTTTGGAAAGGCTATTACCCGAGCTATCCAAAAATGTATAAACTATGGTAATGCTAGCAAAATTGTAGAAGTTATGGCCATTTGAACATTGAAAATCTTTAAACTTGATTTACTCGGAATTGGTGCTAGTTAGAGGGGTCAAAGTCGGCACTTTTTCAAATTGACAATTCCTCGGATGTTTATACATTTTTGGAAATGCTATTCCTCCAGCTGTCCAAAAATGTATAAACTATGGTAATGCTAGCAAAATTGTAGAAGTTATGGCCATTTGAACATTGAAAATCTTTAAACTTGATTTACTCGGAATTGGTGCTAGTTAGAGGGGTCAAAGTCGGCACTTTTTCAAATTGACAATTCCTCGGATGTTTATACATTTTTGGAAAGGCTATTCCTCCAGCTGTCCAAAAATGTATAAACTATGGTAATGCTAGCAAAATTGTAGAAGTTATGGCCATTTGAACATTCAAAATCTTTAAACTTGATTTACTCGGAATTGGTGCTAGTTAGAGGGGTCAAAGTCGGCACTTTTTCAAATTGACAATTCCTCGGATGTTTATACATTTTTGGAAAGGCTATTCCTCCAGCTGTCCAAAAATGTATAAACTATGGTAATGCTAGCAAAATTGTAGAAGTTATGGCCATTTGAACATTCAAAATCTTTAAACTTGATTTACTCGGAGTTGGTGCTAGTTAGAGGCGTCAAAGTCGGCACTTTTTCAAATTGACAAATCCTCGGATGTTTATACATTTTTGGAAAGGCTATTACCCGAGCTATCCAAAAATGTATAAACTATGGTAATGCTAGCAAAATTGTAGAAGTTATGGCCATTTGAACATTGAAAATCTTTAAACTTGATTTACTCGGAATTGGTGCTAGTTAGAGGGGTCAAAGTCGGCACTTTTTCAAATTGACAATTCCTCGGATGTTTATACATTTTTGGAAAGGCTATTACCCGAGCTATCCAAAAATGTATAAACTATGGTAATGCTAGCAAAATTGTAGAAGTTATGGCCATTTGAACATTGAAAATCTTTAAACTTGATTTACTCGGAATTGGTGCTAGTTAGAGGGGTCAAAGTCGGCACTTTTTCAAATTGACAATTCCTCGGATGTTTATACATTTTTGGAAAGGCTATTCCTCCAGCTGTCCAAAAATGTATAAACTATGGTAATGCTAGCAAAATTGTAGAAGTTATGGCCATTTGAACATTCAAAATCTTTAAACTTGATTTACTCGAAGTTGGTGCTAGTTAGAGGCGTCAAAGTCGGCACTTTTTCAAATTGACAAATCCTCGGATGTTTATACATTTTTGGAAAGGCTATTACCCGAGCTATCCAAAAATGTATAAACTATGGTAATGCTAGCAAAATTGTAGAAGTTATGGCCATTTGAACATTGAAAATCTTTAAACTTGATTTACTCGGAATTGGTGCTAGTTAGAGGGGTCAAAGTCGGCACTTTTTCAAATTGACAATTCCTCGGATGTTTATACATTTTTGGAAAGGCTATTCCTCCAGCTGTCCAAAAATGTATAAACTATGGTAATGCTAGCAAAATTGTAGAAGTTATGGCCATTTGAACATTCAAAATCTTTAAACTTGATTTACTCGGAGTTGGTGCTAGTTAGAGGCGTCAAAGTCGGCACTTTTTCAAATTGACAAATCCTCGGATGTTTATACATTTTTGGAAAGGCTATTACCCGAGCTATCCAAAAATGTATAAACTATGGTAATGCTAGCAAAATTGTAGAAGTTATGGCCATTTGAACATTGAAAATCTTTAAACTTGATTTACTCGGAATTGGTGCTAGTTAGAGGGGTCAAAGTCGGCACTTTTTCAAATTGACAATTCCTCGGATGTTTATACATTTTTGGAAATGCTATTCCTCCAGCTGTCCAAAAATGTATAAACTATGGTAATGCTAGCAAAATTGTAGAAGTTATGGCCATTTGAACATTGAAAATCTTTAAACTTGATTTACTCGGAATTGGTGCTAGTTAGAGGGGTCAAAGTCGGCACTTTTTCAAATTGACAATTCCTCGGATGTTTATACATTTTTGGAAAGGCTATTACCCGAGCTATCCAAAAATGTATAAACTATGGTAATGCTAGCAAAATTGTAGAAGTTATGGCCATTTGAACATTCAAAATCTTTAAACTTGATTTACTCGGAATTGGTGCTAGTTAGAGGGGTCAAAGTCGGCACTTTTTCAAATTGACAATTCCTCGGATGTTTATACATTTTTGGAAATGCTATTCCTCCAGCTGTCCAAAAATGTATAAACTATGGTAATGCTAGCAAAATTGTAGAAGTTATGGCCATTTGAACATTGAAAATCTTTAAACTTGATTTACTCGGAATTGGTGCTAGTTAGAGGGGTCAAAGTCGGCACTTTTTCAAATTGACAAATCCTCGGATGTTTATACATTTTTGGAAAGGCTATTACCCGAGCTATCCAAAAATGTATAAACTATGGTAATGCTAGCAAAATTGTAGAAGTTATGGCCATTTGAACATTCAAAATCTTTAAACTTGATTTACTCGGAATTGGTGCTAGTTAGAGGGGTCAAAGTCGGCACTTTTTCAAATTGACAATTCCTCGGATGTTTATACATTTTTGGAAAGGCTATTACCCGAGCTATCCAAAAATGTATAAACTATGGTAATGCTAGCAAAATTGTAGAAGTTATGGCCATTTGAACATTGAAAATCTTTAAACTTGATTTACTCGGAATTGGTGCTAGTTAGAGGGGTCAAAGTCGGCACTTTTTCAAATTGACAAATCCTCGGATGTTTATACATTTTTGGAAAGGCTATTACCCGAGCTATCCAAAAATGTATAAACTATGGTAATGCTAGCAAAATTGTAGAAGTTATGGCCATTTGAACATTCAAAATCTTTAAACTTGATTTACTCGGAATTGGTGCTAGTTAGAGGGGTCAAAGTCGGCACTTTTTCAAATTGACAAATCCTCGGATGTTTATACATTTTTGGAAAGGCTATTACCCGAGCTATCCAAAAATGTATAAACTATGGTAATGCTAGCAAAATTGTAGAAGTTATGGCCATTTGAACATTCAAAATCTTTAAACTTGATTTACTCGGAATTGGTGCTAGTTAGAGGGGTCAAAGTCGGCACTTTTTCAAATTGACAATTCCTCGGATGTTTATACATTTTTGGAAAGGCTATTACCCGAGCTATCCAAAAATGTATAAACTATGGTAATGCTAGCAAAATTGTAGAAGTTATGGCCATTTGAACATTGAAAATCTTTAAACTTGATTTACTCGGAATTGGTGCTAGTTAGAGGGGTCAAAGTCGGCACTTTTTCAAATTGACAATTCCTCGGATGTTTATACATTTTTGGAAATGCTATTCCTCCAGCTGTCCAAAAATGTATAAACTATGGTAATGCTAGCAAAATTGTAGAAGTTATGGCCATTTGAACATTGAAAATCTTTAAACTTGATTTACTCGGAATTGGTGCTAGTTAGAGGGGTCAAAGTCGGCACTTTTTCAAATTGACAATTCCTCGGATGTTTATACATTTTTGGAAAGGCTATTACCCGAGCTATCCAAAAATGTATAAACTATGGTAATGCTAGCAAAATTGTAGAAGTTATGGCCATTTGAACATTGAAAATCTTTAAACTTGATTTACTCGGAATTGGTGCTAGTTAGAGGGGTCAAAGTCGGCACTTTTTCAAATTGACAATTCCTCGGATGTTTATACATTTTTGGAAATGCTATTCCTCCAGCTGTCCAAAAATGTATAAACTATGGTAATGCTAGCAAAATTGTAGAAGTTATGGCCATTTGAACATTGAAAATCTTTAAACTTGATTTACTCGGAATTGGTGCTAGTTAGAGGGGTCAAAGTCGGCACTTTTTCAAATTGACAAATCCTCGGATGTTTATACATTTTTGGAAAGGCTATTACCCGAGCTATCCAAAAATGTATAAACTATGGTAATGCTAGCAAAATTGTAGAAGTTATGGCCATTTGAACATTCAAAATCTTTAAACTTGATTTACTCGGAATTGGTGCTAGTTAGAGGGGTCAAAGTCGGCACTTTTTCAAATTGACAATTCCTCGGATGTTTATACATTTTTGGAAAGGCTATTACCCGAGCTATCCAAAAATGTATAAACTATGGTAATGCTAGCAAAATTGTAGAAGTTATGGCCATTTGAACATTGAAAATCTTTAAACTTGATTTACTCGGAATTGGTGCTAGTTAGAGGGGTCAAAGTCGGCACTTTTTCAAATTGACAAATCCTCGGATGTTTATACATTTTTGGAAAGGCTATTACCCGAGCTATCCAAAAATGTATAAACTATGGTAATGCTAGCAAAATTGTAGAAGTTATGGCCATTTGAACATTGAAAATCTTTAAACTTGATTTACTCGGAGTTGGTGCTAGTTAGAGGCGTCAAAGTCGGCACTTTTTCAAATTGACAATTCCTCGGATGTTTATACATTTTTGGAAAGGCTATTCCTCCAGCTGTCCAAAAATGTTTAAACTATGGTAATGCTAGCAAAATTGTAGAAGTTATGGCCATTTGAACATTCAAAATCTTTAAACTTGATTTACTCGGAGTTGGTGCTAGTTAGAGGCGTCAAAGTCGGCACTTTTTCAAATTGACAAATCCTCGGATGTTTATACATTTTTGGAAAGGCTATTCCTCCAGCTGTCCAAAAATGTATAAACTATGGTAATGCTAGCAAAATTGTAGAAGTTATGGCCATTTGAACATTGAAAATCTTTAAACTTGATTTACTCGGAATTGATGCTAGTTAGAGGGGTCAAAGTCGGCACTTTTTCAAATTGACAAATTTTCGGATGTTTATACATTTTTGGAAAGGCTATTCCTCCAGCTGTCCAAAAATGTTTAAACTATGGTAATGCTAGCAAAATTGTAGAAGTTATGGCCATTTGAACATTCAAAATCTTTAAACTTGATTTACTCGGAATTGGTGCTAGTTAGAGGGGTCAAAGTCGGCACTTTTTCAAATTGACAATTCCTCGGATGTTTATACATTTTTGGAAAGGCTATTCCTCCAGCTGTCCAAAAATGTTTAAACTATGGTAATGCTAGCAAAATTGTAGAAGTTATGGCCATTTGAACATTCAAAATCTTTAAACTTGATTTACTCGGAGTTGGTGCTAGTTAGAGGCGTCAAAGTCGGCACTTTTTCAAATTGACAAATCCTCGGATGTTTATACATTTTTGGAAAGGCTATTCCTCCAGCTGTCCAAAAATGTATAAACTATGGTAATGCTAGCAAAATTGTAGAAGTTATGGCCATTTGAACATTGAAAATCTTTAAACTTGATTTACTCGGAATTGGTGCTAGTTAGAGGGGTCAAAGTCGGCACTTTTTCAAATTGACAAATCCTCGGATGTTTATACATTTTTGGAAAGGCTATTCCTCCAGCTGTCCAAAAATGTTTAAACTATGGTAATGCTAGCAAAATTGTAGAAGTTATGGCCATTTGAACTTTGAAAATCTTTAAACTTGATTTACTCGGAATTGGTGCTAGTTAGAGGGGTCAAAGTCGGCACTTTTTCAAATTGACAAATCCTCGGATGTTTATACATTTTTGGAAAGGCTATTACCCGAGCTATCCAAAAATGTATAAACTATGGTAATGCTAGCAAAATTGTAGAAGTTATGGCCATTTGAACATTGAAAATCTTTAAACTTGATTTACTCGGAGTTGGTGCTAGTTAGAGGCGTCAAAGTCGGCACTTTTTCAAATTGACAATTCCTCGGATGTTTATACATTTTTGGAAAGGCTATTCCTCCAGCTGTCCAAAAATGTTTAAACTATGGTAATGCTAGCAAAATTGTAGAAGTTATGGCCATTTGAACATTCAAAATCTTTAAACTTGATTTACTCGGAGTTGGTGCTAGTTAGAGGCGTCAAAGTCGGCACTTTTTCAAATTGACAAATCCTCGGATGTTTATACATTTTTGGAAAGGCTATTCCTCCAGCTGTCCAAAAATGTATAAACTATGGTAATGCTAGCAAAATTGTAGAAGTTATGGCCATTTGAACATTGAAAATCTTTAAACTTGATTTACTCGGAATTGGTGCTAGTTAGAGGGGTCAAAGTCGGCACTTTTTCAAATTGACAAATCCTCGGATGTTTATACATTTTTGGAAAGGCTATTCCTCCAGCTGTCCAAAAATGTTTAAACTATGGTAATGCTAGCAAAATTGTAGAAGTTATGGCCATTTGAACATTGAAAATCTTTAAACTTGATTTACTCGGAATTGGTGCTAGTTAGAGGGGTCAAAGTCGGCACTTTTTCAAATTGACAAATCCTCGGATGTTTATACATTTTTGGAAAGGCTATTCCTCCAGCTGTCCAAAAATGGGTTAGAGGGGTCAAAGTCGGCACTTTTTCAAATTGACAAATCCTCGGATGTTTATACATTTTTGGAAAGGCTATTCCTCCAGCTGTCCAAAAATGTTTAAACTATGGTAATGCTAGCAAAATTGTAGAAGTTATGGCCATTTGAACTTTGAAAATCTTTAAACTTGATTTACTCGGAATTGGTGCTAGTTAGAGGGGTCAAAGTCGGCACTTTTTCAAATTGACAAATCCTCGGATGTTTATACATTTTTGGAAAGGCTATTACCCGAGCTATCCAAAAATGTATAAACTATGGTAATGCTAGCAAAATTGTAGAAGTTATGGCCATTTGAACATTGAAAATCTTTAAACTTGATTTACTCGGAGTTGGTGCTAGTTAGAGGCGTCAAAGTCGGCACTTTTTCAAATTGACAATTCCTCGGATGTTTATACATTTTTGGAAAGGCTATTCCTCCAGCTGTCCAAAAATGTTTAAACTATGGTAATGCTAGCAAAATTGTAGAAGTTATGGCCATTTGAACATTCAAAATCTTTAAACTTGATTTACTCGGAGTTGGTGCTAGTTAGAGGCGTCAAAGTCGGCACTTTTTCAAATTGACAAATCCTCGGATGTTTATACATTTTTGGAAAGGCTATTCCTCCAGCTGTCCAAAAATGTATAAACTATGGTAATGCTAGCAAAATTGTAGAAGTTATGGCCATTTGAACATTCAAAATCTTTAAACTTGATTTACTCGGAATTGGTGCTAGTTAGAGGGGTCAAAGTCGGCACTTTTTCAAATTGGCAAATCCTCGGATGTTTATACATTTTTGGAAAGGCTATTCCTCCAGCTATCCAAAAATGTATAAACTATGGTAATGCTAGCAAAATTGTAGAAGTTATGGCCATTTGAACATTCAAAATCTTTAAACTTGATTTACTCGGAATTGGTGCTAGTTAGAGGGGTCAAAGTCGGCACTTTTTCAAATTGACCAATCCTCGGATGTTTATACATTTTTGGATAGGCTATTCCTCCAGCTATCCAAAAATGTATAAACTATGGTAATGCTAGCAAAATTGTAGAAGTTATGGCCATTTGAACATTCAAAATCTTTAAACTTGATTTACTCGGAATTGGTGCTAGTTAGAGGGGTCAAAGTCGGCACTTTTTCAAATTGACAAATCCTCGGATGTTTATACATTTTTGGAAAGGCTATTCCTCCAGCTATCCAAAAATGTATAAACTATGGTAATGCTAGCAAAATTGTAGAAGTTATGGCCATTTGAACATTCAAAACCTTTAAACTTGATTTACACGGAATTGGTGCTAGTTAGAGGGGTCAAAGTCGGCACTTTTTCAAATTGACCAATCCTCGGATGTTTATACATTTTTGGAAAGGCTATTCCTCCAGCTATCCAAAAATGTATAAACTATGGTAATGCTAGCAAAATTGTAGAAGTTATGGCCATTTGAACATTCAAAATCTTTAAACTTGATTTACTCGGAATTGGTGCTAGTTAGAGGGGTCAAAGTCGGCACTTTTTCAAATTGACCAATCCTCGGATGTTTATACATTTTTGGAAAGGCTATTCCTCCAGCTATCCAAAAATGTATAAACTATGGTAATGCTAGCAAAATTGTAGAAGTTATGGCCATTTGAACATTCAAAACCTTTAAACTTGATTTACTCGGAATTGGTGCTAGTTAGAGGGGTCAAAGTCGGCACTTTTTCAAATTGACCAATCCTCGGATGTTTATACATTTTTGGAAAGGCTATTCCTCCAGCTATCCAAAAATGTATAAACTATGGTAATGCTAGCAAAATTGCAGAAGTTATGGCCATTTGAACATTCAAAACCTTTAAACTTGATTTACTCGGAATTGGTGCTAGTTAGAGGGGTCAAAGTCGGCACTTTTTCAAATTGACCAATCCTCGGATGTTTATACATTTTTGGAAAGGCTATTCCTCCAGCTATCCAAAAATGTATAAACTATGGTAATGCTAGCAAAATTGTAGAAGTTATGGCCATTTGAACATTCAAAACCTTTAAACTTGATTTACTCGGAATTGGTGCTAGTTAGAGGGGTCAAAGTCGGCACTTTTTCAAATTGACCAATCCTCGGATGTTTATACATTTTTGGAAAGGCTATTCCTCCAGCTATCCAAAAATGTATAAACTATGGTAATGCTAGCAAAATTGTAGAAGTTATGGCCATTTGAACATTCAAAACCTTTAAACTTGATTTACTCGGAATTGGTGCTAGTTAGAGGGGTCAAAGTCGGCACTTTTTCAAATTGACAAATCCTCGGATGTTTATACATTTTTGGAAAGGCTATTCCTCCAGCTATCCAAAAATGTATAAACTATGGTAATGCTAGCAAAATTGTAGAAGTTATGGCCATTTGAACATTCAAAACCTTTAAACTTGATTTACTCGGAATTGGTGCTAGTTAGAGGGGTCAAAGTCGGCACTTTTTCAAATTGACCAATCCTCGGATGTTTATACATTTTTGGAAAGGCTATTCCTCCAGCTATCCAAAAATGTATAAACTATGGTAATGCTAGCAAAATTGTAGAAGTTATGGCCATTTGAACATTCAAAACCTTTAAACTTGATTTACTCGGAATTGGTGCTAGTTAGAGGGGTCAAAGTCGGCACTTTTTCAAATTGACAAATCCTCGGATGTTTATACATTTTTGGAAAGGCTATTCCTCCAGCTATCCAAAAATGTATAAACTATGGTAATGCTAGCAAAATTGTAGAAGTTATGGCCATTTGAACATTCAAAACCTTTAAACTTGATTTACTCGGAATTGGTGCTAGTTAGAGGGGTCAAAGTCGGCACTTTTTCAAATTGACAAATCCTCGGATGTTTATACATTTTTGGAAAGGCTATTCCTCCAGCTATCCAAAAATGTATAAACTATGGTAATGCTAGCAAAATTGTAGAAGTTATGGCCATTTGAACACTCAAAATCTTTAAACTTGATTTACTCGGAATTGGTGCTAGTTAGAGGGGTCAAAGTCGGCACTTTTTCAAATTGACAAATCCTCGGATGTTTTTACATTTTTGGAAAGGCTATTCCTCCAGCTATCCAAAAATGTATAAACTATGGTAATGCTAGCAAAATTGTAGAAGTTATGGCGATTTGAACACTCAAAATCTTTAAACTTGATTTACTCGGAACTGGTGCTAGTTAGAGGGGTCAAAGTCGGCACTTTTTCAAATTGACAAATCCTCGGATGTTTATACATTTTTTGAAAGGCTATTCCTCCAGCTATCCAAAAATGTATAAACT
>CATOCK010000039.1:0-90000 GCA_951509765.1 Sphenella marginata
AAAAAATTAATTAAAAAAAGGCAGTAGGGTGTTAACTACTTGTCCGTATATTTTGCGTGTTTGCTATCCGATTTGCGTAATTTTTGGCAGGAGTATACAATATACTATTGGGAAGCATCTCACTAACTTTCATTGAAATACCTTCTTGAAATTTCAAGCAATTGCCTTTGAAAATAGCTGACCTTTTATGCTAAAAAGTGGGCGGCGCCACGCCTACTTCACCAAAATCCACAAAATTTTTATACAGTTCTGTTTTGCTGAAAAGGCTTGTTATGTGTGTAAAATCTTATTTATATAACTTATACAATTAAGGAAATATCGCGATTTTAATTTTACGAAGAAATTTTTTGGAACTGTGTTCAAAAAGTGGGCGTGTCCATTCACCGATTTTGTTAATTTTTTCAGCAAAGAGTTAGCTTTATATGTTGAACACTTTCTCTAAATATCGTTTCAATAAGTCAATTTTTACCGGAGTTATGGCATGGAAAGTTTTGTAGAATAATCCCCCATAAAGGGGCGGGGCCACGCCCATTTTCCAAAAATTTGGTGCTTTCGACTTTCTTTGCCCACGAACACTTTAGGGGTGAAATAGAAATGATATACAGCTAGTTTAAGCAAAGTTATAGCATATTCAATATATCCATGATCCTTTTCAAAATCTTTCGTATAAAATTGGGCTTGCACCTAATCCGATTTCGCTAATTTTTTTTCGAAATATTGCCTGTACTAATAGAAATATGTGTGCTGAATTTTATTTGCCTATCTTGAGCGGTTTTTGATTTATGATTAATAATATTTCCAAATTTGACTTAATCAAAAGTGGGCGGTGCCACGCCCTTTTTTAAAAATTTCTTCAGAAATTTATTTTTTGCCTTAACGCTAAGGTACACACCAAATTTTATCCTTATAGGTGTATTATGTACTGAATAATCACTCTTTTTGTATTTTCGAAAATATTATATATATAGAAAGTGGGCGTGGCTTTTAACCGATTTTGCCTATTTTCAATAGCGTTCAGAGATAAGTAAAAAGGAACCTGCATACCAAGTTTCATTGAGATATCTCAAGATTTACTCAAGTTATCGTGTTTACAGACGGACGGACGGACGGACGGACGGACGGACGGACGGACGGACGGACGGACATGGCTCAATCAATTTCTCTTCTCCTCCTGAACATTTTGATATATATAAGTCAATATCTATCTCGATTCGTTTATGCCGTTACATACTACCGTTAGGCGAATGAAGTTAATATACCTTGTGTGCGAAGCACTACTAGGTATAAAAAGGCAGTAGGGTGTTAACTACTTGTCCGTATATTTTGCGTGTTTGCTATCCGATTTGCGTAATTTTTGGCAGGAGTATACAATATACTATTGGGAAGCATCTCACTAACTTTCATTGAAATACCTTCTTGAAATTTCAAGCAATTGCCTTTGAAAATAGCTGACCTTTTATGCTAAAAAGTGGGCGGCGCCACGCCTACTTCACCAAAATCCACAAAATTTTTATACAGTTCTGTTTTGCTGAAAAGGCTTGTTATGTGTGTAAAATCTTATTTATATAACTTATACAATTAAGGAAATATCGCGATTTTAATTTTACGAAGAAATTTTTTGGAACTGTGTTCAAAAAGTGGGCGTGTCCATTCACCGATTTTGTTAATTTTTTCAGCAAAGAGTTAGCTTTATATGTTGAACACTTTCTCTAAATATCGTTTCAATAAGTCAATTTTTACCGGAGTTATGGCATGGAAAGTTTTGTAGAATAATCCCCCATAAAGGGGCGGGGCCACGCCCATTTTCCAAAAATTTGGTGCTTTCGACTTTCTTTGCCCACGAACACTTTAGGGGTGAAATAGAAATGATATACAGCTAGTTTAAGCAAAGTTATAGCATATTCAATATATCCATGATCCTTTTCAAAATCTTTCGTATAAAATTGGGCTTGGACCTAATCCGATTTCGCTAATTTTTTTTCGAAATATTGCCTGTACTAATAGAAATATGTGTGCTGAATTTTATTTGCCTATCTTGAGCGGTTTTTGATTTATGATTAATAATATTTCCAAATTTGACTTAATCAAAAGTGGGCGGTGCCACGCCCTTTTTTAAAAATTTCTTCAGAAATTTATTTTTTGCCTTAACGCTAAGGTACACACCAAATTTTATCCTTATAGGTGTATTATGTACTGAATAATCACTCTTTTTGTATTTTCGAAAATATTATATATATAGAAAGTGGGCGTGGCTTTTAACCGATTTTGCCTATTTTCAATAGCGTTCAGAGATAAGTAAAAAGGAACCTGCATACCAAGTTTCATTGAGATATCTCAAGATTTACTCAAGTTATCGTGTTTACAGACGGACGGACGGACGGACGGACGGACGGACGGACGGACGGACGGACGGACGGACATGGCTCAATCAATTTCTCTTCTCCTCCTGAACATTTTGATATATATAAGTCAATATCTATCTCGATTCGTTTATGCCGTTACATACTACCGTTAGGCGAATGAAGTTAATATACCTTGTGTGCGAAGCACTACTAGGTATAAAAAGGCAGTAGGGTGTTAACTACTTGTCCGTATATTTTGCGTGTTTGCTATCCGATTTGCGTAATTTTTGGCAGGAGTATACAATATACTATTGGGAAGCATCTCACTAACTTTCATTGAAATACCTTCTTGAAATTTCAAGCAATTGCCTTTGAAAATAGCTGACCTTTTATGCTAAAAAGTGGGCGGCGCCACGCCTACTTCACCAAAATCCACAAAATTTTTATACAGTTCTGTTTTGCTGAAAAGGCTTGTTATGTGTGTAAAATCTTATTTATATAACTTATACAATTAAGGAAATATCGCGATTTTAATTTTACGAAGAAATTTTTTGGAACTGTGTTCAAAAAGTGGGCGTGTCCATTCACCGATTTTGTTAATTTTTTCAGCAAAGAGTTAGCTTTATATGTTGAACACTTTCTCTAAATATCGTTTCAATAAGTCAATTTTTACCGGAGTTATGGCATGGAAAGTTTTGTAGAATAATCCCCCATAAAGGGGCGGGGCCACGCCCATTTTCCAAAAATTTGGTGCTTTCGACTTTCTTTGCCCACGAACACTTTAGGGGTGAAATAGAAATGATATACAGCTAGTTTAAGCAAAGTTATAGCATATTCAATATATCCATGATCCTTTTCAAAATCTTTCGTATAAAATTGGGCTTGCACCTAATCCGATTTCGCTAATTTTTTTTCGAAATATTGCCTGTACTAATAGAAATATGTGTGCTGAATTTTATTTGCCTATCTTGAGCGGTTTTTGATTTATGATTAATAATATTTCCAAATTTGACTTAATCAAAAGTGGGCGGTGCCACGCCCTTTTTTAAAAATTTCTTCAGAAATTTATTTTTTGCCTTAACGCTAAGGTACACACCAAATTTTATCCTTATAGGTGTATTATGTACTGAATAATCACTCTTTTTGTATTTTCGAAAATATTATATATATAGAAAGTGGGCGTGGCTTTTAACCGATTTTGCCTATTTTCAATAGCGTTCAGAGATAAGTAAAAAGGAACCTGCATACCAAGTTTCATTGAGATATCTCAAGATTTACTCAAGTTATCGTGTTTACAGACGGACGGACGGACGGACGGACGGACGGACGGACGGACGGACGGACGGACATGGCTCAATCAATTTCTCTTCTCCTCCTGAACATTTTGATATATATAAGTCAATATCTATCTCGATTCGTTTATGCCGTTACATACTACCGTTAGGCGAATGAAGTTAATATACCTTGTGTGCGAAGCACTACTAGGTATAAAAAGGCAGTAGGGTGTTAACTACTTGTCCGTATATTTTGCGTGTTTGCTATCCGATTTGCGTAATTTTTGGCAGGAGTATACAATATACTATTGGGAAGCATCTCACTAACTTTCATTGAAATACCTTCTTGAAATTTCAAGCAATTGCCTTTGAAAATAGCTGACCTTTTATGCTAAAAAGTGGGCGGCGCCACGCCTACTTCACCAAAATCCACAAAATTTTTATACAGTTCTGTTTTGCTGAAAAGGCTTGTTATGTGTGTAAAATCTTATTTATATAACTTATACAATTAAGGAAATATCGCGATTTTAATTTTACGAAGAAATTTTTTGGAACTGTGTTCAAAAAGTGGGCGTGTCCATTCACCGATTTTGTTAATTTTTTCAGCAAAGAGTTAGCTTTATATGTTGAACACTTTCTCTAAATATCGTTTCAATAAGTCAATTTTTACCGGAGTTATGGCATGGAAAGTTTTGTAGAATAATCCCCCATAAAGGGGCGGGGCCACGCCCATTTTCCAAAAATTTGGTGCTTTCGACTTTCTTTGCCCACGAACACTTTAGGGGTGAAATAGAAATGATATACAGCTAGTTTAAGCAAAGTTATAGCATATTCAATATATCCATGATCCTTTTCAAAATCTTTCGTATAAAATTGGGCTTGGACCTAATCCGATTTCGCTAATTTTTTTTCGAAATATTGCCTGTACTAATAGAAATATGTGTGCTGAATTTTATTTGCCTATCTTGAGCGGTTTTTGATTTATGATTAATAATATTTCCAAATTTGACTTAATCAAAAGTGGGCGGTGCCACGCCCTTTTTTAAAAATTTCTTCAGAAATTTATTTTTTGCCTTAACGCTAAGGTACACACCAAATTTTATCCTTATAGGTGTATTATGTACTGAATAATCACTCTTTTTGTATTTTCGAAAATATTATATATATAGAAAGTGGGCGTGGCTTTTAACCGATTTTGCCTATTTTCAATAGCGTTCAGAGATAAGTAAAAAGGAACCTGCATACCAAGTTTCATTGAGATATCTCAAGATTTACTCAAGTTATCGTGTTTACAGACGGACGGACGGACGGACGGACGGACGGACGGACGGACGGACGGACGGACGGACGGACGGACATGGCTCAATCAATTTCTCTTCTCCTCCTGAACATTTTGATATATATAAGTCAATATCTATCTCGATTCGTTTATGCCGTTACATACTACCGTTAGGCGAATGAAGTTAATATACCTTGTGTGCGAAGCACTACTAGGTATAAAAAGGCAGTAGGGTGTTAACTACTTGTCCGTATATTTTGCGTGTTTGCTATCCGATTTGCGTAATTTTTGGCAGGAGTATACAATATACTATTGGGAAGCATCTCACTAACTTTCATTGAAATACCTTCTTGAAATTTCAAGCAATTGCCTTTGAAAATAGCTGACCTTTTATGCTAAAAAGTGGGCGGCGCCACGCCTACTTCACCAAAATCCACAAAATTTTTATACAGTTCTGTTTTGCTGAAAAGGCTTGTTATGTGTGTAAAATCTTATTTATATAACTTATACAATTAAGGAAATATCGCGATTTTAATTTTACGAAGAAATTTTTTGGAACTGTGTTCAAAAAGTGGGCGTGTCCATTCACCGATTTTGTTAATTTTTTCAGCAAAGAGTTAGCTTTATATGTTGAACACTTTCTCTAAATATCGTTTCAATAAGTCAATTTTTACCGGAGTTATGGCATGGAAAGTTTTGTAGAATAATCCCCCATAAAGGGGCGGGGCCACGCCCATTTTCCAAAAATTTGGTGCTTTCGACTTTCTTTGCCCACGAACACTTTAGGGGTGAAATAGAAATGATATACAGCTAGTTTAAGCAAAGTTATAGCATATTCAATATATCCATGATCCTTTTCAAAATCTTTCGTATAAAATTGGGCTTGGACCTAATCCGATTTCGCTAATTTTTTTTCGAAATATTGCCTGTACTAATAGAAATATGTGTGCTGAATTTTATTTGCCTATCTTGAGCGGTTTTTGATTTATGATTAATAATATTTCCAAATTTGACTTAATCAAAAGTGGGCGGTGCCACGCCCTTTTTTAAAAATTTCTTCAGAAATTTATTTTTTGCCTTAACGCTAAGGTACACACCAAATTTTATCCTTATAGGTGTATTATGTACTGAATAATCACTCTTTTTGTATTTTCGAAAATATTATATATATAGAAAGTGGGCGTGGCTTTTAACCGATTTTGCCTATTTTCAATAGCGTTCAGAGATAAGTAAAAAGGAACCTGCATACCAAGTTTCATTGAGATATCTCAAGATTTACTCAAGTTATCGTGTTTACAGACGGACGGACGGACGGACGGACGGACGGACGGACGGACGGACGGACGGACGGACGGACGGACATGGCTCAATCAATTTCTCTTCTCCTCCTGAACATTTTGATATATATAAGTCAATATCTATCTCGATTCGTTTATGCCGTTACATACTACCGTTAGGCGAATGAAGTTAATATACCTTGTGTGCGAAGCACTACTAGGTATAAAAAGGCAGTAGGGTGTTAACTACTTGTCCGTATATTTTGCGTGTTTGCTATCCGATTTGCGTAATTTTTGGCAGGAGTATACAATATACTATTGGGAAGCATCTCACTAACTTTCATTGAAATACCTTCTTGAAATTTCAAGCAATTGCCTTTGAAAATAGCTGACCTTTTATGCTAAAAAGTGGGCGGCGCCACGCCTACTTCACCAAAATCCACAAAATTTTTATACAGTTCTGTTTTGCTGAAAAGGCTTGTTATGTGTGTAAAATCTTATTTATATAACTTATACAATTAAGGAAATATCGCGATTTTAATTTTACGAAGAAATTTTTTGGAACTGTGTTCAAAAAGTGGGCGTGTCCATTCACCGATTTTGTTAATTTTTTCAGCAAAGAGTTAGCTTTATATGTTGAACACTTTCTCTAAATATCGTTTCAATAAGTCAATTTTTACCGGAGTTATGGCATGGAAAGTTTTGTAGAATAATCCCCCATAAAGGGGCGGGGCCACGCCCATTTTCCAAAAATTTGGTGCTTTCGACTTTCTTTGCCCACGAACACTTTAGGGGTGAAATAGAAATGATATACAGCTAGTTTAAGCAAAGTTATAGCATATTCAATATATCCATGATCCTTTTCAAAATCTTTCGTATAAAATTGGGCTTGCACCTAATCCGATTTCGCTAATTTTTTTTCGAAATATTGCCTGTACTAATAGAAATATGTGTGCTGAATTTTATTTGCCTATCTTGAGCGGTTTTTGATTTATGATTAATAATATTTCCAAATTTGACTTAATCAAAAGTGGGCGGTGCCACGCCCTTTTTTAAAAATTTCTTCAGAAATTTATTTTTTGCCTTAACGCTAAGGTACACACCAAATTTTATCCTTATAGGTGTATTATGTACTGAATAATCACTCTTTTTGTATTTTCGAAAATATTATATATATAGAAAGTGGGCGTGGCTTTTAACCGATTTTGCCTATTTTCAATAGCGTTCAGAGATAAGTAAAAAGGAACCTGCATACCAAGTTTCATTGAGATATCTCAAGATTTACTCAAGTTATCGTGTTTACAGACGGACGGACGGACGGACGGACGGACGGACGGACGGACGGACATGGCTCAATCAATTTCTCTTCTCCTCCTGAACATTTTGATATATATAAGTCAATATCTATCTCGATTCGTTTATGCCGTTACATACTACCGTTAGGCGAATGAAGTTAATATACCTTGTGTGCGAAGCACTACTAGGTATAAAAAGGCAGTAGGGTGTTAACTACTTGTCCGTATATTTTGCGTGTTTGCTATCCGATTTGCGTAATTTTTGGCAGGAGTATACAATATACTATTGGGAAGCATCTCACTAACTTTCATTGAAATACCTTCTTGAAATTTCAAGCAATTGCCTTTGAAAATAGCTGACCTTTTATGCTAAAAAGTGGGCGGCGCCACGCCTACTTCACCAAAATCCACAAAATTTTTATACAGTTCTGTTTTGCTGAAAAGGCTTGTTATGTGTGTAAAATCTTATTTATATAACTTATACAATTAAGGAAATATCGCGATTTTAATTTTACGAAGAAATTTTTTGGAACTGTGTTCAAAAAGTGGGCGTGTCCATTCACCGATTTTGTTAATTTTTTCAGCAAAGAGTTAGCTTTATATGTTGAACACTTTCTCTAAATATCGTTTCAATAAGTCAATTTTTACCGGAGTTATGGCATGGAAAGTTTTGTAGAATAATCCCCCATAAAGGGGCGGGGCCACGCCCATTTTCCAAAAATTTGGTGCTTTCGACTTTCTTTGCCCACGAACACTTTAGGGGTGAAATAGAAATGATATACAGCTAGTTTAAGCAAAGTTATAGCATATTCAATATATCCATGATCCTTTTCAAAATCTTTCGTATAAAATTGGGCTTGGACCTAATCCGATTTCGCTAATTTTTTTTCGAAATATTGCCTGTACTAATAGAAATATGTGTGCTGAATTTTATTTGCCTATCTTGAGCGGTTTTTGATTTATGATTAATAATATTTCCAAATTTGACTTAATCAAAAGTGGGCGGTGCCACGCCCTTTTTTAAAAATTTCTTCAGAAATTTATTTTTTGCCTTAACGCTAAGGTACACACCAAATTTTATCCTTATAGGTGTATTATGTACTGAATAATCACTCTTTTTGTATTTTCGAAAATATTATATATATAGAAAGTGGGCGTGGCTTTTAACCGATTTTGCCTATTTTCAATAGCGTTCAGAGATAAGTAAAAAGGAACCTGCATACCAAGTTTCATTGAGATATCTCAAGATTTACTCAAGTTATCGTGTTTACAGACGGACGGACGGACGGACGGACGGACGGACGGACGGACGGACGGACGGACGGACGGACGGACATGGCTCAATCAATTTCTCTTCTCCTCCTGAACATTTTGATATATATAAGTCAATATCTATCTCGATTCGTTTATGCCGTTACATACTACCGTTAGGCGAATGAAGTTAATATACCTTGTGTGCGAAGCACTACTAGGTATAAAAAGGCAGTAGGGTGTTAACTACTTGTCCGTATATTTTGCGTGTTTGCTATCCGATTTGCGTAATTTTTGGCAGGAGTATACAATATACTATTGGGAAGCATCTCACTAACTTTCATTGAAATACCTTCTTGAAATTTCAAGCAATTGCCTTTGAAAATAGCTGACCTTTTATGCTAAAAAGTGGGCGGCGCCACGCCTACTTCACCAAAATCCACAAAATTTTTATACAGTTCTGTTTTGCTGAAAAGGCTTGTTATGTGTGTAAAATCTTATTTATATAACTTATACAATTAAGGAAATATCGCGATTTTAATTTTACGAAGAAATTTTTTGGAACTGTGTTCAAAAAGTGGGCGTGTCCATTCACCGATTTTGTTAATTTTTTCAGCAAAGAGTTAGCTTTATATGTTGAACACTTTCTCTAAATATCGTTTCAATAAGTCAATTTTTACCGGAGTTATGGCATGGAAAGTTTTGTAGAATAATCCCCCATAAAGGGGCGGGGCCACGCCCATTTTCCAAAAATTTGGTGCTTTCGACTTTCTTTGCCCACGAACACTTTAGGGGTGAAATAGAAATGATATACAGCTAGTTTAAGCAAAGTTATAGCATATTCAATATATCCATGATCCTTTTCAAAATCTTTCGTATAAAATTGGGCTTGCACCTAATCCGATTTCGCTAATTTTTTTTCGAAATATTGCCTGTACTAATAGAAATATGTGTGCTGAATTTTATTTGCCTATCTTGAGCGGTTTTTGATTTATGATTAATAATATTTCCAAATTTGACTTAATCAAAAGTGGGCGGTGCCACGCCCTTTTTTAAAAATTTCTTCAGAAATTTATTTTTTGCCTTAACGCTAAGGTACACACCAAATTTTATCCTTATAGGTGTATTATGTACTGAATAATCACTCTTTTTGTATTTTCGAAAATATTATATATATAGAAAGTGGGCGTGGCTTTTAACCGATTTTGCCTATTTTCAATAGCGTTCAGAGATAAGTAAAAAGGAACCTGCATACCAAGTTTCATTGAGATATCTCAAGATTTACTCAAGTTATCGTGTTTACAGACGGACGGACGGACGGACGGACGGACGGACGGACGGACGGACGGACGGACGGACATGGCTCAATCAATTTCTCTTCTCCTCCTGAACATTTTGATATATATAAGTCAATATCTATCTCGATTCGTTTATGCCGTTACATACTACCGTTAGGCGAATGAAGTTAATATACCTTGTGTGCGAAGCACTACTAGGTATAAAAAGGCAGTAGGGTGTTAACTACTTGTCCGTATATTTTGCGTGTTTGCTATCCGATTTGCGTAATTTTTGGCAGGAGTATACAATATACTATTGGGAAGCATCTCACTAACTTTCATTGAAATACCTTCTTGAAATTTCAAGCAATTGCCTTTGAAAATAGCTGACCTTTTATGCTAAAAAGTGGGCGGCGCCACGCCTACTTCACCAAAATCCACAAAATTTTTATACAGTTCTGTTTTGCTGAAAAGGCTTGTTATGTGTGTAAAATCTTATTTATATAACTTATACAATTAAGGAAATATCGCGATTTTAATTTTACGAAGAAATTTTTTGGAACTGTGTTCAAAAAGTGGGCGTGTCCATTCACCGATTTTGTTAATTTTTTCAGCAAAGAGTTAGCTTTATATGTTGAACACTTTCTCTAAATATCGTTTCAATAAGTCAATTTTTACCGGAGTTATGGCATGGAAAGTTTTGTAGAATAATCCCCCATAAAGGGGCGGGGCCACGCCCATTTTCCAAAAATTTGGTGCTTTCGACTTTCTTTGCCCACGAACACTTTAGGGGTGAAATAGAAATGATATACAGCTAGTTTAAGCAAAGTTATAGCATATTCAATATATCCATGATCCTTTTCAAAATCTTTCGTATAAAATTGGGCTTGCACCTAATCCGATTTCGCTAATTTTTTTTCGAAATATTGCCTGTACTAATAGAAATATGTGTGCTGAATTTTATTTGCCTATCTTGAGCGGTTTTTGATTTATGATTAATAATATTTCCAAATTTGACTTAATCAAAAGTGGGCGGTGCCACGCCCTTTTTTAAAAATTTCTTCAGAAATTTATTTTTTGCCTTAACGCTAAGGTACACACCAAATTTTATCCTTATAGGTGTATTATGTACTGAATAATCACTCTTTTTGTATTTTCGAAAATATTATATATATAGAAAGTGGGCGTGGCTTTTAACCGATTTTGCCTATTTTCAATAGCGTTCAGAGATAAGTAAAAAGGAACCTGCATACCAAGTTTCATTGAGATATCTCAAGATTTACTCAAGTTATCGTGTTTACAGACGGACGGACGGACGGACGGACGGACGGACGGACGGACGGACGGACGGACATGGCTCAATCAATTTCTCTTCTCCTCCTGAACATTTTGATATATATAAGTCAATATCTATCTCGATTCGTTTATGCCGTTACATACTACCGTTAGGCGAATGAAGTTAATATACCTTGTGTGCGAAGCACTACTAGGTATAAAAAGGCAGTAGGGTGTTAACTACTTGTCCGTATATTTTGCGTGTTTGCTATCCGATTTGCGTAATTTTTGGCAGGAGTATACAATATACTATTGGGAAGCATCTCACTAACTTTCATTGAAATACCTTCTTGAAATTTCAAGCAATTGCCTTTGAAAATAGCTGACCTTTTATGCTAAAAAGTGGGCGGCGCCACGCCTACTTCACCAAAATCCACAAAATTTTTATACAGTTCTGTTTTGCTGAAAAGGCTTGTTATGTGTGTAAAATCTTATTTATATAACTTATACAATTAAGGAAATATCGCGATTTTAATTTTACGAAGAAATTTTTTGGAACTGTGTTCAAAAAGTGGGCGTGTCCATTCACCGATTTTGTTAATTTTTTCAGCAAAGAGTTAGCTTTATATGTTGAACACTTTCTCTAAATATCGTTTCAATAAGTCAATTTTTACCGGAGTTATGGCATGGAAAGTTTTGTAGAATAATCCCCCATAAAGGGGCGGGGCCACGCCCATTTTCCAAAAATTTGGTGCTTTCGACTTTCTTTGCCCACGAACACTTTAGGGGTGAAATAGAAATGATATACAGCTAGTTTAAGCAAAGTTATAGCATATTCAATATATCCATGATCCTTTTCAAAATCTTTCGTATAAAATTGGGCTTGGACCTAATCCGATTTCGCTAATTTTTTTTCGAAATATTGCCTGTACTAATAGAAATATGTGTGCTGAATTTTATTTGCCTATCTTGAGCGGTTTTTGATTTATGATTAATAATATTTCCAAATTTGACTTAATCAAAAGTGGGCGGTGCCACGCCCTTTTTTAAAAATTTCTTCAGAAATTTATTTTTTGCCTTAACGCTAAGGTACACACCAAATTTTATCCTTATAGGTGTATTATGTACTGAATAATCACTCTTTTTGTATTTTCGAAAATATTATATATATAGAAAGTGGGCGTGGCTTTTAACCGATTTTGCCTATTTTCAATAGCGTTCAGAGATAAGTAAAAAGGAACCTGCATACCAAGTTTCATTGAGATATCTCAAGATTTACTCAAGTTATCGTGTTTACAGACGGACGGACGGACGGACGGACGGACGGACGGACGGACGGACGGACGGACGGACGGACGGACATGGCTCAATCAATTTCTCTTCTCCTCCTGAACATTTTGATATATATAAGTCAATATCTATCTCGATTCGTTTATGCCGTTACATACTACCGTTAGGCGAATGAAGTTAATATACCTTGTGTGCGAAGCACTACTAGGTATAAAAAGGCAGTAGGGTGTTAACTACTTGTCCGTATATTTTGCGTGTTTGCTATCCGATTTGCGTAATTTTTGGCAGGAGTATACAATATACTATTGGGAAGCATCTCACTAACTTTCATTGAAATACCTTCTTGAAATTTCAAGCAATTGCCTTTGAAAATAGCTGACCTTTTATGCTAAAAAGTGGGCGGCGCCACGCCTACTTCACCAAAATCCACAAAATTTTTATACAGTTCTGTTTTGCTGAAAAGGCTTGTTATGTGTGTAAAATCTTATTTATATAACTTATACAATTAAGGAAATATCGCGATTTTAATTTTACGAAGAAATTTTTTGGAACTGTGTTCAAAAAGTGGGCGTGTCCATTCACCGATTTTGTTAATTTTTTCAGCAAAGAGTTAGCTTTATATGTTGAACACTTTCTCTAAATATCGTTTCAATAAGTCAATTTTTACCGGAGTTATGGCATGGAGGCATGGAAAGTTTTGTAGAATAATCCCCCATAAAGGGGCGGGGCCACGCCCATTTTCCAAAAATTTGGTGCTTTCGACTTTCTTTGCCCACGAACACTTTAGGGGTGAAATAGAAATGATATACAGCTAGTTTAAGCAAAGTTATAGCATATTCAATATATCCATGATCCTTTTCAAAATCTTTCGTATAAAATTGGGCTTGCACCTAATCCGATTTCGCTAATTTTTTTTCGAAATATTGCCTGTACTAATAGAAATATGTGTGCTGAATTTTATTTGCCTATCTTGAGCGGTTTTTGATTTATGATTAATAATATTTCCAAATTTGACTTAATCAAAAGTGGGCGGTGCCACGCCCTTTTTTAAAAATTTCTTCAGAAATTTATTTTTTGCCTTAACGCTAAGGTACACACCAAATTTTATCCTTATAGGTGTATTATGTACTGAATAATCACTCTTTTTGTATTTTCGAAAATATTATATATATAGAAAGTGGGCGTGGCTTTTAACCGATTTTGCCTATTTTCAATAGCGTTCAGAGATAAGTAAAAAGGAACCTGCATACCAAGTTTCATTGAGATATCTCAAGATTTACTCAAGTTATCGTGTTTACAGACGGACGGACGGACGGACGGACGGACGGACGGACGGACGGACGGACGGACATGGCTCAATCAATTTCTCTTCTCCTCCTGAACATTTTGATATATATAAGTCAATATCTATCTCGATTCGTTTATGCCGTTACATACTACCGTTAGGCGAATGAAGTTAATATACCTTGTGTGCGAAGCACTACTAGGTATAACTAGTAAGGAAGTCTAAGTTCGGGTGTAACCGAACATTAAATACCTAGTAGTGATCTGTTTTGGTATCCTAATTTACTCAGGTCTATTATAATACATACCTGAAAATTTGTTATAAAGGCAACTGATTGTTTTCGATAAAAACATTTCTATTGTAAGTGGTAAATTAAACTATCACTAAATAACAAAATATAAATAGCTTTCCCCATGTTCATGAAAGGTATGAAAATAAAAAAAATTAATTAAAACTAGTAAGGAAGTCTAAGTTCGGGTGTAACCGAACATTAAATACCTAGTAGTGATCTGTTTGGTATCCTAATTTACTCAGGTCTATTATAATACATACCTGAAAATTTGTTATAAAGGCAACTGATTGTTTTCGATAAAAACATTTCTATTGTAAGTGGTAAATTAAACTATCACTAAATAACAAAATATAAATAGCTTTCCCCATGTTCATGAAAGGTATGAAAATAAAAAAAATTAATTAAAAAAAGGCAGTAGGGTGTTAACTACTTGTCCGTATATTTTGCGTGTTTGCTATCCGATTTGCGTAATTTTTGGCAGGAGTATACAATATACTATTGGGAAGCATCTCACTAACTTTCATTGAAATACCTTCTTGAAATTTCAAGCAATTGCCTTTGAAAATAGCTGACCTTTTATGCTAAAAAGTGGGCGGCGCCACGCCTACTTCACCAAAATCCACAAAATTTTTATACAGTTCTGTTTTGCTGAAAAGCTTGTTATGTGTGTAAAATCTTATTTATATAACTTATACAATTAAGGAAATATCGCGATTTTAATTTTACGAAGAAATTTTTTGGAACTGTGTTCAAAAAGTGGGCGTGTCCATTCACCGATTTTGTTAATTTTTTCAGCAAAGAGTTAGCTTTATATGTTGAACACTTTCTCTAAATATCGTTTCAATAAGTCAATTTTTACCGGAGTTATGGCATGGAAAGTTTTGTAGAATAATCCCCCATAAAGGGGCGGGGCCACGCCCATTTTCCAAAAATTTGGTGCTTTCGACTTTCTTTGCCCACGAACACTTTAGGGGTGAAATAGAAATGATATACAGCTAGTTTAAGCAAAGTTATAGCATATTCAATATATCCATGATCCTTTTCAAAATCTTTCGTATAAAATTGGGCTTGCACCTAATCCGATTTCGCTAATTTTTTTTCGAAATATTGCCTGTACTAATAGAAATATGTGTGCTGAATTTTATTTGCCTATCTTGAGCGGTTTTTGATTTATGATTAATAATATTTCCAAATTTGACTTAATCAAAAGTGGGCGGTGCCACGCCCTTTTTTAAAAATTTCTTCAGAAATTTATTTTTTGCCTTAACGCTAAGGTACACACCAAATTTTATCCTTATAGGTGTATTATGTACTGAATAATCACTCTTTTTGTATTTTCGAAAATATTATATATATAGAAAGTGGGCGTGGCTTTTAACCGATTTTGCCTATTTTCAATAGCGTTCAGAGATAAGTAAAAAGGAACCTGCATACCAAGTTTCATTGAGATATCTCAAGATTTACTCAAGTTATCGTGTTTACAGACGGACGGACGGACGGACGGACGGACGGACGGACGGACGGACGGACGGACATGGCTCAATCAATTTCTCTTCTCCTCCTGAACATTTTGATATATATAAGTCAATATCTATCTCGATTCGTTTATGCCGTTACATACTACCGTTAGGCGAATGAAGTTAATATACCTTGTGTGCGAAGCACTACTAGGTATAAAAAGGCAGTAGGGTGTTAACTACTTGTCCGTATATTTTGCGTGTTTGCTATCCGATTTGCGTAATTTTTGGCAGGAGTATACAATATACTATTGGGAAGCATCTCACTAACTTTCATTGAAATACCTTCTTGAAATTTCAAGCAATTGCCTTTGAAAATAGCTGACCTTTTATGCTAAAAAGTGGGCGGCGCCACGCCTACTTCACCAAAATCCACAAAATTTTTATACAGTTCTGTTTTGCTGAAAAGGCTTGTTATGTGTGTAAAATCTTATTTATATAACTTATACAATTAAGGAAATATCGCGATTTTAATTTTACGAAGAAATTTTTTGGAACTGTGTTCAAAAAGTGGGCGTGTCCATTCACCGATTTTGTTAATTTTTTCAGCAAAGAGTTAGCTTTATATGTTGAACACTTTCTCTAAATATCGTTTCAATAAGTCAATTTTTACCGGAGTTATGGCATGGAAAGTTTTGTAGAATAATCCCCCATAAAGGGGCGGGGCCTCAGAGATAAGTAAAAAGGAACCTGCATACCAAGTTTCATTGAGATATCTCAAGATTTACTCAAGTTATCGTGTTTACAGACGGACGGACGGACGGACGGACGGACGGACGGACGGACGGACGGACGGACGGACGGACGGACATGGCTCAATCAATTTCTCTTCTCCTCCTGAACATTTTGATATATATAAGTCAATATCTATCTCGATTCGTTTATGCCGTTACATACTACCGTTAGGCGAATGAAGTTAATATACCTTGTGTGCGAAGCACTACTAGGTATAAAAAGGCAGTAGGGTGTTAACTACTTGTCCGTATATTTTGCGTGTTTGCTATCCGATTTGCGTAATTTTTGGCAGGAGTATACAATATACTATTGGGAAGCATCTCACTAACTTTCATTGAAATACCTTCTTGAAATTTCAAGCAATTGCCTTTGAAAATAGCTGACCTTTTATGCTAAAAAGTGGGCGGCGCCACGCCTACTTCACCAAAATCCACAAAATTTTTATACAGTTCTGTTTTGCTGAAAAAGCTTGTTATGTGTGTAAAATCTTATTTATATAACTTATACAATTAAGGAAATATCGCGATTTTAATTTTACGAAGAAATTTTTTGGAACTGTGTTCAAAAAGTGGGCGTGTCCATTCACCGATTTTGTTAATTTTTTCAGCAAAGAGTTAGCTTTATATGTTGAACACTTTCTCTAAATATCGTTTCAATAAGTCAATTTTTACCGGAGTTATGGCATGGAAAGTTTTGTAGAATAATCCCCCATAAAGGGGCGGGGCCACGCCCATTTTCCAAAAATTTGGTGCTTTCGACTTTCTTTGCCCACGAACACTTTAGGGGTGAAATAGAAATGATATACAGCTAGTTTAAGCAAAGTTATAGCATATTCAATATATCCATGATCCTTTTCAAAATCTTTCGTATAAAATTGGGCCTGGACCTAATCCGATTTCGCTAATTTTTTTTCGAAATATTGCCTGTACTAATAGAAATATGTGTGCTGAATTTTATTTGCCTATCTTGAGCGGTTTTTGATTTATGATTAATAATATTTCCAAATTTGACTTAATCAAAAGTGGGCGGTGCCACGCCCTTTTTTAAAAATTTCTTCAGAAATTTATTTTCTGCCTTAACGCTAAGGTACACACCAAATTTTATCCTTATAGGTGTATTATGTACTGAATAATCACTCTTTTTGTATTTTCGAAAATATTATATATATAGAAAGTGGGCGTGGCTTTTAACCGATTTTGCCTATTTTCAATAGCGTTCAGAGATAAGTAAAAAGGAACCTGCATACCAAGTTTCATTGAGATATCTCAAGATTTACTCAAGTTATCGTGTTTACAGACGGACGGACGGACGGACGGACGGACGGACGGACGGACGGACGGACGGACGGACGGACGGACATGGCTCAATCAATTTCTCTTTTCCTCCTGAACATTTTGATATATATAAGTCAATATCTATCTCGATTCGTTTATGCCGTTACATACTACCGTTAGGCGAATGAAGTTAATATACCTTGTGTGCGAAGCACTACTAGGTATAAAAAAATTAATTAAAACTAGTAAGGAAGTCTAAGTTCGGGTGTAACCGAACATTAAATACCTAGTAGTGATCTGTTTTGGTATCCCAATTTACTCAGGTCTATTTTAATAACGGAGAAGTTGTTATAAAGACAACTGATTGTTTTCGATTAAAAACACTTCTTTTGTGAGTGGTAAATTCAATTATCACTAAATAACAAAATATAAATAGCTTTCCTCATGTTCATGAAAGGTATGAAAATAAAAAAAATTAATTTAAAACTAGTAAGGAAGTCTAAGTTCGGGTGTAACCGAACATTAAATACCTAGTAGTGATCTGTTTGGTATCCTAATTTACTCAGGTCTATTATAATACATACCTGAAAATTTGTTATAAAGGCAACTGATTGTTTTCGATAAAAACATTTCTATTGTAAGTGGTAAATTAAACTATCACTAAATAACAAAATATAAATAGCTTTCCCCATGTTCATGAAAGGTATGAAAATAAAAAAAATTAATTAAAACTAGTAAGGAAGTCTAAGTTCGGGTGTAACCGAACATTAAATACCTAGTAGTGATCTGTTTTGGTATCCCAATTTACTCAGGTCTATTTTAATAACGGAGAAGTTGTTATAAAGACAACTGATTGTTTTCGATTAAAAACACTTCTTTTGTGAGTGGTAAATTCAATTATCACTAAATAACAAAATATAAATAGCTTTCCTCATGTTCATGAAAGGTATGAAAATAAAAAAAATTAATTTAAAACTAGTAAGGAAGTCTAAGTTCGGGTGTAACCGAACATTAAATACCTAGTAGTGATCTGTTTGGTATCCTAATTTACTCAGGTCTATTATAATACATACCTGAAAATTTGTTATAAAGGCAACTGATTGTTTTCGATAAAAACATTTCTATTGTAAGTGGTAAATTAAACTATCACTAAATAACAAAATATAAATAGCTTTCCCCATGTTCATGAAAGGTATGAAAATAAAAAAAATTAATTAAAACTAGTAAGGAAGTCTAAGTTCGGGTGTAACCGAACATTAAATACCTAGTAGTGATCTGTTTGGTATCCTAATTTACTCAGGTCTATTATAATACATACCTGAAAATTTGTTATAAAGGCAACTGATTGTTTTCGATAAAAACATTTCTATTGTAAGTGGTAAATTAAACTATCACTAAATAACAAAATATAAATAGCTTTCCCCATGTTCATGAAAGGTATGAAAATAAAAAAAATTAATTAAAACTAGTAAGGAAGTCTAAGTTCGGGTGTAACCGAACATTAAATACCTAGTAGTGATCTGTTTGGTATCCTAATTTACTCAGGTCTATTATAATACATACCTGAAAATTTGTTATAAAGGCAACTGATTGTTTTCGATAAAAACATTTCTATTGTAAGTGGTAAATTAAACTATCACTAAATAACAAAATATAAATAGCTTTCCCCATGTTCATGAAAGGTATGAAAATAAAAAAAATTAATTAAAACTAGTAAGGAAGTCTAAGTTCGGGTGTAACCGAACATTAAATACCTAGTAGTGATCTGTTTGGTATCCTAATTTACTCAGGTCTATTATAATACATACCTGAAAATTTGTTATAAAGGCAACTGATTGTTTTCGATAAAAACATTTCTATTGTAAGTGGTAAATTAAACTATCACTAAATAACAAAATATAAATAGCTTTCCCCATGTTCATGAAAGGTATGAAAATAAAAAAAATTAATTAAAAAAAGGCAGTAGGGTGTTAACTACTTGTCCGTATATTTTGCGTGTTTGCTATCCGATTTGCGTAATTTTTGGCAGGAGTATACAATATACTATTGGGAAGCATCTCACTAACTTTCATTGAAATACCTTCTTGAAATTTCAAGCAATTGCCTTTGAAAATAGCTGACCTTTTATGCTAAAAAGTGGGCGGCGCCACGCCTACTTCACCAAAATCCACAAAATTTTTATACAGTTCTGTTTTGCTGAAAAGGCTTGTTATGTGTGTAAAATCTTATTTATATAACTTATACAATTAAGGAAATATCGCGATTTTAATTTTACGAAGAAATTTTTTGGAACTGTGTTCAAAAAGTGGGCGTGTCCATTCACCGATTTTGTTAATTTTTTCAGCAAAGAGTTAGCTTTATATGTTGAACACTTTCTCTAAATATCGTTTCAATAAGTCAATTTTTACCGGAGTTATGGCATGGAAAGTTTTGTAGAATAATCCCCCATAAAGGGGCGGGGCCACGCCCATTTTCCAAAAATTTGGTGCTTTCGACTTTCTTTGCCCACGAACACTTTAGGGGTGAAATAGAAATGATATACAGCTAGTTTAAGCAAAGTTATAGCATATTCAATATATCCATGATCCTTTTCAAAATCTTTCGTATAAAATTGGGCTTGGACCTAATCCGATTTCGCTAATTTTTTTTCGAAATATTGCCTGTACTAATAGAAATATGTGTGCTGAATTTTATTTGCCTATCTTGAGCGGTTTTTGATTTATGATTAATAATATTTCCAAATTTGACTTAATCAAAAGTGGGCGGTGCCACGCCCTTTTTTAAAAATTTCTTCAGAAATTTATTTTTTGCCTTAACGCTAAGGTACACACCAAATTTTATCCTTATAGGTGTATTATGTACTGAATAATCACTCTTTTTGTATTTTCGAAAATATTATATATATAGAAAGTGGGCGTGGCTTTTAACCGATTTTGCCTATTTTCAATAGCGTTCAGAGATAAGTAAAAAGGAACCTGCATACCAAGTTTCATTGAGATATCTCAAGATTTACTCAAGTTATCGTGTTTACAGACGGACGGACGGACGGACGGACGGACGGACGGACGGACGGACGGACGGACGGACGGACGGACATGGCTCAATCAATTTCTCTTCTCCTCCTGAACATTTTGATATATATAAGTCAATATCTATCTCGATTCGTTTATGCCGTTACATACTACCGTTAGGCGAATGAAGTTAATATACCTTGTGTGCGAAGCACTACTAGGTATAAAAAGGCAGTAGGGTGTTAACTACTTGTCCGTATATTTTGCGTGTTTGCTATCCGATTTGCGTAATTTTTGGCAGGAGTATACAATATACTATTGGGAAGCATCTCACTAACTTTCATTGAAATACCTTCTTGAAATTTCAAGCAATTGCCTTTGAAAATAGCTGACCTTTTATGCTAAAAAGTGGGCGGCGCCACGCCTACTTCACCAAAATCCACAAAATTTTTATACAGTTCTGTTTTGCTGAAAAGGCTTGTTATGTGTGTAAAATCTTATTTATATAACTTATACAATTAAGGAAATATCGCGATTTTAATTTTACGAAGAAATTTTTTGGAACTGTGTTCAAAAAGTGGGCGTGTCCATTCACCGATTTTGTTAATTTTTTCAGCAAAGAGTTAGCTTTATATGTTGAACACTTTCTCTAAATATCGTTTCAATAAGTCAATTTTTACCGGAGTTATGGCATGGAAAGTTTTGTAGAATAATCCCCCATAAAGGGGCGGGGCCACGCCCATTTTCCAAAAATTTGGTGCTTTCGACTTTCTTTGCCCACGAACACTTTAGGGGTGAAATAGAAATGATATACAGCTAGTTTAAGCAAAGTTATAGCATATTCAATATATCCATGATCCTTTTCAAAATCTTTCGTATAAAATTGGGCTTGCACCTAATCCGATTTCGCTAATTTTTTTTCGAAATATTGCCTGTACTAATAGAAATATGTGTGCTGAATTTTATTTGCCTATCTTGAGCGGTTTTTGATTTATGATTAATAATATTTCCAAATTTGACTTAATCAAAAGTGGGCGGTGCCACGCCCTTTTTTAAAAATTTCTTCAGAAATTTATTTTTTGCCTTAACGCTAAGGTACACACCAAATTTTATCCTTATAGGTGTATTATGTACTGAATAATCACTCTTTTTGTATTTTCGAAAATATTATATATATAGAAAGTGGGCGTGGCTTTTAACCGATTTTGCCTATTTTCAATAGCGTTCAGAGATAAGTAAAAAGGAACCTGCATACCAAGTTTCATTGAGATATCTCAAGATTTACTCAAGTTATCGTGTTTACAGACGGACGGACGGACGGACGGACGGACGGACGGACGGACGGACATGGCTCAATCAATTTCTCTTCTCCTCCTGAACATTTTGATATATATAAGTCAATATCTATCTCGATTCGTTTATGCCGTTACATACTACCGTTAGGCGAATGAAGTTAATATACCTTGTGTGCGAAGCACTACTAGGTATAACTAGTAAGGAAGTCTAAGTTCGGGTGTAACCGAACATTAAATACCTAGTAGTGATCTGTTTGGTATCCTAATTTACTCAGGTCTATTATAATACATACCTGAAAATTTGTTATAAAGGCAACTGATTGTTTTCGATAAAAACATTTCTATTGTAAGTGGTAAATTAAACTATCACTAAATAACAAAATATAAATAGCTTTCCCCATGTTCATGAAAGGTATGAAAATAAAAAAAATTAATTAAAACTAGTAAGGAAGTCTAAGTTCGGGTGTAACCGAACATTAAATACCTAGTAGTGATCTGTTTGGTATCCTAATTTACTCAGGTCTATTATAATACATACCTGAAAATTTGTTATAAAGGCAACTGATTGTTTTCGATAAAAACATTTCTATTGTAAGTGGTAAATTAAACTATCACTAAATAACAAAATATAAATAGCTTTCCCCATGTTCATGAAAGGTATGAAAATAAAAAAAATTAATTAAAAAAAGGCAGTAGGGTGTTAACTACTTGTCCGTATATTTTGCGTGTTTGCTATCCGATTTGCGTAATTTTTGGCAGGAGTATACAATATACTATTGGGAAGCATCTCACTAACTTTCATTGAAATACCTTCTTGAAATTTCAAGCAATTGCCTTTGAAAATAGCTGACCTTTTATGCTAAAAAGTGGGCGGCGCCACGCCTACTTCACCAAAATCCACAAAATTTTTATACAGTTCTGTTTTGCTGAAAAGGCTTGTTATGTGTGTAAAATCTTATTTATATAACTTATACAATTAAGGAAATATCGCGATTTTAATTTTACGAAGAAATTTTTTGGAACTGTGTTCAAAAAGTGGGCGTGTCCATTCACCGATTTTGTTAATTTTTTCAGCAAAGAGTTAGCTTTATATGTTGAACACTTTCTCTAAATATCGTTTCAATAAGTCAATTTTTACCGGAGTTATGGCATGGAAAGTTTTGTAGAATAATCCCCCATAAAGGGGCGGGGCCACGCCCATTTTCCAAAAATTTGGTGCTTTCGACTTTCTTTGCCCACGAACACTTTAGGGGTGAAATAGAAATGATATACAGCTAGTTTAAGCAAAGTTATAGCATATTCAATATATCCATGATCCTTTTCAAAATCTTTCGTATAAAATTGGGCTTGCACCTAATCCGATTTCGCTAATTTTTTTTCGAAATATTGCCTGTACTAATAGAAATATGTGTGCTGAATTTTATTTGCCTATCTTGAGCGGTTTTTGATTTATGATTAATAATATTTCCAAATTTGACTTAATCAAAAGTGGGCGGTGCCACGCCCTTTTTTAAAAATTTCTTCAGAAATTTATTTTTTGCCTTAACGCTAAGGTACACACCAAATTTTATCCTTATAGGTGTATTATGTACTGAATAATCACTCTTTTTGTATTTTCGAAAATATTATATATATAGAAAGTGGGCGTGGCTTTTAACCGATTTTGCCTATTTTCAATAGCGTTCAGAGATAAGTAAAAAGGAACCTGCATACCAAGTTTCATTGAGATATCTCAAGATTTACTCAAGTTATCGTGTTTACAGACGGACGGACGGACGGACGGACGGACGGACGGACGGACGGACGGACGGACATGGCTCAATCAATTTCTCTTCTCCTCCTGAACATTTTGATATATATAAGTCAATATCTATCTCGATTCGTTTATGCCGTTACATACTACCGTTAGGCGAATGAAGTTAATATACCTTGTGTGCGAAGCACTACTAGGTATAAAAAGGCAGTAGGGTGTTAACTACTTGTCCGTATATTTTGCGTGTTTGCTATCCGATTTGCGTAATTTTTGGCAGGAGTATACAATATACTATTGGGAAGCATCTCACTAACTTTCATTGAAATACCTTCTTGAAATTTCAAGCAATTGCCTTTGAAAATAGCTGACCTTTTATGCTAAAAAGTGGGCGGCGCCACGCCTACTTCACCAAAATCCACAAAATTTTTATACAGTTCTGTTTTGCTGAAAAGGCTTGTTATGTGTGTAAAATCTTATTTATATAACTTATACAATTAAGGAAATATCGCGATTTTAATTTTACGAAGAAATTTTTTGGAACTGTGTTCAAAAAGTGGGCGTGTCCATTCACCGATTTTGTTAATTTTTTCAGCAAAGAGTTAGCTTTATATGTTGAACACTTTCTCTAAATATCGTTTCAATAAGTCAATTTTTACCGGAGTTATGGCATGGAAAGTTTTGTAGAATAATCCCCCATAAAGGGGCGGGGCCACGCCCATTTTCCAAAAATTTGGTGCTTTCGACTTTCTTTGCCCACGAACACTTTAGGGGTGAAATAGAAATGATATACAGCTAGTTTAAGCAAAGTTATAGCATATTCAATATATCCATGATCCTTTTCAAAATCTTTCGTATAAAATTGGGCTTGGACCTAATCCGATTTCGCTAATTTTTTTTCGAAATATTGCCTGTACTAATAGAAATATGTGTGCTGAATTTTATTTGCCTATCTTGAGCGGTTTTTGATTTATGATTAATAATATTTCCAAATTTGACTTAATCAAAAGTGGGCGGTGCCACGCCCTTTTTTAAAAATTTCTTCAGAAATTTATTTTTTGCCTTAACGCTAAGGTACACACCAAATTTTATCCTTATAGGTGTATTATGTACTGAATAATCACTCTTTTTGTATTTTCGAAAATATTATATATATAGAAAGTGGGCGTGGCTTTTAACCGATTTTGCCTATTTTCAATAGCGTTCAGAGATAAGTAAAAAGGAACCTGCATACCAAGTTTCATTGAGATATCTCAAGATTTACTCAAGTTATCGTGTTTACAGACGGACGGACGGACGGACGGACGGACGGACGGACGGACGGACGGACGGACGGACGGACGGACGGACGGACATGGCTCAATCAATTTCTCTTCTCCTCCTGAACATTTTGATATATATAAGTCAATATCTATCTCGATTCGTTTATGCCGTTACATACTACCGTTAGGCGAATGAAGTTAATATACCTTGTGTGCGAAGCACTACTAGGTATAAAAAAGGCAGTAGGGTGTTAACTACTTGTCCGTATATTTTGCGTGTTTGCTATCCGATTTGCGTAATTTTTGGCAGGAGTATACAATATACTATTGGGAAGCATCTCACTAACTTTCATTGAAATACCTTCTTGAAATTTCAAGCAATTGCCTTTGAAAATAGCTGACCTTTTATGCTAAAAAGTGGGCGGCGCCACGCCTACTTCACCAAAATCCACAAAATTTTTATACAGTTCTGTTTTGCTGAAAAGGCTTGTTATGTGTGTAAAATCTTATTTATATAACTTATACAATTAAGGAAATATCGCGATTTTAATTTTACGAAGAAATTTTTTGGAACTGTGTTCAAAAAGTGGGCGTGTCCATTCACCGATTTTGTTAATTTTTTCAGCAAAGAGTTAGCTTTATATGTTGAACACTTTCTCTAAATATCGTTTCAATAAGTCAATTTTTACCGGAGTTATGGCATGGAAAGTTTTGTAGAATAATCCCCCATAAAGGGGCGGGGCCACGCCCATTTTCCAAAAATTTGGTGCTTTCGACTTTCTTTGCCCACGAACACTTTAGGGGTGAAATAGAAATGATATACAGCTAGTTTAAGCAAAGTTATAGCATATTCAATATATCCATGATCCTTTTCAAAATCTTTCGTATAAAATTGGGCTTGCACCTAATCCGATTTCGCTAATTTTTTTTCGAAATATTGCCTGTACTAATAGAAATATGTGTGCTGAATTTTATTTGCCTATCTTGAGCGGTTTTTGATTTATGATTAATAATATTTCCAAATTTGACTTAATCAAAAGTGGGCGGTGCCACGCCCTTTTTTAAAAATTTCTTCAGAAATTTATTTTTTGCCTTAACGCTAAGGTACACACCAAATTTTATCCTTATAGGTGTATTATGTACTGAATAATCACTCTTTTTGTATTTTCGAAAATATTATATATATAGAAAGTGGGCGTGGCTTTTAACCGATTTTGCCTATTTTCAATAGCGTTCAGAGATAAGTAAAAAGGAACCTGCATACCAAGTTTCATTGAGATATCTCAAGATTTACTCAAGTTATCGTGTTTACAGACGGACGGACGGACGGACGGACGGACGGACGGACGGACATGGCTCAATCAATTTCTCTTCTCCTCCTGAACATTTTGATATATATAAGTCAATATCTATCTCGATTCGTTTATGCCGTTACATACTACCGTTAGGCGAATGAAGTTAATATACCTTGTGTGCGAAGCACTACTAGGTATAAAAAGGCAGTAGGGTGTTAACTACTTGTCCGTATATTTTGCGTGTTTGCTATCCGATTTGCGTAATTTTTGGCAGGAGTATACAATATACTATTGGGAAGCATCTCACTAACTTTCATTGAAATACCTTCTTGAAATTTCAAGCAATTGCCTTTGAAAATAGCTGACCTTTTATGCTAAAAAGTGGGCGGCGCCACGCCTACTTCACCAAAATCCACAAAATTTTTATACAGTTCTGTTTTGCTGAAAAGGCTTGTTATGTGTGTAAAATCTTATTTATATAACTTATACAATTAAGGAAATATCGCGATTTTAATTTTACGAAGAAATTTTTTGGAACTGTGTTCAAAAAGTGGGCGTGTCCATTCACCGATTTTGTTAATTTTTTCAGCAAAGAGTTAGCTTTATATGTTGAACACTTTCTCTAAATATCGTTTCAATAAGTCAATTTTTACCGGAGTTATGGCATGGAAAGTTTTGTAGAATAATCCCCCATAAAGGGGCGGGGCCACGCCCATTTTCCAAAAATTTGGTGCTTTCGACTTTCTTTGCCCACGAACACTTTAGGGGTGAAATAGAAATGATATACAGCTAGTTTAAGCAAAGTTATAGCATATTCAATATATCCATGATCCTTTTCAAAATCTTTCGTATAAAATTGGGCTTGCACCTAATCCGATTTCGCTAATTTTTTTTCGAAATATTGCCTGTACTAATAGAAATATGTGTGCTGAATTTTATTTGCCTATCTTGAGCGGTTTTTGATTTATGATTAATAATATTTCCAAATTTGACTTAATCAAAAGTGGGCGGTGCCACGCCCTTTTTTAAAAATTTCTTCAGAAATTTATTTTTTGCCTTAACGCTAAGGTACACACCAAATTTTATCCTTATAGGTGTATTATGTACTGAATAATCACTCTTTTTGTATTTTCGAAAATATTATATATATAGAAAGTGGGCGTGGCTTTTAACCGATTTTGCCTATTTTCAATAGCGTTCAGAGATAAGTAAAAAGGAACCTGCATACCAAGTTTCATTGAGATATCTCAAGATTTACTCAAGTTATCGTGTTTACAGACGGACGGACGGACGGACGGACGGACGGACGGACGGACGGACGGACGGACGGACGGACATGGCTCAATCAATTTCTCTTCTCCTCCTGAACATTTTGATATATATAAGTCAATATCTATCTCGATTCGTTTATGCCGTTACATACTACCGTTAGGCGAATGAAGTTAATATACCTTGTGTGCGAAGCACTACTAGGTATAAAAAGGCAGTAGGGTGTTAACTACTTGTCCGTATATTTTGCGTGTTTGCTATCCGATTTGCGTAATTTTTGGCAGGAGTATACAATATACTATTGGGAAGCATCTCACTAACTTTCATTGAAATACCTTCTTGAAATTTCAAGCAATTGCCTTTGAAAATAGCTGACCTTTTATGCTAAAAAGTGGGCGGCGCCACGCCTACTTCACCAAAATCCACAAAATTTTTATACAGTTCTGTTTTGCTGAAAAGGCTTGTTATGTGTGTAAAATCTTATTTATATAACTTATACAATTAAGGAAATATCGCGATTTTAATTTTACGAAGAAATTTTTTGGAACTGTGTTCAAAAAGTGGGCGTGTCCATTCACCGATTTTGTTAATTTTTTCAGCAAAGAGTTAGCTTTATATGTTGAACACTTTCTCTAAATATCGTTTCAATAAGTCAATTTTTACCGGAGTTATGGCATGGAAAGTTTTGTAGAATAATCCCCCATAAAGGGGCGGGGCCACGCCCATTTTCCAAAAATTTGGTGCTTTCGACTTTCTTTGCCCACGAACACTTTAGGGGTGAAATAGAAATGATATACAGCTAGTTTAAGCAAAGTTATAGCATATTCAATATATCCATGATCCTTTTCAAAATCTTTCGTATAAAATTGGGCTTGCACCTAATCCGATTTCGCTAATTTTTTTTCGAAATATTGCCTGTACTAATAGAAATATGTGTGCTGAATTTTATTTGCCTATCTTGAGCGGTTTTTGATTTATGATTAATAATATTTCCAAATTTGACTTAATCAAAAGTGGGCGGTGCCACGCCCTTTTTTAAAAATTTCTTCAGAAATTTATTTTTTGCCTTAACGCTAAGGTACACACCAAATTTTATCCTTATAGGTGTATTATGTACTGAATAATCACTCTTTTTGTATTTTCGAAAATATTATATATATAGAAAGTGGGCGTGGCTTTTAACCGATTTTGCCTATTTTCAATAGCGTTCAGAGATAAGTAAAAAGGAACCTGCATACCAAGTTTCATTGAGATATCTCAAGATTTACTCAAGTTATCGTGTTTACAGACGGACGGACGGACGGACGGACGGACGGACGGACGGACGGACGGACGGACATGGCTCAATCAATTTCTCTTCTCCTCCTGAACATTTTGATATATATAAGTCAATATCTATCTCGATTCGTTTATGCCGTTACATACTACCGTTAGGCGAATGAAGTTAATATACCTTGTGTGCGAAGCACTACTAGGTATAACAAGTAAGGAAGTCTAAGTTCGGGTGAACCGAACATTAAATACCCAGCGTTAGTTTTTAGAAAAAGGGGGCGTGGTTTTCATCCGATTTCTCCCATTTTAAAAACCAATCTATGCCGAGCCTAAACAATAGCGAATTTGGTGGGCGCGGCCACGCTCCTTGCTTATAAAGCTTTAACCGCTTACATGAGCCAAAAGTACTGAATCGATCTTTTCAAGGGTTATACCATGTCCTATATATAACTTTGGAAAAGAAGGCGTGCCATGCCCATAACTTTTAACGTATTTTGTGAAATTTTTCGATGTACGGATATATGTGTCCATTAATCAATATTTACATAATTTTAAAAAAGTGGGTGGTGGCACGCCCACGGATTTTATTATGTTGTTTGTCCCTACTGAAGATCAGTTTTCATTGCAGATCTTTATGATACTTTTACAGTGGCTTGTTAATGTTGATATTTTGTTTATTCACTTGTGGGCGGTGCCACGCCCATTTTCCAAAATATTACCAAAAAACCTTTAAACATCACTAATAACATCATCAGGTGAATGAGTGTACTAAATTTTAGCATTATATCTGTATCAGTTAAACAGATATTGCATATTCCGGTTTCCTAACTCTCGTTTAGAGAACTTTAGTCCAAAAAGGGGCGTGGTCGTTCACCGATTTTTCTTATTTTCTGTGGTAGTACTCTACATAAACATAACATACCTGGAACCTAGTTTCGTAAACCTATCTCAGATCGTTCTGAAGTTATTAGCAGTCGAATTTGAAAATTGCTTGACTCATAAGTGGGCGGTGCCACGCCCACTTTCCAAAATTTTGCAAAAATAATGTAAAGAATATGAAAATTGATGTATGTATAAAATTATATTATTATAGCGGTATCAGTTAATTAGATATGGACTTTTCAATATTTCCACCTCCTTTCAATATAACTTTTATAAAAAAGTAGGCGTGGTCGCCAAGCGATTTCGTTTATTTTCTATATCTGAATTTAACACAACAATAGTATGCCCTCTACAAAATTTCGTTATGCTAGCATAAACTGTTCTCATGTTATTAGGAGTCAAAATTTTAAAATTTCTTCAAATATATGTGGGCGGTGCCACGCCCCTTTTCAAAAAATTTGGTAAAATCCACCTTAGAACATATAAATCAATACATATTGCAAATTTTATCATTGTAGCTGCTTCTGATATTGAATTAACCCGTTTTATACGTTTTTCGAAATTTTCGATATCGAAAAAGGGGGCGTGGTTATCATCCGATTTCGCCCATTTTCAATAGCAACCTACCTTGGCCAGAAAGTAACCTGTATGCAAAATTTCATGCAAATATCTCAATTTTTACTCAAGTTATCGTGTACACGGACGGACAGACGGACAGACGGACAGACGGACAGACGGACAGACGGACAGACGGACAGACGGACGGACATGCCTTAATCAATTCCTCTTTTCAACCTAAGAACTTTCATATATGGAACTCTATATCTAACTCGATTATTTTGTGCCGTTACATAGTACCGTTATGTGGACAAAATTAATATACCCTTGTACTAGTACTAGTACGCTGGGTATAAAAAGGCAGTAGGGTGTTAACTACTTGTCCGTATATTTTGCGTGTTTGCTATCCGATTTGCGTAATTTTTGGCAGGAGTATACAATATACTATTGGGAAGCATCTCACTAACTTTCATTGAAATACCTTCTTGAAATTTCAAGCAATTGCCTTTGAAAATAGCTGACCTTTTATGCTAAAAAGTGGGCGGCGCCACGCCTACTTCACCAAAATCCACAAAATTTTTATACAGTTCTGTTTTGCTGAAAAGGCTTGTTATGTGTGTAAAATCTTATTTATATAACTTATACAATTAAGGAAATATCGCGATTTTAATTTTACGAAGAAATTTTTTGGAACTGTGTTCAAAAAGTGGGCGTGTCCATTCACCGATTTTGTTAATTTTTTCAGCAAAGAGTTAGCTTTATATGTTGAACACTTTCTCTAAATATCGTTTCAATAAGTCAATTTTTACCGGAGTTATGGCATGGAAAGTTTTGTAGAATAATCCCCCATAAAGGGGCGGGGCCACGCCCATTTTCCAAAAATTTGGTGCTTTCGACTTTCTTTGCCCACGAACACTTTAGGGGTGAAATAGAAATGATATACAGCTAGTTTAAGCAAAGTTATAGCATATTCAATATATCCATGATCCTTTTCAAAATCTTTCGTATAAAATTGGGCTTGGACCTAATCCGATTTCGCTAATTTTTTTTCGAAATATTGCCTGTACTAATAGAAATATGTGTGCTGAATTTTATTTGCCTATCTTGAGCGGTTTTTGATTTATGATTAATAATATTTCCAAATTTGACTTAATCAAAAGTGGGCGGTGCCACGCCCTTTTTTAAAAATTTCTTCAGAAATTTATTTTTTGCCTTAACGCTAAGGTACACACCAAATTTTATCCTTATAGGTGTATTATGTACTGAATAATCACTCTTTTTGTATTTTCGAAAATATTATATATATAGAAAGTGGGCGTGGCTTTTAACCGATTTTGCCTATTTTCAATAGCGTTCAGAGATAAGTAAAAAGGAACCTGCATACCAAGTTTCATTGAGATATCTCAAGATTTACTCAAGTTATCGTGTTTACAGACGGACGGACGGACGGACGGACGGACGGACGGACGGACGGACGGACGGACGGACGGACGGACATGGCTCAATCAATTTCTCTTCTCCTCCTGAACATTTTGATATATATAAGTCAATATCTATCTCGATTCGTTTATGCCGTTACATACTACCGTTAGGCGAATGAAGTTAATATACCTTGTGTGCGAAGCACTACTAGGTATAAAAAGGCAGTAGGGTGTTAACTACTTGTCCGTATATTTTGCGTGTTTGCTATCCGATTTGCGTAATTTTTGGCAGGAGTATACAATATACTATTGGGAAGCATCTCACTAACTTTCATTGAAATACCTTCTTGAAATTTCAAGCAATTGCCTTTGAAAATAGCTGACCTTTTATGCTAAAAAGTGGGCGGCGCCACGCCTACTTCACCAAAATCCACAAAATTTTTATACAGTTCTGTTTTGCTGAAAAGGCTTGTTATGTGTGTAAAATCTTATTTATATAACTTATACAATTAAGGAAATATCGCGATTTTAATTTTACGAAGAAATTTTTTGGAACTGTGTTCAAAAAGTGGGCGTGTCCATTCACCGATTTTGTTAATTTTTTCAGCAAAGAGTTAGCTTTATATGTTGAACACTTTCTCTAAATATCGTTTCAATAAGTCAATTTTTACCGGAGTTATGGCATGGAAAGTTTTGTAGAATAATCCCCCATAAAGGGGCGGGGCCACGCCCATTTTCCAAAAATTTGGTGCTTTCGACTTTCTTTGCCCACGAACACTTTAGGGGTGAAATAGAAATGATATACAGCTAGTTTAAGCAAAGTTATAGCATATTCAATATATCCATGATCCTTTTCAAAATCTTTCGTATAAAATTGGGCTTGCACCTAATCCGATTTCGCTAATTTTTTTTCGAAATATTGCCTGTACTAATAGAAATATGTGTGCTGAATTTTATTTGCCTATCTTGAGCGGTTTTTGATTTATGATTAATAATATTTCCAAATTTGACTTAATCAAAAGTGGGCGGTGCCACGCCCTTTTTTAAAAATTTCTTCAGAAATTTATTTTTTGCCTTAACGCTAAGGTACACACCAAATTTTATCCTTATAGGTGTATTATGTACTGAATAATCACTCTTTTTGTATTTTCGAAAATATTATATATATAGAAAGTGGGCGTGGCTTTTAACCGATTTTGCCTATTTTCAATAGCGTTCAGAGATAAGTAAAAAGGAACCTGCATACCAAGTTTCATTGAGATATCTCAAGATTTACTCAAGTTATCGTGTTTACAGACGGACGGACGGACGGACGGACGGACGGACGGACGGACGGACGGACGGACATGGCTCAATCAATTTCTCTTCTCCTCCTGAACATTTTGATATATATAAGTCAATATCTATCTCGATTCGTTTATGCCGTTACATACTACCGTTAGGCGAATGAAGTTAATATACCTTGTGTGCGAAGCACTACTAGGTATAAAAAGGCAGTAGGGTGTTAACTACTTGTCCGTATATTTTGCGTGTTTGCTATCCGATTTGCGTAATTTTTGGCAGGAGTATACAATATACTATTGGGAAGCATCTCACTAACTTTCATTGAAATACCTTCTTGAAATTTCAAGCAATTGCCTTTGAAAATAGCTGACCTTTTATGCTAAAAAGTGGGCGGCGCCACGCCTACTTCACCAAAATCCACAAAATTTTTATACAGTTCTGTTTTGCTGAAAAGGCTTGTTATGTGTGTAAAATCTTATTTATATAACTTATACAATTAAGGAAATATCGCGATTTTAATTTTACGAAGAAATTTTTTGGAACTGTGTTCAAAAAGTGGGCGTGTCCATTCACCGATTTTGTTAATTTTTTCAGCAAAGAGTTAGCTTTATATGTTGAACACTTTCTCTAAATATCGTTTCAATAAGTCAATTTTTACCGGAGTTATGGCATGGAAAGTTTTGTAGAATAATCCCCCATAAAGGGGCGGGGCCACGCCCATTTTCCAAAAATTTGGTGCTTTCGACTTTCTTTGCCCACGAACACTTTAGGGGTGAAATAGAAATGATATACAGCTAGTTTAAGCAAAGTTATAGCATATTCAATATATCCATGATCCTTTTCAAAATCTTTCGTATAAAATTGGGCTTGGACCTAATCCGATTTCGCTAATTTTTTTTCGAAATATTGCCTGTACTAATAGAAATATGTGTGCTGAATTTTATTTGCCTATCTTGAGCGGTTTTTGATTTATGATTAATAATATTTCCAAATTTGACTTAATCAAAAGTGGGCGGTGCCACGCCCTTTTTTAAAAATTTCTTCAGAAATTTATTTTTTGCCTTAACGCTAAGGTACACACCAAATTTTATCCTTATAGGTGTATTATGTACTGAATAATCACTCTTTTTGTATTTTCGAAAATATTATATATATAGAAAGTGGGCGTGGCTTTTAACCGATTTTGCCTATTTTCAATAGCGTTCAGAGATAAGTAAAAAGGAACCTGCATACCAAGTTTCATTGAGATATCTCAAGATTTACTCAAGTTATCGTGTTTACAGACGGACGGACGGACGGACGGACGGACGGACGGACATGGCTCAATCAATTTCTCTTCTCCTCCTGAACATTTTGATATATATAAGTCAATATCTATCTCGATTCGTTTATGCCGTTACATACTACCGTTAGGCGAATGAAGTTAATATACCTTGTGTGCGAAGCACTACTAGGTATAAAAAAGGCAGTAGGGTGTTAACTACTTGTCCGTATATTTTGCGTGTTTGCTATCCGATTTGCGTAATTTTTGGCAGGAGTATACAATATACTATTGGGAAGCATCTCACTAACTTTCATTGAAATACCTTCTTGAAATTTCAAGCAATTGCCTTTGAAAATAGCTGACCTTTTATGCTAAAAAGTGGGCGGCGCCACGCCTACTTCACCAAAATCCACAAAATTTTTATACAGTTCTGTTTTGCTGAAAAGGCTTGTTATGTGTGTAAAATCTTATTTATATAACTTATACAATTAAGGAAATATCGCGATTTTAATTTTACGAAGAAATTTTTTGGAACTGTGTTCAAAAAGTGGGCGTGTCCATTCACCGATTTTGTTAATTTTTTCAGCAAAGAGTTAGCTTTATATGTTGAACACTTTCTCTAAATATCGTTTCAATAAGTCAATTTTTACCGGAGTTATGGCATGGAAAGTTTTGTAGAATAATCCCCCATAAAGGGGCGGGGCCACGCCCATTTTCCAAAAATTTGGTGCTTTCGACTTTCTTTGCCCACGAACACTTTAGGGGTGAAATAGAAATGATATACAGCTAGTTTAAGCAAAGTTATAGCATATTCAATATATCCATGATCCTTTTCAAAATCTTTCGTATAAAATTGGGCTTGCACCTAATCCGATTTCGCTAATTTTTTTTCGAAATATTGCCTGTACTAATAGAAATATGTGTGCTGAATTTTATTTGCCTATCTTGAGCGGTTTTTGATTTATGATTAATAATATTTCCAAATTTGACTTAATCAAAAGTGGGCGGTGCCACGCCCTTTTTTAAAAATTTCTTCAGAAATTTATTTTTTGCCTTAACGCTAAGGTACACACCAAATTTTATCCTTATAGGTGTATTATGTACTGAATAATCACTCTTTTTGTATTTTCGAAAATATTATATATATAGAAAGTGGGCGTGGCTTTTAACCGATTTTGCCTATTTTCAATAGCGTTCAGAGATAAGTAAAAAGGAACCTGCATACCAAGTTTCATTGAGATATCTCAAGATTTACTCAAGTTATCGTGTTTACAGACGGACGGACGGACGGACGGACGGACGGACGGACGGACATGGCTCAATCAATTTCTCTTCTCCTCCTGAACATTTTGATATATATAAGTCAATATCTATCTCGATTCGTTTATGCCGTTACATACTACCGTTAGGCGAATGAAGTTAATATACCTTGTGTGCGAAGCACTACTAGGTATAAAAAGGCAGTAGGGTGTTAACTACTTGTCCGTATATTTTGCGTGTTTGCTATCCGATTTGCGTAATTTTTGGCAGGAGTATACAATATACTATTGGGAAGCATCTCACTAACTTTCATTGAAATACCTTCTTGAAATTTCAAGCAATTGCCTTTGAAAATAGCTGACCTTTTATGCTAAAAAGTGGGCGGCGCCACGCCTACTTCACCAAAATCCACAAAATTTTTATACAGTTCTGTTTTGCTGAAAAGGCTTGTTATGTGTGTAAAATCTTATTTATATAACTTATACAATTAAGGAAATATCGCGATTTTAATTTTACGAAGAAATTTTTTGGAACTGTGTTCAAAAAGTGGGCGTGTCCATTCACCGATTTTGTTAATTTTTTCAGCAAAGAGTTAGCTTTATATGTTGAACACTTTCTCTAAATATCGTTTCAATAAGTCAATTTTTACCGGAGTTATGGCATGGAAAGTTTTGTAGAATAATCCCCCATAAAGGGGCGGGGCCACGCCCATTTTCCAAAAATTTGGTGCTTTCGACTTTCTTTGCCCACGAACACTTTAGGGGTGAAATAGAAATGATATACAGCTAGTTTAAGCAAAGTTATAGCATATTCAATATATCCATGATCCTTTTCAAAATCTTTCGTATAAAATTGGGCTTGCACCTAATCCGATTTCGCTAATTTTTTTTCGAAATATTGCCTGTACTAATAGAAATATGTGTGCTGAATTTTATTTGCCTATCTTGAGCGGTTTTTGATTTATGATTAATAATATTTCCAAATTTGACTTAATCAAAAGTGGGCGGTGCCACGCCCTTTTTTAAAAATTTCTTCAGAAATTTATTTTTTGCCTTAACGCTAAGGTACACACCAAATTTTATCCTTATAGGTGTATTATGTACTGAATAATCACTCTTTTTGTATTTTCGAAAATATTATATATATAGAAAGTGGGCGTGGCTTTTAACCGATTTTGCCTATTTTCAATAGCGTTCAGAGATAAGTAAAAAGGAACCTGCATACCAAGTTTCATTGAGATATCTCAAGATTTACTCAAGTTATCGTGTTTACAGACGGACGGACGGACGGACGGACGGACGGACGGACGGACGGACGGACGGACATGGCTCAATCAATTTCTCTTCTCCTCCTGAACATTTTGATATATATAAGTCAATATCTATCTCGATTCGTTTATGCCGTTACATACTACCGTTAGGCGAATGAAGTTAATATACCTTGTGTGCGAAGCACTACTAGGTATAAAAAGGCAGTAGGGTGTTAACTACTTGTCCGTATATTTTGCGTGTTTGCTATCCGATTTGCGTAATTTTTGGCAGGAGTATACAATATACTATTGGGAAGCATCTCACTAACTTTCATTGAAATACCTTCTTGAAATTTCAAGCAATTGCCTTTGAAAATAGCTGACCTTTTATGCTAAAAAGTGGGCGGCGCCACGCCTACTTCACCAAAATCCACAAAATTTTTATACAGTTCTGTTTTGCTGAAAAGGCTTGTTATGTGTGTAAAATCTTATTTATATAACTTATACAATTAAGGAAATATCGCGATTTTAATTTTACGAAGAAATTTTTTGGAACTGTGTTCAAAAAGTGGGCGTGTCCATTCACCGATTTTGTTAATTTTTTCAGCAAAGAGTTAGCTTTATATGTTGAACACTTTCTCTAAATATCGTTTCAATAAGTCAATTTTTACCGGAGTTATGGCATGGAAAGTTTTGTAGAATAATCCCCCATAAAGGGGCGGGGCCACGCCCATTTTCCAAAAATTTGGTGCTTTCGACTTTCTTTGCCCACGAACACTTTAGGGGTGAAATAGAAATGATATACAGCTAGTTTAAGCAAAGTTATAGCATATTCAATATATCCATGATCCTTTTCAAAATCTTTCGTATAAAATTGGGCTTGCACCTAATCCGATTTCGCTAATTTTTTTTCGAAATATTGCCTGTACTAATAGAAATATGTGTGCTGAATTTTATTTGCCTATCTTGAGCGGTTTTTGATTTATGATTAATAATATTTCCAAATTTGACTTAATCAAAAGTGGGCGGTGCCACGCCCTTTTTTAAAAATTTCTTCAGAAATTTATTTTTTGCCTTAACGCTAAGGTACACACCAAATTTTATCCTTATAGGTGTATTATGTACTGAATAATCACTCTTTTTGTATTTTCGAAAATATTATATATATAGAAAGTGGGCGTGGCTTTTAACCGATTTTGCCTATTTTCAATAGCGTTCAGAGATAAGTAAAAAGGAACCTGCATACCAAGTTTCATTGAGATATCTCAAGATTTACTCAAGTTATCGTGTTTACAGACGGACGGACGGACGGACGGACGGACGGACGGACGGACGGACGGACGGACATGGCTCAATCAATTTCTCTTCTCCTCCTGAACATTTTGATATATATAAGTCAATATCTATCTCGATTCGTTTATGCCGTTACATACTACCGTTAGGCGAATGAAGTTAATATACCTTGTGTGCGAAGCACTACTAGGTATAAAAAGGCAGTAGGGTGTTAACTACTTGTCCGTATATTTTGCGTGTTTGCTATCCGATTTGCGTAATTTTTGGCAGGAGTATACAATATACTATTGGGAAGCATCTCACTAACTTTCATTGAAATACCTTCTTGAAATTTCAAGCAATTGCCTTTGAAAATAGCTGACCTTTTATGCTAAAAAGTGGGCGGCGCCACGCCTACTTCACCAAAATCCACAAAATTTTTATACAGTTCTGTTTTGCTGAAAAGGCTTGTTATGTGTGTAAAATCTTATTTATATAACTTATACAATTAAGGAAATATCGCGATTTTAATTTTACGAAGAAATTTTTTGGAACTGTGTTCAAAAAGTGGGCGTGTCCATTCACCGATTTTGTTAATTTTTTCAGCAAAGAGTTAGCTTTATATGTTGAACACTTTCTCTAAATATCGTTTCAATAAGTCAATTTTTACCGGAGTTATGGCATGGAAAGTTTTGTAGAATAATCCCCCATAAAGGGGCGGGGCCACGCCCATTTTCCAAAAATTTGGTGCTTTCGACTTTCTTTGCCCACGAACACTTTAGGGGTGAAATAGAAATGATATACAGCTAGTTTAAGCAAAGTTATAGCATATTCAATATATCCATGATCCTTTTCAAAATCTTTCGTATAAAATTGGGCTTGGACCTAATCCGATTTCGCTAATTTTTTTTCGAAATATTGCCTGTACTAATAGAAATATGTGTGCTGAATTTTATTTGCCTATCTTGAGCGGTTTTTGATTTATGATTAATAATATTTCCAAATTTGACTTAATCAAAAGTGGGCGGTGCCACGCCCTTTTTTAAAAATTTCTTCAGAAATTTATTTTTTGCCTTAACGCTAAGGTACACACCAAATTTTATCCTTATAGGTGTATTATGTACTGAATAATCACTCTTTTTGTATTTTCGAAAATATTATATATATAGAAAGTGGGCGTGGCTTTTAACCGATTTTGCCTATTTTCAATAGCGTTCAGAGATAAGTAAAAAGGAACCTGCATACCAAGTTTCATTGAGATATCTCAAGATTTACTCAAGTTATCGTGTTTACAGACGGACGGACGGACGGACGGACGGACGGACGGACGGACGGACGGACGGACGGACGGACGGACATGGCTCAATCAATTTCTCTTCTCCTCCTGAACATTTTGATATATATAAGTCAATATCTATCTCGATTCGTTTATGCCGTTACATACTACCGTTAGGCGAATGAAGTTAATATACCTTGTGTGCGAAGCACTACTAGGTATAAAAAGGCAGTAGGGTGTTAACTACTTGTCCGTATATTTTGCGTGTTTGCTATCCGATTTGCGTAATTTTTGGCAGGAGTATACAATATACTATTGGGAAGCATCTCACTAACTTTCATTGAAATACCTTCTTGAAATTTCAAGCAATTGCCTTTGAAAATAGCTGACCTTTTATGCTAAAAAGTGGGCGGCGCCACGCCTACTTCACCAAAATCCACAAAATTTTTATACAGTTCTGTTTTGCTGAAAAGGCTTGTTATGTGTGTAAAATCTTATTTATATAACTTATACAATTAAGGAAATATCGCGATTTTAATTTTACGAAGAAATTTTTTGGAACTGTGTTCAAAAAGTGGGCGTGTCCATTCACCGATTTTGTTAATTTTTTCAGCAAAGAGTTAGCTTTATATGTTGAACACTTTCTCTAAATATCGTTTCAATAAGTCAATTTTTACCGGAGTTATGGCATGGAAAGTTTTGTAGAATAATCCCCCATAAAGGGGCGGGGCCACGCCCATTTTCCAAAAATTTGGTGCTTTCGACTTTCTTTGCCCACGAACACTTTAGGGGTGAAATAGAAATGATATACAGCTAGTTTAAGCAAAGTTATAGCATATTCAATATATCCATGATCCTTTTCAAAATCTTTCGTATAAAATTGGGCTTGGACCTAATCCGATTTCGCTAATTTTTTTTCGAAATATTGCCTGTACTAATAGAAATATGTGTGCTGAATTTTATTTGCCTATCTTGAGCGGTTTTTGATTTATGATTAATAATATTTCCAAATTTGACTTAATCAAAAGTGGGCGGTGCCACGCCCTTTTTTAAAAATTTCTTCAGAAATTTATTTTTTGCCTTAACGCTAAGGTACACACCAAATTTTATCCTTATAGGTGTATTATGTACTGAATAATCACTCTTTTTGTATTTTCGAAAATATTATATATATAGAAAGTGGGCGTGGCTTTTAACCGATTTTGCCTATTTTCAATAGCGTTCAGAGATAAGTAAAAAGGAACCTGCATACCAAGTTTCATTGAGATATCTCAAGATTTACTCAAGTTATCGTGTTTACAGACGGACGGACGGACGGACGGACGGACGGACGGACGGACGGACGGACGGACGGACGGACGGACGGACGGACATGGCTCAATCAATTTCTCTTCTCCTCCTGAACATTTTGATATATATAAGTCAATATCTATCTCGATTCGTTTATGCCGTTACATACTACCGTTAGGCGAATGAAGTTAATATACCTTGTGTGCGAAGCACTACTAGGTATAAAAAGGCAGTAGGGTGTTAACTACTTGTCCGTATATTTTGCGTGTTTGCTATCCGATTTGCGTAATTTTTGGCAGGAGTATACAATATACTATTGGGAAGCATCTCACTAACTTTCATTGAAATACCTTCTTGAAATTTCAAGCAATTGCCTTTGAAAATAGCTGACCTTTTATGCTAAAAAGTGGGCGGCGCCACGCCTACTTCACCAAAATCCACAAAATTTTTATACAGTTCTGTTTTGCTGAAAAGGCTTGTTATGTGTGTAAAATCTTATTTATATAACTTATACAATTAAGGAAATATCGCGATTTTAATTTTACGAAGAAATTTTTTGGAACTGTGTTCAAAAAGTGGGCGTGTCCATTCACCGATTTTGTTAATTTTTTCAGCAAAGAGTTAGCTTTATATGTTGAACACTTTCTCTAAATATCGTTTCAATAAGTCAATTTTTACCGGAGTTATGGCACGGAAAGTTTTGTAGAATAATCCCCCATAAAGGGGCGGGGCCACGCCCATTTTCCAAAAATTTGGTGCTTTCGACTTTCTTTGCCCACGAACACTTTAGGGGTGAAATAGAAATGATATACAGCTAGTTTAAGCAAAGTTATAGCATATTCAATATATCCATGATCCTTTTCAAAATCTTTCGTATAAAATTGGGCTTGCACCTAATCCGATTTCGCTAATTTTTTTTCGAAATATTGCCTGTACTAATAGAAATATGTGTGCTGAATTTTATTTGCCTATCTTGAGCGGTTTTTGATTTATGATTAATAATATTTCCAAATTTGACTTAATCAAAAGTGGGCGGTGCCACGCCCTTTTTTAAAAATTTCTTCAGAAATTTATTTTTTGCCTTAACGCTAAGGTACACACCAAATTTTATCCTTATAGGTGTATTATGTACTGAATAATCACTCTTTTTGTATTTTCGAAAATATTATATATATAGAAAGTGGGCGTGGCTTTTAACCGATTTTGCCTATTTTCAATAGCGTTCAGAGATAAGTAAAAAGGAACCTGCATACCAAGTTTCATTGAGATATCTCAAGATTTACTCAAGTTATCGTGTTTACAGACGGACGGACGGACGGACGGACGGACGGACGGACGGACGGACGGACGGACATGGCTCAATCAATTTCTCTTCTCCTCCTGAACATTTTGATATATATAAGTCAATATCTATCTCGATTCGTTTATGCCGTTACATACTACCGTTAGGCGAATGAAGTTAATATACCTTGTGTGCGAAGCACTACTAGGTATAAAAAGGCAGTAGGGTGTTAACTACTTGTCCGTATATTTTGCGTGTTTGCTATCCGATTTGCGTAATTTTTGGCAGGAGTATACAATATACTATTGGGAAGCATCTCACTAACTTTCATTGAAATACCTTCTTGAAATTTCAAGCAATTGCCTTTGAAAATAGCTGACCTTTTATGCTAAAAAGTGGGCGGCGCCACGCCTACTTCACCAAAATCCACAAAATTTTTATACAGTTCTGTTTTGCTGAAAAGGCTTGTTATGTGTGTAAAATCTTATTTATATAACTTATACAATTAAGGAAATATCGCGATTTTAATTTTACGAAGAAATTTTTTGGAACTGTGTTCAAAAAGTGGGCGTGTCCATTCACCGATTTTGTTAATTTTTTCAGCAAAGAGTTAGCTTTATATGTTGAACACTTTCTCTAAATATCGTTTCAATAAGTCAATTTTTACCGGAGTTATGGCATGGAAAGTTTTGTAGAATAATCCCCCATAAAGGGGCGGGGCCACGCCCATTTTCCAAAAATTTGGTGCTTTCGACTTTCTTTGCCCACGAACACTTTAGGGGTGAAATAGAAATGATATACAGCTAGTTTAAGCAAAGTTATAGCATATTCAATATATCCATGATCCTTTTCAAAATCTTTCGTATAAAATTGGGCTTGGACCTAATCCGATTTCGCTAATTTTTTTTCGAAATATTGCCTGTACTAATAGAAATATGTGTGCTGAATTTTATTTGCCTATCTTGAGCGGTTTTTGATTTATGATTAATAATATTTCCAAATTTGACTTAATCAAAAGTGGGCGGTGCCACGCCCTTTTTTAAAAATTTCTTCAGAAATTTATTTTTTGCCTTAACGCTAAGGTACACACCAAATTTTATCCTTATAGGTGTATTATGTACTGAATAATCACTCTTTTTGTATTTTCGAAAATATTATATATATAGAAAGTGGGCGTGGCTTTTAACCGATTTTGCCTATTTTCAATAGCGTTCAGAGATAAGTAAAAAGGAACCTGCATACCAAGTTTCATTGAGATATCTCAAGATTTACTCAAGTTATCGTGTTTACAGACGGACGGACGGACGGACGGACGGACGGACGGACGGACGGACGGACGGACGGACGGACGGACGGACATGGCTCAATCAATTTCTCTTCTCCTCCTGAACATTTTGATATATATAAGTCAATATCTATCTCGATTCGTTTATGCCGTTACATACTACCGTTAGGCGAATGAAGTTAATATACCTTGTGTGCGAAGCACTACTAGGTATAAAAAGGCAGTAGGGTGTTAACTACTTGTCCGTATATTTTGCGTGTTTGCTATCCGATTTGCGTAATTTTTGGCAGGAGTATACAATATACTATTGGGAAGCATCTCACTAACTTTCATTGAAATACCTTCTTGAAATTTCAAGCAATTGCCTTTGAAAATAGCTGACCTTTTATGCTAAAAAGTGGGCGGCGCCACGCCTACTTCACCAAAATCCACAAAATTTTTATACAGTTCTGTTTTGCTGAAAAGGCTTGTTATGTGTGTAAAATCTTATTTATATAACTTATACAATTAAGGAAATATCGCGATTTTAATTTTACGAAGAAATTTTTTGGAACTGTGTTCAAAAAGTGGGCGTGTCCATTCACCGATTTTGTTAATTTTTTCAGCAAAGAGTTAGCTTTATATGTTGAACACTTTCTCTAAATATCGTTTCAATAAGTCAATTTTTACCGGAGTTATGGCATGGAAAGTTTTGTAGAATAATCCCCCATAAAGGGGCGGGGCCACGCCCATTTTCCAAAAATTTGGTGCTTTCGACTTTCTTTGCCCACGAACACTTTAGGGGTGAAATAGAAATGATATACAGCTAGTTTAAGCAAAGTTATAGCATATTCAATATATCCATGATCCTTTTCAAAATCTTTCGTATAAAATTGGGCTTGCACCTAATCCGATTTCGCTAATTTTTTTTCGAAATATTGCCTGTACTAATAGAAATATGTGTGCTGAATTTTATTTGCCTATCTTGAGCGGTTTTTGATTTATGATTAATAATATTTCCAAATTTGACTTAATCAAAAGTGGGCGGTGCCACGCCCTTTTTTAAAAATTTCTTCAGAAATTTATTTTTTGCCTTAACGCTAAGGTACACACCAAATTTTATCCTTATAGGTGTATTATGTACTGAATAATCACTCTTTTTGTATTTTCGAAAATATTATATATATAGAAAGTGGGCGTGGCTTTTAACCGATTTTGCCTATTTTCAATAGCGTTCAGAGATAAGTAAAAAGGAACCTGCATACCAAGTTTCATTGAGATATCTCAAGATTTACTCAAGTTATCGTGTTTACAGACGGACGGACGGACGGACGGACGGACGGACGGACGGACGGACGGACGGACATGGCTCAATCAATTTCTCTTCTCCTCCTGAACATTTTGATATATATAAGTCAATATCTATCTCGATTCGTTTATGCCGTTACATACTACCGTTAGGCGAATGAAGTTAATATACCTTGTGTGCGAAGCACTACTAGGTATAAAAAGGCAGTAGGGTGTTAACTACTTGTCCGTATATTTTGCGTGTTTGCTATCCGATTTGCGTAATTTTTGGCAGGAGTATACAATATACTATTGGGAAGCATCTCACTAACTTTCATTGAAATACCTTCTTGAAATTTCAAGCAATTGCCTTTGAAAATAGCTGACCTTTTATGCTAAAAAGTGGGCGGCGCCACGCCTACTTCACCAAAATCCACAAAATTTTTATACAGTTCTGTTTTGCTGAAAAGGCTTGTTATGTGTGTAAAATCTTATTTATATAACTTATACAATTAAGGAAATATCGCGATTTTAATTTTACGAAGAAATTTTTTGGAACTGTGTTCAAAAAGTGGGCGTGTCCATTCACCGATTTTGTTAATTTTTTCAGCAAAGAGTTAGCTTTATATGTTGAACACTTTCTCTAAATATCGTTTCAATAAGTCAATTTTTACCGGAGTTATGGCATGGAAAGTTTTGTAGAATAATCCCCCATAAAGGGGCGGGGCCACGCCCATTTTCCAAAAATTTGGTGCTTTCGACTTTCTTTGCCCACGAACACTTTAGGGGTGAAATAGAAATGATATACAGCTAGTTTAAGCAAAGTTATAGCATATTCAATATATCCATGATCCTTTTCAAAATCTTTCGTATAAAATTGGGCTTGGACCTAATCCGATTTCGCTAATTTTTTTTCGAAATATTGCCTGTACTAATAGAAATATGTGTGCTGAATTTTATTTGCCTATCTTGAGCGGTTTTTGATTTATGATTAATAATATTTCCAAATTTGACTTAATCAAAAGTGGGCGGTGCCACGCCCTTTTTTAAAAATTTCTTCAGAAATTTATTTTTTGCCTTAACGCTAAGGTACACACCAAATTTTATCCTTATAGGTGTATTATGTACTGAATAATCACTCTTTTTGTATTTTCGAAAATATTATATATATAGAAAGTGGGCGTGGCTTTTAACCGATTTTGCCTATTTTCAATAGCGTTCAGAGATAAGTAAAAAGGAACCTGCATACCAAGTTTCATTGAGATATCTCAAGATTTACTCAAGTTATCGTGTTTACAGACGGACGGACGGACGGACGGACGGACGGACGGACGGACGGACGGACGGACGGACGGACGGACATGGCTCAATCAATTTCTCTTCTCCTCCTGAACATTTTGATATATATAAGTCAATATCTATCTCGATTCGTTTATGCCGTTACATACTACCGTTAGGCGAATGAAGTTAATATACCTTGTGTGCGAAGCACTACTAGGTATAACTAGTAAGGAAGTCTAAGTTCGGGTGTAACCGAACATTAAATACCTAGTAGTGATCTGTTTGGTATCCTAATTTACTCAGGTCTATTATAATACATACCTGAAAATTTGTTATAAAGGCAACTGATTGTTTTCGATAAAAACATTTCTATTGTAAGTGGTAAATTAAACTATCACTAAATAACAAAATATAAATAGCTTTCCCCATGTTCATGAAAGGTATGAAAATAAAAAAAATTAATTAAAAAAAGGCAGTAGGGTGTTAACTACTTGTCCGTATATTTTGCGTGTTTGCTATCCGATTTGCGTAATTTTTGGCAGGAGTATACAATATACTATTGGGAAGCATCTCACTAACTTTCATTGAAATACCTTCTTGAAATTTCAAGCAATTGCCTTTGAAAATAGCTGACCTTTTATGCTAAAAAGTGGGCGGCGCCACGCCTACTTCACCAAAATCCACAAAATTTTTATACAGTTCTGTTTTGCTGAAAAGGCTTGTTATGTGTGTAAAATCTTATTTATATAACTTATACAATTAAGGAAATATCGCGATTTTAATTTTACGAAGAAATTTTTTGGAACTGTGTTCAAAAAGTGGGCGTGTCCATTCACCGATTTTGTTAATTTTTTCAGCAAAGAGTTAGCTTTATATGTTGAACACTTTCTCTAAATATCGTTTCAATAAGTCAATTTTTACCGGAGTTATGGCATGGAAAGTTTTGTAGAATAATCCCCCATAAAGGGGCGGGGCCACGCCCATTTTCCAAAAATTTGGTGCTTTCGACTTTCTTTGCCCACGAACACTTTAGGGGTGAAATAGAAATGATATACAGCTAGTTTAAGCAAAGTTATAGCATATTCAATATATCCATGATCCTTTTCAAAATCTTTCGTATAAAATTGGGCTTGCACCTAATCCGATTTCGCTAATTTTTTTTCGAAATATTGCCTGTACTAATAGAAATATGTGTGCTGAATTTTATTTGCCTATCTTGAGCGGTTTTTGATTTATGATTAATAATATTTCCAAATTTGACTTAATCAAAAGTGGGCGGTGCCACGCCCTTTTTTAAAAATTTCTTCAGAAATTTATTTTTTGCCTTAACGCTAAGGTACACACCAAATTTTATCCTTATAGGTGTATTATGTACTGAATAATCACTCTTTTTGTATTTTCGAAAATATTATATATATAGAAAGTGGGCGTGGCTTTTAACCGATTTTGCCTATTTTCAATAGCGTTCAGAGATAAGTAAAAAGGAACCTGCATACCAAGTTTCATTGAGATATCTCAAGATTTACTCAAGTTATCGTGTTTACAGACGGACGGACGGACGGACGGACGGACGGACGGACGGACGGACGGACGGACATGGCTCAATCAATTTCTCTTCTCCTCCTGAACATTTTGATATATATAAGTCAATATCTATCTCGATTCGTTTATGCCGTTACATACTACCGTTAGGCGAATGAAGTTAATATACCTTGTGTGCGAAGCACTACTAGGTATAAAAAGGCAGTAGGGTGTTAACTACTTGTCCGTATATTTTGCGTGTTTGCTATCCGATTTGCGTAATTTTTGGCAGGAGTATACAATATACTATTGGGAAGCATCTCACTAACTTTCATTGAAATACCTTCTTGAAATTTCAAGCAATTGCCTTTGAAAATAGCTGACCTTTTATGCTAAAAAGTGGGCGGCGCCACGCCTACTTCACCAAAATCCACAAAATTTTTATACAGTTCTGTTTTGCTGAAAAGGCTTGTTATGTGTGTAAAATCTTATTTATATAACTTATACAATTAAGGAAATATCGCGATTTTAATTTTACGAAGAAATTTTTTGGAACTGTGTTCAAAAAGTGGGCGTGTCCATTCACCGATTTTGTTAATTTTTTCAGCAAAGAGTTAGCTTTATATGTTGAACACTTTCTCTAAATATCGTTTCAATAAGTCAATTTTTACCGGAGTTATGGCATGGAAAGTTTTGTAGAATAATCCCCCATAAAGGGGCGGGGCCACGCCCATTTTCCAAAAATTTGGTGCTTTCGACTTTCTTTGCCCACGAACACTTTAGGGGTGAAATAGAAATGATATACAGCTAGTTTAAGCAAAGTTATAGCATATTCAATATATCCATGATCCTTTTCAAAATCTTTCGTATAAAATTGGGCTTGGACCTAATCCGATTTCGCTAATTTTTTTTCGAAATATTGCCTGTACTAATAGAAATATGTGTGCTGAATTTTATTTGCCTATCTTGAGCGGTTTTTGATTTATGATTAATAATATTTCCAAATTTGACTTAATCAAAAGTGGGCGGTGCCACGCCCTTTTTTAAAAATTTCTTCAGAAATTTATTTTTTGCCTTAACGCTAAGGTACACACCAAATTTTATCCTTATAGGTGTATTATGTACTGAATAATCACTCTTTTTGTATTTTCGAAAATATTATATATATAGAAAGTGGGCGTGGCTTTTAACCGATTTTGCCTATTTTCAATAGCGTTCAGAGATAAGTAAAAAGGAACCTGCATACCAAGTTTCATTGAGATATCTCAAGATTTACTCAAGTTATCGTGTTTACAGACGGACGGACGGACGGACGGACGGACGGACGGACGGACGGACGGACGGACGGACGGACGGACGGACGGACGGACGGACGGACATGGCTCAATCAATTTCTCTTCTCCTCCTGAACATTTTGATATATATAAGTCAATATCTATCTCGATTCGTTTATGCCGTTACATACTACCGTTAGGCGAATGAAGTTAATATACCTTGTGTGCGAAGCACTACTAGGTATAAAAAAGGCAGTAGGGTGTTAACTACTTGTCCGTATATTTTGCGTGTTTGCTATCCGATTTGCGTAATTTTTGGCAGGAGTATACAATATACTATTGGGAAGCATCTCACTAACTTTCATTGAAATACCTTCTTGAAATTTCAAGCAATTGCCTTTGAAAATAGCTGACCTTTTATGCTAAAAAGTGGGCGGCGCCACGCCTACTTCACCAAAATCCACAAAATTTTTATACAGTTCTGTTTTGCTGAAAAGGCTTGTTATGTGTGTAAAATCTTATTTATATAACTTATACAATTAAGGAAATATCGCGATTTTAATTTTACGAAGAAATTTTTTGGAACTGTGTTCAAAAAGTGGGCGTGTCCATTCACCGATTTTGTTAATTTTTTCAGCAAAGAGTTAGCTTTATATGTTGAACACTTTCTCTAAATATCGTTTCAATAAGTCAATTTTTACCGGAGTTATGGCATGGAAAGTTTTGTAGAATAATCCCCCATAAAGGGGCGGGGCCACGCCCATTTTCCAAAAATTTGGTGCTTTCGACTTTCTTTGCCCACGAACACTTTAGGGGTGAAATAGAAATGATATACAGCTAGTTTAAGCAAAGTTATAGCATATTCAATATATCCATGATCCTTTTCAAAATCTTTCGTATAAAATTGGGCTTGCACCTAATCCGATTTCGCTAATTTTTTTTCGAAATATTGCCTGTACTAATAGAAATATGTGTGCTGAATTTTATTTGCCTATCTTGAGCGGTTTTTGATTTATGATTAATAATATTTCCAAATTTGACTTAATCAAAAGTGGGCGGTGCCACGCCCTTTTTTAAAAATTTCTTCAGAAATTTATTTTTTGCCTTAACGCTAAGGTACACACCAAATTTTATCCTTATAGGTGTATTATGTACTGAATAATCACTCTTTTTGTATTTTCGAAAATATTATATATATAGAAAGTGGGCGTGGCTTTTAACCGATTTTGCCTATTTTCAATAGCGTTCAGAGATAAGTAAAAAGGAACCTGCATACCAAGTTTCATTGAGATATCTCAAGATTTACTCAAGTTATCGTGTTTACAGACGGACGGACGGACGGACGGACGGACGGACGGACGGACATGGCTCAATCAATTTCTCTTCTCCTCCTGAACATTTTGATATATATAAGTCAATATCTATCTCGATTCGTTTATGCCGTTACATACTACCGTTAGGCGAATGAAGTTAATATACCTTGTGTGCGAAGCACTACTAGGTATAAAAAGGCAGTAGGGTGTTAACTACTTGTCCGTATATTTTGCGTGTTTGCTATCCGATTTGCGTAATTTTTGGCAGGAGTATACAATATACTATTGGGAAGCATCTCACTAACTTTCATTGAAATACCTTCTTGAAATTTCAAGCAATTGCCTTTGAAAATAGCTGACCTTTTATGCTAAAAAGTGGGCGGCGCCACGCCTACTTCACCAAAATCCACAAAATTTTTATACAGTTCTGTTTTGCTGAAAAGGCTTGTTATGTGTGTAAAATCTTATTTATATAACTTATACAATTAAGGAAATATCGCGATTTTAATTTTACGAAGAAATTTTTTGGAACTGTGTTCAAAAAGTGGGCGTGTCCATTCACCGATTTTGTTAATTTTTTCAGCAAAGAGTTAGCTTTATATGTTGAACACTTTCTCTAAATATCGTTTCAATAAGTCAATTTTTACCGGAGTTATGGCATGGAAAGTTTTGTAGAATAATCCCCCATAAAGGGGCGGGGCCACGCCCATTTTCCAAAAATTTGGTGCTTTCGACTTTCTTTGCCCACGAACACTTTAGGGGTGAAATAGAAATGATATACAGCTAGTTTAAGCAAAGTTATAGCATATTCAATATATCCATGATCCTTTTCAAAATCTTTCGTATAAAATTGGGCTTGCACCTAATCCGATTTCGCTAATTTTTTTTCGAAATATTGCCTGTACTAATAGAAATATGTGTGCTGAATTTTATTTGCCTATCTTGAGCGGTTTTTGATTTATGATTAATAATATTTCCAAATTTGACTTAATCAAAAGTGGGCGGTGCCACGCCCTTTTTTAAAAATTTCTTCAGAAATTTATTTTTTGCCTTAACGCTAAGGTACACACCAAATTTTATCCTTATAGGTGTATTATGTACTGAATAATCACTCTTTTTGTATTTTCGAAAATATTATATATATAGAAAGTGGGCGTGGCTTTTAACCGATTTTGCCTATTTTCAATAGCGTTCAGAGATAAGTAAAAAGGAACCTGCATACCAAGTTTCATTGAGATATCTCAAGATTTACTCAAGTTATCGTGTTTACAGACGGACGGACGGACGGACGGACGGACGGACGGACGGACGGACGGACGGACATGGCTCAATCAATTTCTCTTCTCCTCCTGAACATTTTGATATATATAAGTCAATATCTATCTCGATTCGTTTATGCCGTTACATACTACCGTTAGGCGAATGAAGTTAATATACCTTGTGTGCGAAGCACTACTAGGTATAAAAAGGCAGTAGGGTGTTAACTACTTGTCCGTATATTTTGCGTGTTTGCTATCCGATTTGCGTAATTTTTGGCAGGAGTATACAATATACTATTGGGAAGCATCTCACTAACTTTCATTGAAATACCTTCTTGAAATTTCAAGCAATTGCCTTTGAAAATAGCTGACCTTTTATGCTAAAAAGTGGGCGGCGCCACGCCTACTTCACCAAAATCCACAAAATTTTTATACAGTTCTGTTTTGCTGAAAAGGCTTGTTATGTGTGTAAAATCTTATTTATATAACTTATACAATTAAGGAAATATCGCGATTTTAATTTTACGAAGAAATTTTTTGGAACTGTGTTCAAAAAGTGGGCGTGTCCATTCACCGATTTTGTTAATTTTTTCAGCAAAGAGTTAGCTTTATATGTTGAACACTTTCTCTAAATATCGTTTCAATAAGTCAATTTTTACCGGAGTTATGGCATGGAAAGTTTTGTAGAATAATCCCCCATAAAGGGGCGGGGCCACGCCCATTTTCCAAAAATTTGGTGCTTTCGACTTTCTTTGCCCACGAACACTTTAGGGGTGAAATAGAAATGATATACAGCTAGTTTAAGCAAAGTTATAGCATATTCAATATATCCATGATCCTTTTCAAAATCTTTCGTATAAAATTGGGCTTGCACCTAATCCGATTTCGCTAATTTTTTTTCGAAATATTGCCTGTACTAATAGAAATATGTGTGCTGAATTTTATTTGCCTATCTTGAGCGGTTTTTGATTTATGATTAATAATATTTCCAAATTTGACTTAATCAAAAGTGGGCGGTGCCACGCCCTTTTTTAAAAATTTCTTCAGAAATTTATTTTTTGCCTTAACGCTAAGGTACACACCAAATTTTATCCTTATAGGTGTATTATGTACTGAATAATCACTCTTTTTGTATTTTCGAAAATATTATATATATAGAAAGTGGGCGTGGCTTTTAACCGATTTTGCCTATTTTCAATAGCGTTCAGAGATAAGTAAAAAGGAACCTGCATACCAAGTTTCATTGAGATATCTCAAGATTTACTCAAGTTATCGTGTTTACAGACGGACGGACGGACGGACGGACGGACGGACGGACGGACGGACGGACGGACATGGCTCAATCAATTTCTCTTCTCCTCCTGAACATTTTGATATATATAAGTCAATATCTATCTCGATTCGTTTATGCCGTTACATACTACCGTTAGGCGAATGAAGTTAATATACCTTGTGTGCGAAGCACTACTAGGTATAAAAAGGCAGTAGGGTGTTAACTACTTGTCCGTATATTTTGCGTGTTTGCTATCCGATTTGCGTAATTTTTGGCAGGAGTATACAATATACTATTGGGAAGCATCTCACTAACTTTCATTGAAATACCTTCTTGAAATTTCAAGCAATTGCCTTTGAAAATAGCTGACCTTTTATGCTAAAAAGTGGGCGGCGCCACGCCTACTTCACCAAAATCCACAAAATTTTTATACAGTTCTGTTTTGCTGAAAAGGCTTGTTATGTGTGTAAAATCTTATTTATATAACTTATACAATTAAGGAAATATCGCGATTTTAATTTTACGAAGAAATTTTTTGGAACTGTGTTCAAAAAGTGGGCGTGTCCATTCACCGATTTTGTTAATTTTTTCAGCAAAGAGTTAGCTTTATATGTTGAACACTTTCTCTAAATATCGTTTCAATAAGTCAATTTTTACCGGAGTTATGGCATGGAAAGTTTTGTAGAATAATCCCCCATAAAGGGGCGGGGCCACGCCCATTTTCCAAAAATTTGGTGCTTTCGACTTTCTTTGCCCACGAACACTTTAGGGGTGAAATAGAAATGATATACAGCTAGTTTAAGCAAAGTTATAGCATATTCAATATATCCATGATCCTTTTCAAAATCTTTCGTATAAAATTGGGCTTGGACCTAATCCGATTTCGCTAATTTTTTTTCGAAATATTGCCTGTACTAATAGAAATATGTGTGCTGAATTTTATTTGCCTATCTTGAGCGGTTTTTGATTTATGATTAATAATATTTCCAAATTTGACTTAATCAAAAGTGGGCGGTGCCACGCCCTTTTTTAAAAATTTCTTCAGAAATTTATTTTTTGCCTTAACGCTAAGGTACACACCAAATTTTATCCTTATAGGTGTATTATGTACTGAATAATCACTCTTTTTGTATTTTCGAAAATATTATATATATAGAAAGTGGGCGTGGCTTTTAACCGATTTTGCCTATTTTCAATAGCGTTCAGAGATAAGTAAAAAGGAACCTGCATACCAAGTTTCATTGAGATATCTCAAGATTTACTCAAGTTATCGTGTTTACAGACGGACGGACGGACGGACGGACGGACGGACGGACGGACGGACGGACGGACGGACGGACGGACATGGCTCAATCAATTTCTCTTCTCCTCCTGAACATTTTGATATATATAAGTCAATATCTATCTCGATTCGTTTATGCCGTTACATACTACCGTTAGGCGAATGAAGTTAATATACCTTGTGTGCGAAGCACTACTAGGTATAAAAAGGCAGTAGGGTGTTAACTACTTGTCCGTATATTTTGCGTGTTTGCTATCCGATTTGCGTAATTTTTGGCAGGAGTATACAATATACTATTGGGAAGCATCTCACTAACTTTCATTGAAATACCTTCTTGAAATTTCAAGCAATTGCTTTTGAAAATAGCTGACCTTTTATGCTAAAAAGTGGGCGGCGCCACGCCTACTTCACCAAAATCCACAAAATTTTTATACAGTTCTGTTTTGCTGAAAAAGCTTGTTATGTGTGTAAAATCTTATTTATATAACTTATACAATTAAGGAAATATCGCGATTTTAATTTTACGAAGAAATTTTTTGGAACTGTGTTCAAAAAGTGGGCGTGTCCATTCACCGATTTTGTTAATTTTTTCAGCAAAGAGTTAGCTTTATATGTTGAACACTTTCTCTAAATATCGTTTCAATAAGTCAATTTTTACCGGAGTTATGGCATGGAAAGTTTTGTAGAATAATCCCCCATAAAGGGGCGGGGCCACGCCCATTTTCCAAAAATTTGGTGCTTTCGACTTTCTTTGCCCACGAACACTTTAGGGGTGAAATAGAAATGATATACAGCTAGTTTAAGCAAAGTTATAGCATATTCAATATATCCATGATCCTTTTCAAAATCTTTCGTATAAAATTGGGCCTGGACCTAATCCGATTTCGCTAATTTTTTTTCGAAATATTGACTGTACTAATAGAAATATGTGTGCTGAATTTTATTTGCCTATCTTGAGCGGTTTTTGATTTATGATTAATAATATTTCCAAATTTGACTTAATCAAAAGTGGGCGGTGCCACGCCCTTTTTTAAAAATTTCTTCAGAAATTTATTTTCTGCCTTAACGCTAAGGTACACACCAAATTTTATCCTTATAGGTGTATTATGTACTGAATAATCACTCTTTTTGTATTTTCGAAAATATTATATATATAGAAAGTGGGCGTGGCTTTTAACCGATTTTGCCTATTTTCAATAGCGTTCAGAGATAAGTAAAAAGGAACCTGCATACCAAGTTTCATTGAGATATCTCAAGATTTACTCAAGTTATCGTGTTTACAGACGGACGGACGGACGGACGGACGGACGGACGGACGGACGGACGGACATGGCTCAATCAATTTCTCTTTTCCTCCTGAACATTTTGATATATATAAGTCAATATCTATCTCGATTCGTTTATGCCGTTACATACTACCGTTAGGCGAATGAAGTTAATATACCTTGTGTGCGAAGCACTACTAGGTATAAAAAGGCAGTAGGGTGTTAACTACTTGTCCGTATATTTTGCGTGTTTGCTATCCGATTTGCGTAATTTTTGGCAGGAGTATACAATATACTATTGGGAAGCATCTCACTAACTTTCATTGAAATACCTTCTTGAAATTTCAAGCAATTGCTTTTGAAAATAGCTGACCTTTTATGCTAAAAAGTGGGCGGCGCCACGCCTACTTCACCAAAATCCACAAAATTTTTATACAGTTCTGTTTTGCTGAAAAAGCTTGTTATGTGTGTAAAATCTTATTTATATAACTTATACAATTAAGGAAATATCGCGATTTTAATTTTACGAAGAAATTTTTTGGAACTGTGTTCAAAAAGTGGGCGTGTCCATTCACCGATTTTGTTAATTTTTTCAGCAAAGAGTTAGCTTTATATGTTGAACACTTTCTCTAAATATCGTTTCAATAAGTCAATTTTTACCGGAGTTATGGCATGGAAAGTTTTGTAGAATAATCCCCCATAAAGGGGCGGGGCCACGCCCATTTTCCAAAAATTTGGTGCTTTCGACTTTCTTTGCCCACGAACACTTTAGGGGTGAAATAGAAATGATATACAGCTAGTTTAAGCAAAGTTATAGCATATTCAATATATCCATGATCCTTTTCAAAATCTTTCGTATAAAATTGGGCCTGGACCTAATCCGATTTCGCTAATTTTTTTTCGAAATATTGCCTGTACTAATAGAAATATGTGTGCTGAATTTTATTTGCCTATCTTGAGCGGTTTTTGATTTATGATTAATAATATTTCCAAATTTGACTTAATCAAAAGTGGGCGGTGCCACGCCCTTTTTTAAAAATTTCTTCAGAAATTTATTTTCTGCCTTAACGCTAAGGTACACACCAAATTTTATCCTTATAGGTGTATTATGTACTGAATAATCACTCTTTTTGTATTTTCGAAAATATTATATATATAGAAAGTGGGCGTGGCTTTTAACCGATTTTGCCTATTTTCAATAGCGTTCAGAGATAAGTAAAAAGGAACCTGCATACCAAGTTTCATTGAGATATCTCAAGATTTACTCAAGTTATCGTGTTTACAGACGGACGGACGGACGGACGGACGGACGGACGGACGGACGGACGGACGGACGGACGGACGGACATGGCTCAATCAATTTCTCTTCTCCTCCTGAACATTTTGATATATATAAGTCAATATCTATCTCGATTCGTTTATGCCGTTACATACTACCGTTAGGCGAATGAAGTTAATATACCTTGTGTGCGAAGCACTACTAGGTATAAAAAGGCAGTAGGGTGTTAACTACTTGCCCGTAAATCTTGCTTGTTTGTTATTCGATTTGCGTAATTTTTGGCAGGAGTATACTACATACTATTGGGAAGCATCTCACAAAATTTCATTGAAATACATTCTTGAAATTCCAAGCAATCGCTTTTGAAAATAGCAGAGCTTTTATGCTAAAAAGTGGGAGGCGCCACGCCTACTTCACCAAAATCCACAAAATTTTTTTACAGTTTAGTTTTGTTTAAAAAGGCTAATATGTGTGTAAAATCTTATTTATATAACTTATACAATTATGGAAATATCGCGATTTTAATTTTACGAAGAAATATTTTAGAACTATGTTCAAAAAGTGGGCGTGTCCGTTCACCGATTTTGTTTATTTTTTCAGCAAAGAGTTAGCTTTATATGTTGAACACTTTCTCCAAATATCGTTTTAATAAATCAATTTTTACCGGAGTTATGGCATGGAAAGTTTTGTGGAATAATCCCCCATAAAGGGGCGGGGCCACGCCCATTTTCCAAAAATTTTGTGCTTTCGACTTTCTTTGCCCACGAACACTTTAGAGGTGAAATAGAAATGATATACAGCCAGTTTAAGCAAAGTTATAGCATATTCAATATATCCATGATCCTTTTCAAAATCTTTCGTATAAAATAGGGCGTGGACCTAATCCGATTTCGCTAATTTTTTTTCGAAATATTTCCTGTATTAATATAAGTATGTGTGCTGAATTTTATTTTGCTATCTTGAGCGGTTTTTGATTTATGATTAATAATATTTCCAAATTTGACTTAATCAAAAGTGGGCGGTGCCACGCCCCTTTTTAAAAATTTCTTCAAAAATTAATTTTTTGCCTTAACGCTAAAGTGCACACCAAATTTTATCCTTATAGGTTTATTATGTACTGAATAATCACTCTTTTTGTATTTTCGAAAATATTATATATATAGAAAGTGGGCGTGGCTTTTAACCGATTTTGCCTATTTTCAATACCGTTCAGAGATATGTAAAAAGGAACCTGCATACCAAGTTTCATTGAGATATCTCAAGATTTACTCAAGTTATCGTGTTCACAGACGGACGGACGGACGGACGGACATGGCTCAATCAATTTCTCTTCTCCTCCTGAACATTTTGATGTATATAAGTCAATATCTATCTCGATTCGTTTATGCCGTTACATACTACCGTTAGGCCAATGAAGTTAATATACCTTGTGTGCGAAGCACTACTAGGTATAAAAAAAGCAGTGATTTTGGTTTGATGTTTCTTATTTTCTATCGCATTCAATACAGCCTTTTTTGCTAAACTTAAAACATTTAGTTTTCGTCCCATTATAACACGCACATAAATTTGATCCTAACCGCGCAAAATCCCGTGTATCACTGACAAATATCAATCAACTTAAAAGAAAAGTTCGGTAATTAGCACGAAACCTAGCCAGTGCGGCGCCTTAGAATGAAACAAAAGACTCACATAACGACACAAATTTGAATATCGGCCGTTACAGCGTATGCAAAACCACAGTTTCTAACATGTTTTTCCATGAAAAAAAGAAAATAATTGTTCGAGTTTTAGAGTAGCTACATTTTGTTCGAGTTTTAAAGTAGTCAATGGAGAAAAAAAAATGTTCAAGTTTCCGAATGTTCGAGTTATCGTGTGTTCGAGCTTTCGCGAGTGCACTGTATACAACAACGCTGCTGCTGCCATTTAACTATAGAGAACGCGCCTGATGCACGAAAGCTCAGTTGGAAAAGCCTGAACAATTTGTGGAGCAAAAAAAAATAAATTAAATTGATCTAGCTAACTGAAAAAAATAAATAAAAAATAATTCTTTAAAAACAAAATAACGGAAATACCCAAAATTGCAGGAATTGAAAAGTTGAGAAATAAAAAAATAAATATCTAGAATTGTTGCAAAATGACGGCGTATTGGTTTCGGGTTGTTGTTTCAATTAATAATTTTTGATATCGGCGCGGTAAACTAAAACCTGGAAGAGATCTACGTCTTGGCAGTCACGTCATTATCAAGCGAATGTTTGTACGTCTGTATGTATGTATGTCTGTTTGATTGTGCATCACTTAAAAACTGTTGAATGGAATTAAATTAAACATTCAACGATAAATTACTAGAGCTGTTAGGAAAAGTTTAAAATATTCATTATTTCGATAACTTCATCGGTTTCCGAGTTATAGTAATCTCTCGAATGAATGATGCCCTTAATTTCCATAGCACAACTGGTTTCGGAGAAATAATGACTAAAATCGGCCTTCGTCTGGCTGCACTTAAATAACTTTTTTTTTAATTATAGTAAAGTAAATTTCATTTCAAATTTAACTTATTGAACAACTAGATAAATATTAAAGCCAACACTTGCTACCCGCATATGATGTGCACCGAGCACAATTGTTTGCAATGAAACAATTGCAATGCGACCTTAACGCTTCAGTGGTCTGTTGGATGTTTATAGGAACACTGCATCGTATTTTCCATTGTTCCAATTTGCGATTTTAGTTACTTCCAAGAGCACCAGTCAGAGTTTTTTTAATGTTAAAAACAAGTTTAGTTTTTGTTTGTTGTTGTTGGTGTCAACATATTGAGTTATATGATGAGTCTCTCAACAACAAAACGCGCAAGAAAAACAGCAAAAGCTCGTAATTTTTTTGCTGTAGTTACCACGTTCTACGGTTCATAGAAAAATATTTTTTCGTAAATAATTGTGCGTTATTCACTTCCGGTTAGTGCGCACTTAAACTGAAATTTGTATATTTAGACAACGTGATGTTTTCTCTTTTTTTTTTGACGGGGAGACATTCCCAGGCTGGGCCCTCCTGGGCAGAGTCTTTTGTGCTTATCCTACCTGCTTGAGCTTCTCCATGCGTGAAATACTTTTTGTTTATCTGACTAAAGCACGAAAACTACGCGGGCTGGTTCATTTTATGCGAATAGATAAAGAAGCTCTTGCCCAGAAGGTTTTCCTATTGACACCCGAATTTGCCAGGATGGGGCAGGCCTCGATTGAGTTCGAAAAACATGTGATGGATGCTTTGAACTTCTTTCGTGTTTACATTTAAGGTAAGTTGTCGATTAAAAGTGATGGCTTGAATGCTTTCATACCCAAAAATGGTAAAAAACAAATACACGGCTAAAAATTTTAGCCTAAATTTTAAACCATTCATTGGTTTACACAATTTTTAAAACTTTTTGGTAATAAATTCCAAACCAAATAATTACCTACACAAATTCTCAATTTTTGGCGACTTAGATGTAAAACTTAACTGAGACGAACAATAATACAAACTAGTAAGGAAGTCTAAGTTCGGGTGTAACCGAACATTAAATACCTAGTAGTGATCTGTTTGGTATCCTAATTTACTCAGGTCTATTATAATACATACCTGAAAATTTGTTATAAAGGCAACTGATTGTTTTCGATAAAAACATTTCTATTGTAAGTGGTAAATTAAACTATCACTAAATAACAAAATATAAATAGCTTTCCCCATGTTCATGAAAGGTATGAAAATAAAAAAAATTAATTAAAAAAAGGCAGTAGGGTGTTAACTACTTGTCCGTATATTTTGCGTGTTTGCTATCCGATTTGCGTAATTTTTGGCAGGAGTATACAATATACTATTGGGAAGCATCTCACTAACTTTCATTGAAATACCTTCTTGAAATTTCAAGCAATTGCCTTTGAAAATAGCTGACCTTTTATGCTAAAAAGTGGGCGGCGCCACGCCTACTTCACCAAAATCCACAAAATTTTTATACAGTTCTGTTTTGCTGAAAAGGCTTGTTATGTGTGTAAAATCTTATTTATATAACTTATACAATTAAGGAAATATCGCGATTTTAATTTTACGAAGAAATTTTTTGGAACTGTGTTCAAAAAGTGGGCGTGTCCATTCACCGATTTTGTTAATTTTTTCAGCAAAGAGTTAGCTTTATATGTTGAACACTTTCTCTAAATATCGTTTCAATAAGTCAATTTTTACCGGAGTTATGGCATGGAAAGTTTTGTAGAATAATCCCCCATAAAGGGGCGGGGCCACGCCCATTTTCCAAAAATTTGGTGCTTTCGACTTTCTTTGCCCACGAACACTTTAGGGGTGAAATAGAAATGATATACAGCTAGTTTAAGCAAAGTTATAGCATATTCAATATATCCATGATCCTTTTCAAAATCTTTCGTATAAAATTGGGCTTGCACCTAATCCGATTTCGCTAATTTTTTTTCGAAATATTGCCTGTACTAATAGAAATATGTGTGCTGAATTTTATTTGCCTATCTTGAGCGGTTTTTGATTTATGATTAATAATATTTCCAAATTTGACTTAATCAAAAGTGGGCGGTGCCACGCCCTTTTTTAAAAATTTCTTCAGAAATTTATTTTTTGCCTTAACGCTAAGGTACACACCAAATTTTATCCTTATAGGTGTATTATGTACTGAATAATCACTCTTTTTGTATTTTCGAAAATATTATATATATAGAAAGTGGGCGTGGCTTTTAACCGATTTTGCCTATTTTCAATAGCGTTCAGAGATAAGTAAAAAGGAACCTGCATACCAAGTTTCATTGAGATATCTCAAGATTTACTCAAGTTATCGTGTTTACAGACGGACGGACGGACGGACGGACGGACGGACGGACGGACGGACGGACGGACATGGCTCAATCAATTTCTCTTCTCCTCCTGAACATTTTGATATATATAAGTCAATATCTATCTCGATTCGTTTATGCCGTTACATACTACCGTTAGGCGAATGAAGTTAATATACCTTGTGTGCGAAGCACTACTAGGTATAAAAAGGCAGTAGGGTGTTAACTACTTGTCCGTATATTTTGCGTGTTTGCTATCCGATTTGCGTAATTTTTGGCAGGAGTATACAATATACTATTGGGAAGCATCTCACTAACTTTCATTGAAATACCTTCTTGAAATTTCAAGCAATTGCCTTTGAAAATAGCTGACCTTTTATGCTAAAAAGTGGGCGGCGCCACGCCTACTTCACCAAAATCCACAAAATTTTTATACAGTTCTGTTTTGCTGAAAAGGCTTGTTATGTGTGTAAAATCTTATTTATATAACTTATACAATTAAGGAAATATCGCGATTTTAATTTTACGAAGAAATTTTTTGGAACTGTGTTCAAAAAGTGGGCGTGTCCATTCACCGATTTTGTTAATTTTTTCAGCAAAGAGTTAGCTTTATATGTTGAACACTTTCTCTAAATATCGTTTCAATAAGTCAATTTTTACCGGAGTTATGGCATGGAAAGTTTTGTAGAATAATCCCCCATAAAGGGGCGGGGCCACGCCCATTTTCCAAAAATTTGGTGCTTTCGACTTTCTTTGCCCACGAACACTTTAGGGGTGAAATAGAAATGATATACAGCTAGTTTAAGCAAAGTTATAGCATATTCAATATATCCATGATCCTTTTCAAAATCTTTCGTATAAAATTGGGCTTGGACCTAATCCGATTTCGCTAATTTTTTTTCGAAATATTGCCTGTACTAATAGAAATATGTGTGCTGAATTTTATTTGCCTATCTTGAGCGGTTTTTGATTTATGATTAATAATATTTCCAAATTTGACTTAATCAAAAGTGGGCGGTGCCACGCCCTTTTTTAAAAATTTCTTCAGAAATTTATTTTTTGCCTTAACGCTAAGGTACACACCAAATTTTATCCTTATAGGTGTATTATGTACTGAATAATCACTCTTTTTGTATTTTCGAAAATATTATATATATAGAAAGTGGGCGTGGCTTTTAACCGATTTTGCCTATTTTCAATAGCGTTCAGAGATAAGTAAAAAGGAACCTGCATACCAAGTTTCATTGAGATATCTCAAGATTTACTCAAGTTATCGTGTTTACAGACGGACGGACGGACGGACGGACGGACGGACGGACGGACGGACATGGCTCAATCAATTTCTCTTCTCCTCCTGAACATTTTGATATATATAAGTCAATATCTATCTCGATTCGTTTATGCCGTTACATACTACCGTTAGGCGAATGAAGTTAATATACCTTGTGTGCGAAGCACTACTAGGTATAAAAAGGCAGTAGGGTGTTAACTACTTGTCCGTATATTTTGCGTGTTTGCTATCCGATTTGCGTAATTTTTGGCAGGAGTATACAATATACTATTGGGAAGCATCTCACTAACTTTCATTGAAATACCTTCTTGAAATTTCAAGCAATTGCCTTTGAAAATAGCTGACCTTTTATGCTAAAAAGTGGGCGGCGCCACGCCTACTTCACCAAAATCCACAAAATTTTTATACAGTTCTGTTTTGCTGAAAAGGCTTGTTATGTGTGTAAAATCTTATTTATATAACTTATACAATTAAGGAAATATCGCGATTTTAATTTTACGAAGAAATTTTTTGGAACTGTGTTCAAAAAGTGGGCGTGTCCATTCACCGATTTTGTTAATTTTTTCAGCAAAGAGTTAGCTTTATATGTTGAACACTTTCTCTAAATATCGTTTCAATAAGTCAATTTTTACCGGAGTTATGGCATGGAAAGTTTTGTAGAATAATCCCCCATAAAGGGGCGGGGCCACGCCCATTTTCCAAAAATTTGGTGCTTTCGACTTTCTTTGCCCACGAACACTTTAGGGGTGAAATAGAAATGATATACAGCTAGTTTAAGCAAAGTTATAGCATATTCAATATATCCATGATCCTTTTCAAAATCTTTCGTATAAAATTGGGCTTGCACCTAATCCGATTTCGCTAATTTTTTTTCGAAATATTGCCTGTACTAATAGAAATATGTGTGCTGAATTTTATTTGCCTATCTTGAGCGGTTTTTGATTTATGATTAATAATATTTCCAAATTTGACTTAATCAAAAGTGGGCGGTGCCACGCCCTTTTTTAAAAATTTCTTCAGAAATTTATTTTTTGCCTTAACGCTAAGGTACACACCAAATTTTATCCTTATAGGTGTATTATGTACTGAATAATCACTCTTTTTGTATTTTCGAAAATATTATATATATAGAAAGTGGGCGTGGCTTTTAACCGATTTTGCCTATTTTCAATAGCGTTCAGAGATAAGTAAAAAGGAACCTGCATACCAAGTTTCATTGAGATATCTCAAGATTTACTCAAGTTATCGTGTTTACAGACGGACGGACGGACGGACGGACGGACGGACGGACGGACATGGCTCAATCAATTTCTCTTCTCCTCCTGAACATTTTGATATATATAAGTCAATATCTATCTCGATTCGTTTATGCCGTTACATACTACCGTTAGGCGAATGAAGTTAATATACCTTGTGTGCGAAGCACTACTAGGTATAAAAAGGCAGTAGGGTGTTAACTACTTGTCCGTATATTTTGCGTGTTTGCTATCCGATTTGCGTAATTTTTGGCAGGAGTATACAATATACTATTGGGAAGCATCTCACTAACTTTCATTGAAATACCTTCTTGAAATTTCAAGCAATTGCCTTTGAAAATAGCTGACCTTTTATGCTAAAAAGTGGGCGGCGCCACGCCTACTTCACCAAAATCCACAAAATTTTTATACAGTTCTGTTTTGCTGAAAAGGCTTGTTATGTGTGTAAAATCTTATTTATATAACTTATACAATTAAGGAAATATCGCGATTTTAATTTTACGAAGAAATTTTTTGGAACTGTGTTCAAAAAGTGGGCGTGTCCATTCACCGATTTTGTTAATTTTTTCAGCAAAGAGTTAGCTTTATATGTTGAACACTTTCTCTAAATATCGTTTCAATAAGTCAATTTTTACCGGAGTTATGGCATGGAAAGTTTTGTAGAATAATCCCCCATAAAGGGGCGGGGCCACGCCCATTTTCCAAAAATTTGGTGCTTTCGACTTTCTTTGCCCACGAACACTTTAGGGGTGAAATAGAAATGATATACAGCTAGTTTAAGCAAAGTTATAGCATATTCAATATATCCATGATCCTTTTCAAAATCTTTCGTATAAAATTGGGCTTGGACCTAATCCGATTTCGCTAATTTTTTTTCGAAATATTGCCTGTACTAATAGAAATATGTGTGCTGAATTTTATTTGCCTATCTTGAGCGGTTTTTGATTTATGATTAATAATATTTCCAAATTTGACTTAATCAAAAGTGGGCGGTGCCACGCCCTTTTTTAAAAATTTCTTCAGAAATTTATTTTTTGCCTTAACGCTAAGGTACACACCAAATTTTATCCTTATAGGTGTATTATGTACTGAATAATCACTCTTTTTGTATTTTCGAAAATATTATATATATAGAAAGTGGGCGTGGCTTTTAACCGATTTTGCCTATTTTCAATAGCGTTCAGAGATAAGTAAAAAGGAACCTGCATACCAAGTTTCATTGAGATATCTCAAGATTTACTCAAGTTATCGTGTTTACAGACGGACGGACGGACGGACGGACGGACGGACGGACGGACATGGCTCAATCAATTTCTCTTCTCCTCCTGAACATTTTGATATATATAAGTCAATATCTATCTCGATTCGTTTATGCCGTTACATACTACCGTTAGGCGAATGAAGTTAATATACCTTGTGTGCGAAGCACTACTAGGTATAAAAAGGCAGTAGGGTGTTAACTACTTGTCCGTATATTTTGCGTGTTTGCTATCCGATTTGCGTAATTTTTGGCAGGAGTATACAATATACTATTGGGAAGCATCTCACTAACTTTCATTGAAATACCTTCTTGAAATTTCAAGCAATTGCCTTTGAAAATAGCTGACCTTTTATGCTAAAAAGTGGGCGGCGCCACGCCTACTTCACCAAAATCCACAAAATTTTTATACAGTTCTGTTTTGCTGAAAAGGCTTGTTATGTGTGTAAAATCTTATTTATATAACTTATACAATTAAGGAAATATCGCGATTTTAATTTTACGAAGAAATTTTTTGGAACTGTGTTCAAAAAGTGGGCGTGTCCATTCACCGATTTTGTTAATTTTTTCAGCAAAGAGTTAGCTTTATATGTTGAACACTTTCTCTAAATATCGTTTCAATAAGTCAATTTTTACCGGAGTTATGGCATGGAAAGTTTTGTAGAATAATCCCCCATAAAGGGGCGGGGCCACGCCCATTTTCCAAAAATTTGGTGCTTTCGACTTTCTTTGCCCACGAACACTTTAGGGGTGAAATAGAAATGATATACAGCTAGTTTAAGCAAAGTTATAGCATATTCAATATATCCATGATCCTTTTCAAAATCTTTCGTATAAAATTGGGCTTGGACCTAATCCGATTTCGCTAATTTTTTTTCGAAATATTGCCTGTACTAATAGAAATATGTGTGCTGAATTTTATTTGCCTATCTTGAGCGGTTTTTGATTTATGATTAATAATATTTCCAAATTTGACTTAATCAAAAGTGGGCGGTGCCACGCCCTTTTTTAAAAATTTCTTCAGAAATTTATTTTTTGCCTTAACGCTAAGGTACACACCAAATTTTATCCTTATAGGTGTATTATGTACTGAATAATCACTCTTTTTGTATTTTCGAAAATATTATATATATAGAAAGTGGGCGTGGCTTTTAACCGATTTTGCCTATTTTCAATAGCGTTCAGAGATAAGTAAAAAGGAACCTGCATACCAAGTTTCATTGAGATATCTCAAGATTTACTCAAGTTATCGTGTTTACAGACGGACGGACGGACGGACGGACGGACATGGCTCAATCAATTTCTCTTCTCCTCCTGAACATTTTGATATATATAAGTCAATATCTATCTCGATTCGTTTATGCCGTTACATACTACCGTTAGGCGAATGAAGTTAATATACCTTGTGTGCGAAGCACTACTAGGTATAAAAAAGGCAGTAGGGTGTTAACTACTTGTCCGTATATTTTGCGTGTTTGCTATCCGATTTGCGTAATTTTTGGCAGGAGTATACAATATACTATTGGGAAGCATCTCACTAACTTTCATTGAAATACCTTCTTGAAATTTCAAGCAATTGCCTTTGAAAATAGCTGACCTTTTATGCTAAAAAGTGGGCGGCGCCACGCCTACTTCACCAAAATCCACAAAATTTTTATACAGTTCTGTTTTGCTGAAAAGGCTTGTTATGTGTGTAAAATCTTATTTATATAACTTATACAATTAAGGAAATATCGCGATTTTAATTTTACGAAGAAATTTTTTGGAACTGTGTTCAAAAAGTGGGCGTGTCCATTCACCGATTTTGTTAATTTTTTCAGCAAAGAGTTAGCTTTATATGTTGAACACTTTCTCTAAATATCGTTTCAATAAGTCAATTTTTACCGGAGTTATGGCATGGAAAGTTTTGTAGAATAATCCCCCATAAAGGGGCGGGGACACGCCCATTTTCCAAAAATTTGGTGCTTTCGACTTTCTTTGCCCACGAACACTTTAGGGGTGAAATAGAAATGATATACAGCTAGTTTAAGCAAAGTTATAGCATATTCAATATATCCATGATCCTTTTCAAAATCTTTCGTATAAAATTGGGCTTGGACCTAATCCGATTTCGCTAATTTTTTTTCGAAATATTGCCTGTACTAATAGAAATATGTGTGCTGAATTTTATTTGCCTATCTTGAGCGGTTTTTGATTTATGATTAATAATATTTCCAAATTTGACTTAATCAAAAGTGGGCGGTGCCACGCCCTTTTTTAAAAATTTCTTCAGAAATTTATTTTTTGCCTTAACGCTAAGGTACACACCAAATTTTATCCTTATAGGTGTATTATGTACTGAATAATCACTCTTTTTGTATTTTCGAAAATATTATATATATAGAAAGTGGGCGTGGCTTTTAACCGATTTTGCCTATTTTCAATAGCGTTCAGAGATAAGTAAAAAGGAACCTGCATACCAAGTTTCATTGAGATATCTCAAGATTTACTCAAGTTATCGTGTTTACAGACGGACGGACGGACGGACGGACGGACGGACATGGCTCAATCAATTTCTCTTCTCCTCCTGAACATTTTGATATATATAAGTCAATATCTATCTCGATTCGTTTATGCCGTTACATACTACCGTTAGGCGAATGAAGTTAATATACCTTGTGTGCGAAGCACTACTAGGTATAAAAAGGCAGTAGGGTGTTAACTACTTGTCCGTATATTTTGCGTGTTTGCTATCCGATTTGCGTAATTTTTGGCAGGAGTATACAATATACTATTGGGAAGCATCTCACTAACTTTCATTGAAATACCTTCTTGAAATTTCAAGCAATTGCCTTTGAAAATAGCTGACCTTTTATGCTAAAAAGTGGGCGGCGCCACGCCTACTTCACCAAAATCCACAAAATTTTTATACAGTTCTGTTTTGCTGAAAAGGCTTGTTATGTGTGTAAAATCTTATTTATATAACTTATACAATTAAGGAAATATCGCGATTTTAATTTTACGAAGAAATTTTTTGGAACTGTGTTCAAAAAGTGGGCGTGTCCATTCACCGATTTTGTTAATTTTTTCAGCAAAGAGTTAGCTTTATATGTTGAACACTTTCTCTAAATATCGTTTCAATAAGTCAATTTTTACCGGAGTTATGGCATGGAAAGTTTTGTAGAATAATCCCCCATAAAGGGGCGGGGCCACGCCCATTTTCCAAAAATTTGGTGCTTTCGACTTTCTTTGCCCACGAACACTTTAGGGGTGAAATAGAAATGATATACAGCTAGTTTAAGCAAAGTTATAGCATATTCAATATATCCATGATCCTTTTCAAAATCTTTCGTATAAAATTGGGCTTGGACCTAATCCGATTTCGCTAATTTTTTTTCGAAATATTGCCTGTACTAATAGAAATATGTGTGCTGAATTTTATTTGCCTATCTTGAGCGGTTTTTGATTTATGATTAATAATATTTCCAAATTTGACTTAATCAAAAGTGGGCGGTGCCACGCCCTTTTTTAAAAATTTCTTCAGAAATTTATTTTTTGCCTTAACGCTAAGGTACACACCAAATTTTATCCTTATAGGTGTATTATGTACTGAATAATCACTCTTTTTGTATTTTCGAAAATATTATATATATAGAAAGTGGGCGTGGCTTTTAACCGATTTTGCCTATTTTCAATAGCGTTCAGAGATAAGTAAAAAGGAACCTGCATACCAAGTTTCATTGAGATATCTCAAGATTTACTCAAGTTATCGTGTTTACAGACGGACGGACGGACGGACGGACGGACGGACATGGCTCAATCAATTTCTCTTCTCCTCCTGAACATTTTGATATATATAAGTCAATATCTATCTCGATTCGTTTATGCCGTTACATACTACCGTTAGGCGAATGAAGTTAATATACCTTGTGTGCGAAGCACTACTAGGTATAAAAAGGCAGTAGGGTGTTAACTACTTGTCCGTATATTTTGCGTGTTTGCTATCCGATTTGCGTAATTTTTGGCAGGAGTATACAATATACTATTGGGAAGCATCTCACTAACTTTCATTGAAATACCTTCTTGAAATTTCAAGCAATTGCCTTTGAAAATAGCTGACCTTTTATGCTAAAAAGTGGGCGGCGCCACGCCTACTTCACCAAAATCCACAAAATTTTTATACAGTTCTGTTTTGCTGAAAAGGCTTGTTATGTGTGTAAAATCTTATTTATATAACTTATACAATTAAGGAAATATCGCGATTTTAATTTTACGAAGAAATTTTTTGGAACTGTGTTCAAAAAGTGGGCGTGTCCATTCACCGATTTTGTTAATTTTTTCAGCAAAGAGTTAGCTTTATATGTTGAACACTTTCTCTAAATATCGTTTCAATAAGTCAATTTTTACCGGAGTTATGGCATGGAAAGTTTTGTAGAATAATCCCCCATAAAGGGGCGGGGCCACGCCCATTTTCCAAAAATTTGGTGCTTTCGACTTTCTTTGCCCACGAACACTTTAGGGGTGAAATAGAAATGATATACAGCTAGTTTAAGCAAAGTTATAGCATATTCAATATATCCATGATCCTTTTCAAAATCTTTCGTATAAAATTGGGCTTGGACCTAATCCGATTTCGCTAATTTTTTTTCGAAATATTGCCTGTACTAATAGAAATATGTGTGCTGAATTTTATTTGCCTATCTTGAGCGGTTTTTGATTTATGATTAATAATATTTCCAAATTTGACTTAATCAAAAGTGGGCGGTGCCACGCCCTTTTTTAAAAATTTCTTCAGAAATTTATTTTTTGCCTTAACGCTAAGGTACACACCAAATTTTATCCTTATAGGTGTATTATGTACTGAATAATCACTCTTTTTGTATTTTCGAAAATATTATATATATAGAAAGTGGGCGTGGCTTTTAACCGATTTTGCCTATTTTCAATAGCGTTCAGAGATAAGTAAAAAGGAACCTGCATACCAAGTTTCATTGAGATATCTCAAGATTTACTCAAGTTATCGTGTTTACAGACGGACGGACGGACGGACGGACGGACGGACGGACGGACGGACGGACGGACGGACGGACGGACGGACGGACGGACATGGCTCAATCAATTTCTCTTCTCCTCCTGAACATTTTGATATATATAAGTCAATATCTATCTCGATTCGTTTATGCCGTTACATACTACCGTTAGGCGAATGAAGTTAATATACCTTGTGTGCGAAGCACTACTAGGTATAAAAAGGCAGTAGGGTGTTAACTACTTGTCCGTATATTTTGCGTGTTTGCTATCCGATTTGCGTAATTTTTGGCAGGAGTATACAATATACTATTGGGAAGCATCTCACTAACTTTCATTGAAATACCTTCTTGAAATTTCAAGCAATTGCCTTTGAAAATAGCTGACCTTTTATGCTAAAAAGTGGGCGGCGCCACGCCTACTTCACCAAAATCCACAAAATTTTTATACAGTTCTGTTTTGCTGAAAAGGCTTGTTATGTGTGTAAAATCTTATTTATATAACTTATACAATTAAGGAAATATCGCGATTTTAATTTTACGAAGAAATTTTTTGGAACTGTGTTCAAAAAGTGGGCGTGTCCATTCACCGATTTTGTTAATTTTTTCAGCAAAGAGTTAGCTTTATATGTTGAACACTTTCTCTAAATATCGTTTCAATAAGTCAATTTTTACCGGAGTTATGGCATGGAAAGTTTTGTAGAATAATCCCCCATAAAGGGGCGGGGCCACGCCCATTTTCCAAAAATTTGGTGCTTTCGACTTTCTTTGCCCACGAACACTTTAGGGGTGAAATAGAAATGATATACAGCTAGTTTAAGCAAAGTTATAGCATATTCAATATATCCATGATCCTTTTCAAAATCTTTCGTATAAAATTGGGCTTGGACCTAATCCGATTTCGCTAATTTTTTTTCGAAATATTGCCTGTACTAATAGAAATATGTGTGCTGAATTTTATTTGCCTATCTTGAGCGGTTTTTGATTTATGATTAATAATATTTCCAAATTTGACTTAATCAAAAGTGGGCGGTGCCACGCCCTTTTTTAAAAATTTCTTCAGAAATTTATTTTTTGCCTTAACGCTAAGGTACACACCAAATTTTATCCTTATAGGTGTATTATGTACTGAATAATCACTCTTTTTGTATTTTCGAAAATATTATATATATAGAAAGTGGGCGTGGCTTTTAACCGATTTTGCCTATTTTCAATAGCGTTCAGAGATAAGTAAAAAGGAACCTGCATACCAAGTTTCATTGAGATATCTCAAGATTTACTCAAGTTATCGTGTTTACAGACGGACGGACGGACGGACGGACATGGCTCAATCAATTTCTCTTCTCCTCCTGAACATTTTGATATATATAAGTCAATATCTATCTCGATTCGTTTATGCCGTTACATACTACCGTTAGGCGAATGAAGTTAATATACCTTGTGTGCGAAGCACTACTAGGTATAAAAAGGCAGTAGGGTGTTAACTACTTGTCCGTATATTTTGCGTGTTTGCTATCCGATTTGCGTAATTTTTGGCAGGAGTATACAATATACTATTGGGAAGCATCTCACTAACTTTCATTGAAATACCTTCTTGAAATTTCAAGCAATTGCCTTTGAAAATAGCTGACCTTTTATGCTAAAAAGTGGGCGGCGCCACGCCTACTTCACCAAAATCCACAAAATTTTTATACAGTTCTGTTTTGCTGAAAAGGCTTGTTATGTGTGTAAAATCTTATTTATATAACTTATACAATTAAGGAAATATCGCGATTTTAATTTTACGAAGAAATTTTTTGGAACTGTGTTCAAAAAGTGGGCGTGTCCATTCACCGATTTTGTTAATTTTTTCAGCAAAGAGTTAGCTTTATATGTTGAACACTTTCTCTAAATATCGTTTCAATAAGTCAATTTTTACCGGAGTTATGGCATGGAAAGTTTTGTAGAATAATCCCCCATAAAGGGGCGGGGCCACGCCCATTTTCCAAAAATTTGGTGCTTTCGACTTTCTTTGCCCACGAACACTTTAGGGGTGAAATAGAAATGATATACAGCTAGTTTAAGCAAAGTTATAGCATATTCAATATATCCATGATCCTTTTCAAAATCTTTCGTATAAAATTGGGCTTGGACCTAATCCGATTTCGCTAATTTTTTTTCGAAATATTGCCTGTACTAATAGAAATATGTGTGCTGAATTTTATTTGCCTATCTTGAGCGGTTTTTGATTTATGATTAATAATATTTCCAAATTTGACTTAATCAAAAGTGGGCGGTGCCACGCCCTTTTTTAAAAATTTCTTCAGAAATTTATTTTTTGCCTTAACGCTAAGGTACACACCAAATTTTATCCTTATAGGTGTATTATGTACTGAATAATCACTCTTTTTGTATTTTCGAAAATATTATATATATAGAAAGTGGGCGTGGCTTTTAACCGATTTTGCCTATTTTCAATAGCGTTCAGAGATAAGTAAAAAGGAACCTGCATACCAAGTTTCATTGAGATATCTCAAGATTTACTCAAGTTATCGTGTTTACAGACGGACGGACGGACGGACGGACGGACGGACGGACGGACGGACATGGCTCAATCAATTTCTCTTCTCCTCCTGAACATTTTGATATATATAAGTCAATATCTATCTCGATTCGTTTATGCCGTTACATACTACCGTTAGGCGAATGAAGTTAATATACCTTGTGTGCGAAGCACTACTAGGTATAAAAAAATTAAAGAAAAAAACCTTTTTAAAAATAAGCTTTTATTATTGTTTAATAAAATTAACTAAAAAGTAAATAAAATTAAAGAAAAAAACCTTTTTAAAAATAAGCTTTTATTATTGTTTAATAAAATTAACTAAAAAGTAAAAAATAAATTCACTGTAAAGAAATATAACACTTTATAAGTTCATTGTAACCCCTTTACCGATAATTAGGCTTCTTCGTCTGCGATAAAATAATTCCATATTGTACATGATTATATATTTTTAACATTAAAACATTACACTTAAATTATTAAATCTTCCAGTCTACATCACAGTCTAAATTTTTTTATTATTAATAAAAGCGTGTTAAATTTTATTTGGTATAATTAGAAACATTTAGGACCTTCTTGTCTATTTGATGGTATAATTAAGGACGTTTAAGACATTTCTTGTTATCGCAATTTAACACGCTTTTATTAATTTTAAAAAAATTTAGACTGTGATGTAGACTGGAAGATTTAATAATTTAAGTGTAATGTTTTAATGTTAAAAATATATAATCATGTACAATATGGAATTATTTTATCGCAGACGAAGAAGCCTAATTATCGGTAAAGGGGTTACAATGAACTTATAAAGTGTTATATTTCTTTACAGTGAATTTATTTTTATAAGCTTTTATTTAGTTTCAGTTGACGGATGTCTGTAATGGAATCTTGCAAGTTAAATTTGATACACTTCCCGGTGTCCGACTGAGCTGAAAGTCTGCGCCGATGTATAACCCCGATGACAATGCAATATTATGAAAAAAAAATTCCGATAGGTGGCGCGTAGGTCGCTATATTTTCAAAAATCGCATTTATGGTCCGATTTAGCTGAAATTCGGAACATGTATTACTACTATGAAAAGAAATATTTCCGTGAAAAAAAATTCCGCTAGGTGGAGCTGAGATCGCGGTTATAAATACTAAAAATCGGAATTATGGACCGATTTGACTGATATTTTACGTGTGTGGTACTTAATTGATTTCCATATGTATAAAAAAAAATTGGACCCGCTAGGTGGCGCGGGAGTCGCTTATAAGCTTTTATTTACTTTTAGTTGACGGCTGTCTGGAATGGAATCTTGCAAGATAAATTTGATACACTTCCCGGTGTCCGATTGAGCTGAAAGTCTGCGCCGATGTATAACCCCCATGACAATGCAATATTATGAAAAAAAAAATCCGATAGGTGGCGCGTAGGTCGCTATATTTTCAAAAATCGCATTTATGGTCCGATTTAGCTGAAATTCGGAACATGTATTACTACTATGAAAAGAAATATTTCCGTGAAAAAAAATTCCGCTAGGTGGAGCTGAGATCGCGGTTATAAATACTAAAAATCGGAATTATGGACCGATTTGACTGATATTTTACGTGTGTGGTACTTAATTGATTTCCATATGTATAAAAAAAAATTGGACCCGCTAGGTGGCGCGGGAGTCGCTTATAAGCTTTTATTTACTTTTAGTTGACGGCTGTCTGGAATGGAATCTTGCAAGATAAATTTGATACACTTCCCGGTGTCCGATTGAGCTGAAAGTCTGCGCCGATGTATAACCCCCATGACAATGCAATATTATGAAAAAAAAAAATCCGATAGGTGGCGCGTAGGTCGCTATATTTTCAAAAATCGCATTTATGGTCCGATTTAGCTGAAATTCGGAACATGTATTACTACTATGAAAAGAAATATTTCCCTGAAAAAAAATTCCGCTAGGTGGAGCTGAGATCGCGCTTATAAATACTAAAAATCGGAATTATGGACCGATTTGACTGATATTTTACGTGTGTGGTACTTAATTGATTTCCATATGTATAAAAAAAAATTGGACCCGCTAGGTGGCGCGGGAGTCGCTTATAAGCTTTTATTTTGTTTTAGTTGACGGATGTCTGTAATGGAATCTTGCAAGTTAAATTTGATACACTTCCCGGTGTCCGATTGAGCTGAAAGTCTGCACCGATGTATAACCCCGATGACAATACAATATTATGAAAAAAAATATCCGATAGGTGGCGCGTAGGTCGCTATATTTTCAAAAATCGCATTTATGGTCCGATTTAGCTGAAATTCGGAACATGTATTACTACCATGAAAAGAAATATTTCCCTGAAAAAAATTCCGCTAGGTGGAGCTGCGATAGCGGTAATAAACACTAAAAATCGGAATTATGGACCGATTTGGCTGATATTTTACGTGTGTGGTACTTAATTAATTTCCATATATGTATTAAAAAAAAAATTGGAACCGCTAGGTGGCGCGGGAGTCGCTCTGTTTAAGAAACTCGAAGGTCCGTTTTCGGTGTCGTTTAGTTCATTTTTCAACAAACTTCCCGTTAAGGTAGGATCTTAAAATTTTCATCCACATTTAGTGTTTTGCCCCAACGCAATATAACAAAAAAGTAATTCCGATAGGTGGCGCACGGGTAGCGACTTTTGAAAAATTTCATTTCCAGAAATTTTGTTTTCGATATTGTACCAACTTCCCGTTGAGCTGGGGTTTTCAAATTTTCACCATCGTTCAGGTTTCGCGGACAGCATTATAAAAAAAAATCTGAAATATTGTTTTATTTACAAAAATCCCATTTATCGACCTTTAGTCGTTTAGAGTTTTGAGCAAAAATGTATGAAAATCGTGAAACGGTTTGCACTGGTTCACTAGTGAAAATAGTTTAGAATCGGCCTGATTTAAAATTGGCATGATAACCGTAAAAACCCCACACAAAGCGTGTAAATGTAGAAAATGACCCAATCAATAAATCAACAGAGTGGACGGATACGGCAAAATAGAATTTACTCTAAATTTCGACGTATCTAAAGTATCTAACGTATTGACGAACTGATTCTGTTTAACCTATTACTCATGACTTCGAGAATGTGTATTAGTGGAATTTCGTGCATCACCTTCAAGACATGGGGTAATAACAACCAAACCCAGAATTCAGGAAAATGTGAATAATTGCAGGAAAATGATTTTTTTCATTCGTTATGACCCAATGCCAAGGTGAGCACGTGCCGAGGGCTGAATGATATGAGGGTCTATAAAAATTTCATATCGCTAACGTTGCGCCTCAGGGTATCAGGGATGTTGTACTGAAGCCCTTATCCCTCTACAATGGACCTCTAGGGGGATGGACCGTTTTTTGTCCTATACTCGTGGTGTAAACAATCACTATAAATTTATCTACTGTAAATTTAAAAAAGTTAACAAACGAGGCTGAAATACATATTTTGTTAGATATTTTTTCTAAAATTAAAATTTAGTTGAGTTTTTGAAGTGAAATTTAAAAGATCGAAGAACGAATTTATAATTTGTCCGAAGTTTTTAGTGAGAACAAGATGAAAGAAACTACTACACAGAGAAACCGACGTTTAGAGAAGAAAAAATTTACGCGACAGGAGAAGATTGCGAATGAAAGCGACTTTTCAAAGCGGCAACGCTTACAAAATATAAGTTTAGCCATCGCTAAATATAGAGAGAATGAGTCGCCAGAACAACGCTTAAATAGGCAAGATACCGACGGACTACGCACACAGGAGAGAAGGAAAAATGAACGCCAAGAAGAACGCTTGGTCAGGCTCGAAAGGGCCATAATTTACAAGCAAGTACGTCAGTTAGCACAAACAGCAGAGGAACGCATCGTAACAGCAGATAATGAGCTGCAGAAAAGGATCAACAAGAGAAATTTGCAACGTGGTAGCGTTGAGTATTTTAACAACGCGATAAATACATTTTGCGATAAAGTGTGCAATATTTGCACGAAAAGATGTTATCCCCATCAAGTGACTGTATATAAAATTAGTTCCATATCTCCTTCTTATCTTCCACGAGAATTGCGCGAGAAAGAACAATTGTTGCTGTGTTACCGATGTAAAAATCACGTAAGTAAAAGTAACACGTCCGTATCTCCTTCTAAGGCATATTGGAACAGCATGGAACCTGGGCATATTCCTGAAGTTATACTACGATTGTCGCAAACTGAAAAGCGCCTTATTTCCCGAATAATACCGTTTTTAAAAATTATAAAGCTTGACGGCTTATTCGGACAATATGGATTTCGTGGCCAGGCAGTTCTTTTTGCTCAAGATCTCTTCGAGGTTACCGAAAAACTTCCACATATGTTGCCTAGATCTGTGGATAGCTGTGGAATTGTTATTGTTACAGAGAATTTGGAGAATTTAAATGTTACTCGTGAGTTCTCAGTTTCTCGCGATAATGTGCTCAAGGCTCTGACATGGTTGGTAGCAAATAATCCCTTGTACAAAGATGTCCTTATAGACAACAACGCAAACCTATCAACCAATGATCTGATTTTAGTTTCCGAAAACGCTTGTCCAACATCGCAAACTGTTTTTCAAAGCGCGGTTCATAGTAATAAAGACTTTGTACAAATTAATGATGTTTCTCGTATATTACATGCATCATGGCATCAAGGAAATGTTGAAGTTTTTACTTCGGGATATGCTGGACTGCAATGTTGTGCTATGGCAATGAGTAATATCATAAGAGTATCCATTACTGCACCTCATCAGTGGAGCAAAAATACTCTTGATCAAAATATGATAGAAGGAGATTTACTTTATGCCAAACTTCGATTATTAAATGCTGAAAATCCTGCAGGTATCCAAATCGAAGACGACGGTTATTTAGAAATAAGGCATTTCAATTTAGTTAAAGCTGAATTGGAAATATTTCGTCGGGCGTTTGCTTTGGAATTTGAGAGTGACAGTTCTTTGTTCGGGAGTTTACGAGATTCGATTAATCGCAACAATATTGGTATGCCTTTGAAAGATGCTATGTGCAGGTTATTCATGACACATAAAACAGGTATTTTAATAGCTGCCGGAAAATCATTTGGGATTATTTGTTATGATCAAAAGTTCTATTTAACTGATTCTCATTCGTGTGGCCCAAAAGGAGCTAGAGCTAATGATGGCAAAGCATGCGTGATTGAATGCACAACAGTCGATGAGTTAGTTCGTTTATGTAAACGAGCTACTACATCCAAAAATGTCCCTTACACTTTGACATGTGTGGCAGTGACAACTATACCAACCATCACTCCAAATCACGCACCGATCAGAACGCCACATTTACCAGAATTAACAAGTAATGCAAATATAACAAATAACACCGCAATCAACGATGCGTATCTACCTGTACAAACTTCTATCATGGGTCCGAATGATTTTCATCAACCTGAAGTTGAAGATGAGCTGGAAGTATCTGGTAATATCAATAAAATCATACGTAAAACGAAAGACAACATTGTTAACGTAAATCACGAACGGAAAGCAGAAGAATTATCTTGGTTTTACCTATTCCCGTACGGTGTCAATGGATTAAATGAAGAGACGAGGCAAGTGCCAATATCTCCTCTTGATTACTATCAGTACCGCATTCTTAGCGATGATACTCGATTTCAGAGGAATGATTATTTGTTCTACGCACTATCAATGTTTGAGTTTTATAGAATCAAATCTACGATTGCTGCATGTGGAAAAAAAATTGAAGGGCATAATGGTATGGTTGAGGATGTACATTTATATTTAAAAAATTTGAGAGGTTCTGCTTCTTACTGGCGATCAGCACTGAATGATCTCGTAGCACAAATCAGGTGTCTTGGACCACCGACGTATTTTCTAACTTTCAGCTGCAATGATTTGAATTGGATTGACATGAGAAAGGTACTTTTGATTGCTGACGGGAGACCGGATGAAGATCCTACCGGCCTTAGCATAATGGAAGTACAGAAATTAATTGAATCATATCCAGTTATTGTAAGCCGGCATTTTATGGTAAGAGTCCATGCTCTTTTAACGTTTTTAACGCACAATCACGAAGTATTCGGCGGTCAAATGAAAGATTTCTGGTGGCGCATTGAATATCAGAATCGCGGGAGCCCACATTTACATATGGTAATTTGGATCGAAAATTACCCATCTTTTGAAACTGAAGAAGGCATTCGTCTCCTTGACCGAGTTGTTTCCTGCCAATTGCCACCAGAAAATACTGATCTTTATGAATTGGTTAAAAAAAATCAAATTCACCGTCATACCCATACATGTCAAAAGAACAATGCCAATACTTGTCGGTTCGGGTTTCCACGAGAAGAATCCGAGGAAACTCGCATAATTGATCAAACTTCTGATGAATATCTCAGGAATGGTGGTAGAATTTGTATTCTAAGGCGACGCCTGGAAGATAGATGGGTTAATAATTATAATCCAACTTTACTAAAGGTTTGGAATGGGAATATAGATCTGCAACCATGTGGCTCAAATGAAGCAATAGCATATTATGTTGCGAAGTATATCTCTAAATCTGAGCCAAACGCATTAGATTCAAGCCTAGCCCAAGCAGTTCGAATTATACAACGTGAAGAAAGCGACATATCCCGAAAACTTTTTAAGGTTTGTATGCGAATTATGCAAGAGCGACAAATCTCTGCTTGTGAGTCCGCATTTAGACTGTGTCATCTAAATCTACGCGATAGCTCAAGGAAATGTATTTTCTTAAACACTCGCAAGCCGGAAGTCAGATACCGAGTATTAAAATTTGATGACGACGGACACGCAACGGGATATTGCAATAATATCTTTGACAGGTACGAAAAACGTCCACACGAACACCCAGAATTCGACTTTACTAATATGAGTTTGCTAGAATTCGCAATGTTATTTGAGCCTTATTATATAAATAAAACGTACAACGTGAACAATGATGAATCCGTAGATGATCATCAATCTCAAGAAAAGACCACCAGAAGACGACTTATCACATTGCCCGATAATAGTAAACTTGTAGTTCGAAATATTCCAGCCACGGTACGAGTTCCATACTTTGTAGCAGCGACAGACCCCGAGAGCTATTATTATAGCCTTTTGCTACAATACATGCCGTATCGTAATGAATGTGAGCTGCTGGGAGAATACGACTCCGCTCAGGAAGCATTCCTGGCAAAAGAAGAATTCCTCCGCCAAACCAACGAACGTATGCAACTTTTTAGAGAACGAGATCGACAGCTAGAAAATGCGTTTAACCAAGCTCACGCATTTCGCATTCTCGGCGAAGAAAATCTACAACCTAACGACGAACCCATTCATGAAATCGAAGCCCCTGAACAATGTATGGATGATAATGAGTTCAGTACGTGTTGCAGAGCTATGAATGGTGATCAGGTAGAAGTATTTCAGTTTGTGACCCGAAATATTCAAGAGCAGATTCATGGGGACGACAACAGACTAAGGCTCTTCATTACAGGGAACGCGGGAACTGGTAAAACATTTTTGTTTAAATTGCTGAAAAATCAAGCCAACCGTTGCCATGCCAAGACTGTCGTTAAAGTGTGCGCTTTAACAGGGGTCGCAGCGCGTTTGATTGGAGGCGCTACACTTCATACTGCACTCAAGTTACCTGTGCAAAAAGATGGAAAAATATCCCAAATGCCCATGTTGACAGGAAATTTTCTCAGATTAATGCGGCTACAGTGGAAAGATATACAATTTATATTTATTGACGAAATATCAATGGTACCGTATGAGATGCTCTGCATGATCGACTCCAGATTAAAACAGCTTAAGAACAGTGAAGAAATGTTCGGTGGTCTTAATGTGCTCTTGTTTGGCGATCTAATGCAACTGCCTCCGGTACGAGGAAACCAAGTATTCGATCAACCAGCAAGAATGGTTCCAGCGACACATATATGGCGCCTATTCTCTTTAATAGAGCTAAAAGAGAACATGAGACAAAAGGGTTGCGACAAGTTCGTGAATATATTGAACGCTTTAAGAGTAGGTGAGATGACTACCGAGCACTTTTCTGATCTTATGCAGAAATTATCTGTAAACAGCTCTGGAGAGTTCTCGATTGAAAACGCTTTACGCATTTACCCAACGAATCAGCAAGTCAATGAACACAATGCAGCCGTTCTCGAACATTTTAGGAAGAAAAATAAAGAAATATTTAAAATAACAGCCCAGGATCAATTAATTGATGGAACAAAAAATAAAGATCAGATTGATGTTAATAATATAATACACTCAGATATAAACAAAACAGGAGGTCTTCCAAAAGAACTAGAAATATTTGTTGGTGCTAAAGTTATGTTGAGGTCTAACATTGACGTTGCTAAGGGACTTGTAAATGGAGCAATAGGTCACATCACTGAAATTATATGGCCATATTACAGACGGGCTCAACTATACCATAACGATATACCATCGGTTCGCGTAGACTTTGGTAACGATGGCTTTCACATAATAAAGCCTAAATCAGTTCAATTTCCTGCTAAATTTAATCACGGAACAGCTGAAAGAAGAATGCTTCCGATTGTCTTGTCGTGGGCTTCAACTGTGCACAAAATGCAGGGAACTACTGTAGATTATGCGGTTATTTATCTAGGCTGCAAATTGTTTGCTGCTGGTCAAGCTTATGTGGCTTTAAGCCGTGTTCGGTCTTTAGAAGGTCTTCGAATCGAAGAACTTGACTGTTCAAAGTTGACTTCAAAGAAACCATGTAATGTTGATGCATTAAAAGAAATGGATCGGTTGAGAAATGTTACAAATAACTAAATAAAGACTACAAAATAATTTAAACAACATTTTTTACTTAAAATTAATTTAGGAAAAAAGCTTTTCTAAGAACAAGCTTATTTGTATATTATTTGTTGATAAACAGAACTAAAAAGTAAAAAATAAAATTAAAGAAAAAAACCTTTTTAAAAATAAGCTTTTATTATTGTTTAATAAAATTAACTAAAAAGTAAAAAATAAATTCACTGTAAAGAAATATAACACTTTATAAGTTCATTGTAACCCCTTTACCGATAATTAGGCTTCTTCGTCTGCGATAAAATAATTCCATATTGTACATGATTATATATTTTTAACATTAAAACATTACACTTAAATTATTAAATCTTCCAGTCTACATCACAGTCTAAATTTTTTTAAAATTAATAAAAGCGTGTTAAATTGCGATAACAAGAAATGTCTTAAACGTCCTTAATTATACCATCAAATAGACAAGAAGGTCCTAAATGTTTCTAATTATACCAAATAAAATTTAACACGCTTTTATTAATAATAAAAAAATTTAGACTGTGATGTAGACTGGAAGATTTAATAATTTAAGTGTAATGTTTTAATGTTAAAAATATATAATCATGTACAATATGGAATTATTTTATCGCAGACGAAGAAGCCTAATTATCGGTAAAGGGGTTACAATGAACTTATAAAGTGTTATATTTCTTTACAGTGAATTTATTTTTTACTTTTTAGTTAATTTTATTAAACAATAATAAAAGCTTATTTTTAAAAAGGTTTTTTTCTTTAATTTTATTAACATTAAAACATTACACTTAAATTATTAAATCTTCCAGTCTACATCACAGTCTAAATTTTTTTAAAATTAATAAAAGCGTGTTAAATTGCGATAACAAGAAATGTCTTAAACGTCCTTAATTATACCATCAAATAGACAAGAAGGTCCTAAATGTTTCTAATTATACCAAATAAAATTTAACACGCTTTTATTAATAATAAAAAAATTTAGACTGTGATGTAGACTGGAAGATTTAATAATTTAAGTGTAATGTTTTAATGTTAAAAATATATAATCATGTACAATATGGAATTATTTTATCGCAGACGAAGAAGCCTAATTATCGGTAAAGGGGTTACAATGAACTTATAAAGTGTTATATTTCTTTACAGTGAATTTATTTTTATAAGCTTTTATTTAGTTTCAGTTGACGGATGTCTGTAATGGAATCTTGCAAGTTAAATTTGATACACTTCCCGGTGTCCGACTGAGCTGAAAGTCTGCGCCGATGTATAACCCCGATGACAATGCAATATTATGAAAAAAAAATTCCGATAGGTGGCGCGTAGGTCGCTATATTTTCAAAAATCGCATTTATGGTCCGATTTAGCTGAAATTCGGAACATGTATTACTACTATGAAAAGAAATATTTCCGTGAAAAAAAATTCCGCTAGGTGGAGCTGAGATCGCGGTTATAAATACTAAAAATCGGAATTATGGACCGATTTGACTGATATTTTACGTGTGTGGTACTTAATTGATTTCCATATGTATAAAAAAAAATTGGACCCGCTAGGTGGCGCGGGAGTCGCTTATAAGCTTTTATTTACTTTTAGTTGACGGCTGTCTGGAATGGAATCTTGCAAGATAAATTTGATACACTTCCCGGTGTCCGATTGAGCTGAAAGTCTGCGCCGATGTATAACCCCCATGACAATGCAATATTATGAAAAAAAAAATCCGATAGGTGGCGCGTAGGTCGCTATATTTTCAAAAATCGCATTTATGGTCCGATTTAGCTGAAATTCGGAACATGTATTACTACTATGAAAAGAAATATTTCCGTGAAAAAAAATTCCGCTAGGTGGAGCTGAGATCGCGGTTATAAATACTAAAAATCGGAATTATGGACCGATTTGACTGATATTTTACGTGTGTGGTACTTAATTGATTTCCATATGTATAAAAAAAAATTGGACCCGCTAGGTGGCGCGGGAGTCGCTTATAAGCTTTTATTTACTTTTAGTTGACGGCTGTCTGGAATGGAATCTTGCAAGATAAATTTGATACACTTCCCGGTGTCCGATTGAGCTGAAAGTCTGCGCCGATGTATAACCCCCATGACAATGCAATATTATGAAAAAAAAAAATCCGATAGGTGGCGCGTAGGTCGCTATATTTTCAAAAATCGCATTTATGGTCCGATTTAGCTGAAATTCGGAACATGTATTACTACTATGAAAAGAAATATTTCCCTGAAAAAAAATTCCGCTAGGTGGAGCTGAGATCGCGCTTATAAATACTAAAAATCGGAATTATGGACCGATTTGACTGATATTTTACGTGTGTGGTACTTAATTGATTTCCATATGTATAAAAAAAAATTGGACCCGCTAGGTGGCGCGGGAGTCGCTTATAAGCTTTTATTTTGTTTTAGTTGACGGATGTCTGTAATGGAATCTTGCAAGTTAAATTTGATACACTTCCCGGTGTCCGATTGAGCTGAAAGTCTGCACCGATGTATAACCCCGATGACAATACAATATTATGAAAAAAAATATCCGATAGGTGGCGCGTAGGTCGCTATATTTTCAAAAATCGCATTTATGGTCCGATTTAGCTGAAATTCGGAACATGTATTACTACCATGAAAAGAAATATTTCCCTGAAAAAAATTCCGCTAGGTGGAGCTGCGATAGCGGTAATAAACACTAAAAATCGGAATTATGGACCGATTTGGCTGATATTTTACGTGTGTGGTACTTAATTAATTTCCATATATGTATTAAAAAAAAAATTGGAACCGCTAGGTGGCGCGGGAGTCGCTCTGTTTAAGAAACTCGAAGGTCCGTTTTCGGTGTCGTTTAGTTCATTTTTCAACAAACTTCCCGTTAAGGTAGGATCTTAAAATTTTCATCCACATTTAGTGTTTTGCCCCAACGCAATATAACAAAAAAGTAATTCCGATAGGTGGCGCACGGGTAGCGACTTTTGAAAAATTTCATTTCCAGAAATTTTGTTTTCGATATTGTACCAACTTCCCGTTGAGCTGGGGTTTTCAAATTTTCACCATCGTTCAGGTTTCGCGGACAGCATTATAAAAAAAAATCTGAAATATTGTTTTATTTACAAAAATCCCATTTATCGACCTTTAGTCGTTTAGAGTTTTGAGCAAAAATGTATGAAAATCGTGAAACGGTTTGCACTGGTTCACTAGTGAAAATAGTTTAGAATCGGCCTGATTTAAAATTGGCATGATAACCGTAAAAACCCCACACAAAGCGTGTAAATGTAGAAAATGACCCAATCAATAAATCAACAGAGTGGACGGATACGGCAAAATAGAATTTACTCTAAATTTCGACGTATCTAAAGTATCTAACGTATTGACGAACTGATTCTGTTTAACCTATTACTCATGACTTCGAGAATGTGTATTAGTGGAATTTCGTGCATCACCTTCAAGACATGGGGTAATAACAACCAAACCCAGAATTCAGGAAAATGTGAATAATTGCAGGAAAATGATTTTTTTCATTCGTTATGACCCAATGCCAAGGTGAGCACGTGCCGAGGGCTGAATGATATGAGGGTCTATAAAAATTTCATATCGCTAACGTTGCGCCTCAGGGTATCAGGGATGTTGTACTGAAGCCCTTATCCCTCTACAATGGACCTCTAGGGGGATGGACCGTTTTTTGTCCTATACTCGTGGTGTAAACAATCACTATAAATTTATCTACTGTAAATTTAAAAAAGTTAACAAACGAGGCTGAAATACATATTTTGTTAGATATTTTTTCTAAAATTAAAATTTAGTTGAGTTTTTGAAGTGAAATTTAAAAGATCGAAGAACGAATTTATAATTTGTCCGAAGTTTTTAGTGAGAACAAGATGAAAGAAACTACTACACAGAGAAACCGACGTTTAGAGAAGAAAAAATTTACGCGACAGGAGAAGATTGCGAATGAAAGCGACTTTTCAAAGCGGCAACGCTTACAAAATATAAGTTTAGCCATCGCTAAATATAGAGAGAATGAGTCGCCAGAACAACGCTTAAATAGGCAAGATACCGACGGACTACGCACACAGGAGAGAAGGAAAAATGAACGCCAAGAAGAACGCTTGGTCAGGCTCGAAAGGGCCATAATTTACAAGCAAGTACGTCAGTTAGCACAAACAGCAGAGGAACGCATCGTAACAGCAGATAATGAGCTGCAGAAAAGGATCAACAAGAGAAATTTGCAACGTGGTAGCGTTGAGTATTTTAACAACGCGATAAATACATTTTGCGATAAAGTGTGCAATATTTGCACGAAAAGATGTTATCCCCATCAAGTGACTGTATATAAAATTAGTTCCATATCTCCTTCTTATCTTCCACGAGAATTGCGCGAGAAAGAACAATTGTTGCTGTGTTACCGATGTAAAAATCACGTAAGTAAAAGTAACACGTCCGTATCTCCTTCTAAGGCATATTGGAACAGCATGGAACCTGGGCATATTCCTGAAGTTATACTACGATTGTCGCAAACTGAAAAGCGCCTTATTTCCCGAATAATACCGTTTTTAAAAATTATAAAGCTTGACGGCTTATTCGGACAATATGGATTTCGTGGCCAGGCAGTTCTTTTTGCTCAAGATCTCTTCGAGGTTACCGAAAAACTTCCACATATGTTGCCTAGATCTGTGGATAGCTGTGGAATTGTTATTGTTACAGAGAATTTGGAGAATTTAAATGTTACTCGTGAGTTCTCAGTTTCTCGCGATAATGTGCTCAAGGCTCTGACATGGTTGGTAGCAAATAATCCCTTGTACAAAGATGTCCTTATAGACAACAACGCAAACCTATCAACCAATGATCTGATTTTAGTTTCCGAAAACGCTTGTCCAACATCGCAAACTGTTTTTCAAAGCGCGGTTCATAGTAATAAAGACTTTGTACAAATTAATGATGTTTCTCGTATATTACATGCATCATGGCATCAAGGAAATGTTGAAGTTTTTACTTCGGGATATGCTGGACTGCAATGTTGTGCTATGGCAATGAGTAATATCATAAGAGTATCCATTACTGCACCTCATCAGTGGAGCAAAAATACTCTTGATCAAAATATGATAGAAGGAGATTTACTTTATGCCAAACTTCGATTATTAAATGCTGAAAATCCTGCAGGTATCCAAATCGAAGACGACGGTTATTTAGAAATAAGGCATTTCAATTTAGTTAAAGCTGAATTGGAAATATTTCGTCGGGCGTTTGCTTTGGAATTTGAGAGTGACAGTTCTTTGTTCGGGAGTTTACGAGATTCGATTAATCGCAACAATATTGGTATGCCTTTGAAAGATGCTATGTGCAGGTTATTCATGACACATAAAACAGGTATTTTAATAGCTGCCGGAAAATCATTTGGGATTATTTGTTATGATCAAAAGTTCTATTTAACTGATTCTCATTCGTGTGGCCCAAAAGGAGCTAGAGCTAATGATGGCAAAGCATGCGTGATTGAATGCACAACAGTCGATGAGTTAGTTCGTTTATGTAAACGAGCTACTACATCCAAAAATGTCCCTTACACTTTGACATGTGTGGCAGTGACAACTATACCAACCATCACTCCAAATCACGCACCGATCAGAACGCCACATTTACCAGAATTAACAAGTAATGCAAATATAACAAATAACACCGCAATCAACGATGCGTATCTACCTGTACAAACTTCTATCATGGGTCCGAATGATTTTCATCAACCTGAAGTTGAAGATGAGCTGGAAGTATCTGGTAATATCAATAAAATCATACGTAAAACGAAAGACAACATTGTTAACGTAAATCACGAACGGAAAGCAGAAGAATTATCTTGGTTTTACCTATTCCCGTACGGTGTCAATGGATTAAATGAAGAGACGAGGCAAGTGCCAATATCTCCTCTTGATTACTATCAGTACCGCATTCTTAGCGATGATACTCGATTTCAGAGGAATGATTATTTGTTCTACGCACTATCAATGTTTGAGTTTTATAGAATCAAATCTACGATTGCTGCATGTGGAAAAAAAATTGAAGGGCATAATGGTATGGTTGAGGATGTACATTTATATTTAAAAAATTTGAGAGGTTCTGCTTCTTACTGGCGATCAGCACTGAATGATCTCGTAGCACAAATCAGGTGTCTTGGACCACCGACGTATTTTCTAACTTTCAGCTGCAATGATTTGAATTGGATTGACATGAGAAAGGTACTTTTGATTGCTGACGGGAGACCGGATGAAGATCCTACCGGCCTTAGCATAATGGAAGTACAGAAATTAATTGAATCATATCCAGTTATTGTAAGCCGGCATTTTATGGTAAGAGTCCATGCTCTTTTAACGTTTTTAACGCACAATCACGAAGTATTCGGCGGTCAAATGAAAGATTTCTGGTGGCGCATTGAATATCAGAATCGCGGGAGCCCACATTTACATATGGTAATTTGGATCGAAAATTACCCATCTTTTGAAACTGAAGAAGGCATTCGTCTCCTTGACCGAGTTGTTTCCTGCCAATTGCCACCAGAAAATACTGATCTTTATGAATTGGTTAAAAAAAATCAAATTCACCGTCATACCCATACATGTCAAAAGAACAATGCCAATACTTGTCGGTTCGGGTTTCCACGAGAAGAATCCGAGGAAACTCGCATAATTGATCAAACTTCTGATGAATATCTCAGGAATGGTGGTAGAATTTGTATTCTAAGGCGACGCCTGGAAGATAGATGGGTTAATAATTATAATCCAACTTTACTAAAGGTTTGGAATGGGAATATAGATCTGCAACCATGTGGCTCAAATGAAGCAATAGCATATTATGTTGCGAAGTATATCTCTAAATCTGAGCCAAACGCATTAGATTCAAGCCTAGCCCAAGCAGTTCGAATTATACAACGTGAAGAAAGCGACATATCCCGAAAACTTTTTAAGGTTTGTATGCGAATTATGCAAGAGCGACAAATCTCTGCTTGTGAGTCCGCATTTAGACTGTGTCATCTAAATCTACGCGATAGCTCAAGGAAATGTATTTTCTTAAACACTCGCAAGCCGGAAGTCAGATACCGAGTATTAAAATTTGATGACGACGGACACGCAACGGGATATTGCAATAATATCTTTGACAGGTACGAAAAACGTCCACACGAACACCCAGAATTCGACTTTACTAATATGAGTTTGCTAGAATTCGCAATGTTATTTGAGCCTTATTATATAAATAAAACGTACAACGTGAACAATGATGAATCCGTAGATGATCATCAATCTCAAGAAAAGACCACCAGAAGACGACTTATCACATTGCCCGATAATAGTAAACTTGTAGTTCGAAATATTCCAGCCACGGTACGAGTTCCATACTTTGTAGCAGCGACAGACCCCGAGAGCTATTATTATAGCCTTTTGCTACAATACATGCCGTATCGTAATGAATGTGAGCTGCTGGGAGAATACGACTCCGCTCAGGAAGCATTCCTGGCAAAAGAAGAATTCCTCCGCCAAACCAACGAACGTATGCAACTTTTTAGAGAACGAGATCGACAGCTAGAAAATGCGTTTAACCAAGCTCACGCATTTCGCATTCTCGGCGAAGAAAATCTACAACCTAACGACGAACCCATTCATGAAATCGAAGCCCCTGAACAATGTATGGATGATAATGAGTTCAGTACGTGTTGCAGAGCTATGAATGGTGATCAGGTAGAAGTATTTCAGTTTGTGACCCGAAATATTCAAGAGCAGATTCATGGGGACGACAACAGACTAAGGCTCTTCATTACAGGGAACGCGGGAACTGGTAAAACATTTTTGTTTAAATTGCTGAAAAATCAAGCCAACCGTTGCCATGCCAAGACTGTCGTTAAAGTGTGCGCTTTAACAGGGGTCGCAGCGCGTTTGATTGGAGGCGCTACACTTCATACTGCACTCAAGTTACCTGTGCAAAAAGATGGAAAAATATCCCAAATGCCCATGTTGACAGGAAATTTTCTCAGATTAATGCGGCTACAGTGGAAAGATATACAATTTATATTTATTGACGAAATATCAATGGTACCGTATGAGATGCTCTGCATGATCGACTCCAGATTAAAACAGCTTAAGAACAGTGAAGAAATGTTCGGTGGTCTTAATGTGCTCTTGTTTGGCGATCTAATGCAACTGCCTCCGGTACGAGGAAACCAAGTATTCGATCAACCAGCAAGAATGGTTCCAGCGACACATATATGGCGCCTATTCTCTTTAATAGAGCTAAAAGAGAACATGAGACAAAAGGGTTGCGACAAGTTCGTGAATATATTGAACGCTTTAAGAGTAGGTGAGATGACTACCGAGCACTTTTCTGATCTTATGCAGAAATTATCTGTAAACAGCTCTGGAGAGTTCTCGATTGAAAACGCTTTACGCATTTACCCAACGAATCAGCAAGTCAATGAACACAATGCAGCCGTTCTCGAACATTTTAGGAAGAAAAATAAAGAAATATTTAAAATAACAGCCCAGGATCAATTAATTGATGGAACAAAAAATAAAGATCAGATTGATGTTAATAATATAATACACTCAGATATAAACAAAACAGGAGGTCTTCCAAAAGAACTAGAAATATTTGTTGGTGCTAAAGTTATGTTGAGGTCTAACATTGACGTTGCTAAGGGACTTGTAAATGGAGCAATAGGTCACATCACTGAAATTATATGGCCATATTACAGACGGGCTCAACTATACCATAACGATATACCATCGGTTCGCGTAGACTTTGGTAACGATGGCTTTCACATAATAAAGCCTAAATCAGTTCAATTTCCTGCTAAATTTAATCACGGAACAGCTGAAAGAAGAATGCTTCCGATTGTCTTGTCGTGGGCTTCAACTGTGCA
>CATOCK010000040.1:0-15000 GCA_951509765.1 Sphenella marginata
TGTCTGTACGCCTAGCAGCTTACGTAATTGGGCGTGAGAGTTAATGGGATCACCCAACCCACATTTTTCTCGGTTTCACACTCACAAAAATAAATTTGTATTTGTGTAAATATTTTTGTTTGGTATTTACATATTTTCGTAATAATTCAAGTGTAAGCCCAGTTATGCGAATTTGTTTGTTTAAACTTTGCTGAGGTGGCAATAATTTTCATAGTTTAACGTAAAATTAATGGAGGCCAAGAAGAATGTGTTTTATGCCATTGCTCGAGATTTGAAATTATCTGGAAAATACATATTTATTGCGGAAACTTTTTGTTCTGAAATTTCTAGGTGGCGAATTTAAAAGTCGTATCAAATAGTTATATTTTAGCTGTTAAAGCTAGATAATTTGACTAGGTTGAATAACTAAAGAATACGTTATACCCAGTTGCGATATTTTGATGTTTTTTTTTTAAACTCTCTTTGAATATGTTTCTTGAAGTTTATCCTTTCCATTTATCCTTTTCAAGGGTTTACTTTCAATTTTCAGTACTTTAATACATGGGTAATAGACAACCAAACAAAATATATGCGTCGTCATCCGGCCTATTATGCAAGCGCCAACTGTTTCAGCTAACAATATCCCACCGCCCTTAAATTAGCATACATTTTTTGAGCATCCCCTGCCAGCATATTGCTTTAACTAATTTAAATTCGCAAAATCTTGAACGCATAAATCAAAGCAAAATTAAGACATGAGCTCAATGTGTTTCTATGAATCTTTCATTTTTCAATAACCTTTTAAGGCTGAGTTCATCCCATAAATAGCTTACTTGAGAAACAGCTTATGTGGATGAACATATGGATATGCTGAGAAGCTAAAATAGATATCACATTCAAACATTTCAACACAAACACCTGCCAGCGTAGGAGTTACTGCTGCTCACTCTTGATAACTGAATGAAAATGTCTAAGCCGCCCCGCCCAACACCCCAAAGCACGTGGCTTGCGTATTTTGAAAAAATATTGATTACACTGCTTTGTCAAATGTTTTTTTTTTAATTTTGTTTCTTTTCAGAAGATAAATGATGAAAAATTTTAAATTTAGTTTTAGGATATTCACCTTTATCTATAGTGTTGTTGTTGTATTACCCAATACAGTTAATGATATAAATTGAATTGCTCGTCAGCATGACCACCTTTTTGGGCGTCTCCTAAGATATTCAATGTGTGTCTTTTTCATTAAAGTGGTTTCAACATTTAATATTTTTATGTTTTTTATTTAATTTAATTTATTTTAATTTACTTTAATTTGACTTAATTTAATTTTATTTAATGTATTTTAATTTAATTTTATTTAATTTAATTTAATTTAATTTAATTTAACTTAATTTAATTTAATTTAATTTAATTTTATTTTATTTTATTTTCTTTAATTTAATTCAATTTTATTTAACTTAATTTAATTTAATTAAATTTAATTTATTTTATTTTATTTTTTTAATTTTATTTCATTTTAATTTAATTCAATTTAATTTAATTTAATTTAATTTAATTTTATTTTATTTAATTTAATTTAATATAATTTAATTTAATTTAATTTAATTTAATTTAATTTAATTTAATTTAATTTAATTTAATTTAATTTAATTTAATTTAATTTAATTTAATTTAATTTAATTTAATTTAATTTAATTTAATTTAATTTAATTTAATTTAATTTAATTTAATTTAATTTAATTTAATTTAATTTAATTTAATTTAATTGAATTTAGTTTAATGTAACTTAATTTAAGTTAATTTGATTTAATTTGAATAAATTTAATTTAATTTAATTTATTTTAATTTAATTTAATTTAATTTAATTTAATTTAATTTAATTTAATTTAATTTAATTTAATTTAAGTTAATTTAATTTAATTTAATTTAATTTAATTTAATTTAATTTAATTCAATTTAATTTAATTTAATTTAATTTAATTTAATTTAATTTAATTTAATTTAATTTAATTTAATTTAATTTAATTTAATTTAATTTAATTTATTTTCATTTCATTTTAATTTAATTTAATTTAATTTATTTTTAATTAAATTTAATTTCATTTAATTTAATTTATTTTACTGTATTTTATTTTATTTCATTTGTTGTATTTTCTTTTATTTTATTTTCTATTACATTATTTTATTTCATTTTATTTTATTTTATTTTATCTTATTTTATTTTATTTTATTTTATTTTATTTTATTTTATTTTATTTTATTTTATTTTATTTTATTTTATTTTATTTTATTTTATTTTATTTTATTTTGTTTTATTTAATTTAATTTATTTTACTGTATTTTATTTTATTTCATTTGTTGTATTTTCTTTTATTTTATTTTCTATTACATTATTTTATTTCATTTTATTTTATTTTATCTTATTTTATTTTATTTTATTTTATTTTATTTTATTTTATTTTATTTTATTTTATTTTATTTTATTTTATTTTATTTTATTTTGTTTTATTCATTTAATTACATTTTATTAAATTTTTGTTTCCTTTATTTTCTTTTACTTTAAAGTTTGTATTCAAAGTATAATTTTTTTATTCGAAACGTTTTTCAAACGAAAACTAAGCCGTTTGTAAGCTTAATGTTAATATCCTTTTTATGTATTCACTTTTGCTCTACTGTGCTTGTTGAAATGTTTCCAGACATACATAAATTGGCATGTAAAAGAGAATTTTCCAATCAATCAAACAACAAGTATGAAGGAAAGCTATTATCTCACTAAAGGGACGTCAACACGCGTACTTCCTTTACTAAATCATTTTCCTTGTACTAGTCAATACATTTTAATGGGCTTCTCAATGAACCATAACATGAACAATATGCTTGGAGTAAGCGAAAGTCTCCAAAAGAATGAAACACGTGAAAAAATAGTTTATTTGTAGAGAGTAGCCTTATTCGAAACCCTTGAGTTTGGGTCTGTTTTGGTATAGTTTCGGGACCATATGGAGATTCTTTTTTTTGGTACCATTACGAAACAGTAAAGAAATAGTCGCAAAAACATACCAAAATGATATTGGAATCATTCCCCAAAAGTCCGCGGTGACCTCAAAAAAGTCCCGAAAGGAATACCGAAATGAAACTGAATAAGTTGTAGCAAAAAATATTTAGTTTAGTTAAAGCCTTTTGCTATTTTAACCGTACAAGTGAATTGGAATAATATTACAATTGCACTGATTGTGGCACAATCTGTTAAATCAACAATCATGAGTACCGACAACCCAATTAACAGAGGATACCCACCAAATCAAATATACAAGTACATACTACATACCTGTCAATCGCTATCCAGAATTATCGTTAGTGATGACAGCTGTGTTAAAATTCCCAGGAAGCTTCACATGACTTGAATTTTATGTTTTTAAGCGAAAGAGATTGGGCGTTGTGAATAGTTTTTGAATAATTCGTTTGTTATTTTAAATAGCTAAACGAAACACCAGAAATAAGAACAGCGATTCCGCAGCATTTGTATTACGGTATTTGCGCCACCACTTCCTTTAAAGCGGCCACATATTGCACTTCACTTCGACGTCTCAAACGAACTATGATTTATTTATCACACACACACACTTTTCGACAGTATCTTATAAATAAAAATGAATGTGTGTCTGTGTGTCTGTGTGTCTGTGTGTCTGTGTGTCTGTGTGTCTATGTGTCTGTGTGTCTGTGTGTCTGTGTGTCCTTTATGGGCGTCCAAAGTACTCAACCGATTTTTATGAAATTTTCACAGTATATTCTTGAGATCATGGGTTAAAGCATAGGCTATATTAATTTTTGGAAAAGTGGGCGGTGCCACGCCCCCAGGCTATATAAAACTACAATTCTTCATAACTCTGAACATATTTGGTCTAAATTAATGATTTTTGGATATGTGTGTCCTTAGGTCAAGATTTATGTAATTTTGGAAAAGTGGGCGGTGCCACGCCCACATTTTTTGTGTTTTGTTTGTACTTCAATAATGTCCAAAGTTTATGGTCGATCTCTTTTAAACTTTCAAGATTGGTTCAGAAGATTGTTGTGTACGATTTAGGCTATATCAATTTTTGGAAAAGTAGGCGGTGCCACGCCCCCAGGCTATATAAAAATTAAATTCTTCATAGCTCTGAACATATTTGGTCTAAATTAATGATTTCTGGATATGTGTGTCCTTTAGTCACGATTTATGTAATTTTGGAAAAGTGGGCGGTGCCACGCCCACATTTTTTGTGTTTTGTTTGTACTTCAATAATGTCCAAAGTTTATGGTCGATCTCTTTTAAACTTTCAAGATTGGTTCAGAAGATTGTTGTGTAAGATTTAGGCTATATCAATTTTTGGAAAAGTAGGCAGTGCCACGCCCCAAGGCTATATAAAATTTAAATTCTTCAAAGCTCTGAACATATTTGGTCTAAATTAATGATTTCTGGATATGTGTGTCCTTTAGTCAAGATTTATGTAATTTTGGAAAAGTGGGCGGTGCCACGCCCACATTTTTTGTGTTTTGTTTGTACTTCAATAAGTTCAAAGTTTATGGTCGATCTTCTCCAAATTTCCAGATTGGTTCAGAAGATTGTTGTGCCACGCCCCCAGGCTACATATATAAAATTTAAGTCATCATAACTTTGAATATTTTTGGTCGAAACTAATGATTTTTGGATATGTGTGTCCCTTGGTCAAGAATTATATAATTTGGGAAATGTGGGCCGTGCTACGCCCACATTTTTTGTATTCAGTTTGTTTGTACTTCAATAATGTCCAAAGTTTATGGTTGATCTGTTTTAAACTTTTCCAATACGTTAAAATCTTCGTTGGGTACGACATACATAGGCTACATTTGTAAATTCTTTGGAAAAGTGGGCAGTTCCAGGACCAAAAGCTAAGTAATATTTCAATTCGTTATATCCCTGAATGTATTTGCTTTAGTGACATTTTAACGTTCTTAAATCTTAATCAAAGCACTTAATTTTTTTTGTTTGTTATTGCCGTTCATACATATCCAGAGTATTATAGGTAGATATAGGATATAATTAAATAAGTACTAACTATACATTTGCTTAGCAGCGCATAATGGTTTTTGTCATACCCATTGAGTTCAAAAGATCCGTTTTTTGAGTTGGACATCCAAAAAATTTATTTGTTTATACCAAAGACTTTAAAGCCAGAAACATTGTATATCCTAAAGCACTGCAGAAAATGTATTTCTAGGGAAGTCACTGGTCAGGCAGAACAACGTCTGCCGGGTCTGCTAGTAACTCATAAAAACATAATTTTAAGCACTAACTATTGCATGAAAGTTACTAGTTTTGCGAAATAATAGGTACAAATTATTAAATTTTGCAAAATTACCGCGAAATTCGATCAGCTGTTTCTTCGTTGTGTGACACTTAAGTGAGTTGCCATATGTTATAAAATAATTTACAAAAGTTTCTACATGCAAAGTTGCCACAGAAAATTTAAGTTCACTTTGCTCAAGTGGATTTCGAAATATTCTAGCTACAATAACCAAAATTCAAGCTTGAAAAGCTCTTTCCACATTTTTTTTAAATATAATTCCCGCAAGCTCAATATCAACGTATTTTGTTTTCTTCCTTTCTTTGCAGGATTATGTGGCGAAACTTGATGGAATCGGGCTATGCGTTGTAAATTTAATGGATGATATGCACGAATATATGCGTGGACTTTTTCTGCTGATGTAAGTATGAAATGCTCAAGTGAAATGTGATTTTTGTGGTGAAGCTATACCTGTAATAAAAAAATCCTCTTAAATGTTATTTTAATATTAAAGCAGCAGTTGGTAAAACTTAAGTATGTTATATTAATTTAAAAATAAATATAAAATAACAAATAAACAAATTGGCAAAGTTTAATATCCTGTTTTGATATGAAGAAAGTTTTTCTCCTCAAAAGCTTATTATATTGCAACAGCAATATAAAGGAAGTCTAAGTTGCACTGAAAGAGAAAATGATACACCTAGTCGTGAGATGATCAATCAAAATATTAGTTTTTCGTTGTGAGAAAAATATTTCGGAAAACTGTTTTTAGTTGCCAAATAACCAAATATTAAGCTAGTTCAAATATGCGGTTTGATCAACTTAAAAATTTTCTCTAATATTTAGTCTCGAAATTTCATTAAAGCCAACAAGAAATGTAATCATTTACAAGTCATTCACTGATAATAAAGTAGTAAAAACATTGTAACAAAAGATGGTCTGCAGTCTTGTCGGTCCCTTGACTCAATTTGATGCTTTATAACAATTTTCTTTCGCTTTCACTGACCGCGTCATTCATAGCATGTAGTTTATTTATTTCTTTGTTCCTTTTTATTTTTGCTAATTTATCACCATTTTTGCAGGTATTGTGCGCCGGCAATTCTTTTGGCTTATCTTTATATACGAACATCACAGGAACTGCGCCCACCTGATGGACCATTTGCTGTAATGATGTTTGAACATCGAGCGGATATGAGAAACCGACAACGGTATGTACACAATTATATCTAAAAAGAGTTATTTGTTTTTAACCCTGGATGGGGTTTGCCATTTTTTTACATTTTGGTATAAAATAGTAAATATTTGTCTATTAAGTTAAACAATTGGTAAACTAAGCAAAATCCCAAACAAATATCAGCCGACACGTGCACTAGTTGGAATGGTTTTGGTTGAATGCGTGCTATATTGGGTTAATATGTCACTTAAGTGGCAACACTTTCTTTAAGCAAACTAACAATTTTTGACAACTTATATACCTCTTTAGTTTTCTGTTGTCTAAAATTTGGTCGTATCGCGTAACCGTTAAAATATGTAGGTGGCAACATCAGCTGACAGCGTAAAATTACATGTGTTTTGTAAATATTTTTGTGGTGAGAAAATAATAAACATTTTTTATACATACTATTTAAGCAGACTTAAGAACAGTCACTGCATTACCAACGGTAATGATTTTCGCTTAAATAATCCCCCAAGTACAAAATCACCCCAGTTTCGTTTAGTATCGACCCGTAAGTAGTTCCATTTGTTCTATCGGGTAATTTATGCCTTAGGCCACGGGGCCCCTTAGATCATTTAAGCAAAGTTGTCCACAGGTTCATCCAGCAACAAAATTTAAAGTACGATCTTCTTTACCATTAAACAAGTTATTAAACGCAAAACTTTGAAGTGCATAATAAAATCATTTCTTGCTGCATATCCGGCTTTAACTACATTTCAACATTGTACCAAAATGAAGGATTAAAATTGTAATAATCGTTAATGATGTGCGGTTTGCCACACTACAAAAGATTAACTCCATTAAGCTCAGAATGTTCGCGCATGACTTGCTTTGTGGTAATTGTGTACCTACGTGTACGTACGGCTACTAATCGCAATTTGCTGCTCCTAATTGAGTTCTTGGAAAATGTAATGGCTTTTATAGTACTTACAAGCAAAAATTGTTGCTTTTTTCTTGTTAATTAAATGTGAAATGAGGTAAAAGGTATTCAGGGTTAATGAAAAATTTCACGTTGCTTAACGCACTAAAGCTGGAGCTCCACAGTACGCGGAACGTTGCAGCATTTCACCTGGATACATATTTAGCTGGTGAATTTAAAAATTAACAATTAGATTAAATTCTACAATTCCTAAAATGTCCAACTTTGGCAATGAATTTCGGTTTTCATATGGCTTCATTTCTAACAAACATATGTTTTGTGTGACTTTATGATTGAGGTTATGTTGTTGTGACGCGTTGTAGTTTATTGTTGTTTTTTGAAGAAACTATTTCATACAAATTGATTTTAGTGATAAATTTCTAACTCTATTTTTATATAAACCATTGATTTTAAGAATCAGAAAACCCACGCAAATACTTTACTTTCAAGTTCTCATGTATTGCGTGAGTCGTTAAACGCTGTGCGTGATTATATGGCTGAACTGCCACATTCAATTTCTTAACAATGCCACCCACAATTGGAGCTTCCGGGAAAAGTTCAGAAAATTTTCAATTATTCTCTCTTAATTATCAACGATTGTGAATTTTTTACGCGGAAGCTAAATTTGCACAAGCTGGCATGATCGATTACGAGTGTCAGCTGATTGCCGTGGTGAATGTACATATGACAAAGGAAATTCGTGAAAGTTGACATTTTATTTTTTGCTTATAACAATCTAAACATTTATTTTACATCCTTAAAATTAAAATTAAACCTAAACATGTGTCAAAATCAGCTGACTTCCTTGATTGCAAATTTTTGATGGATACCTAATAGCTTTATTCGGCGAGCATTCAACGTTTAAACATTTTTTACAAATCTGTGTTCGGTGAAATAAAAACTGGCAGGAATTGGGCGCCATTTGGCGTTTTATTTAGAGGTATCAAATCGTGACAAATTTCATTCAGTAATATTGGCAATTGAAAAACAGCTGATTGTGACAAAACAAACCAAGTTTTTGCAAATTTCTGTTCGGTGGTAACTTTGCTAATTTATAGATTTATAGATAAGTCTTAGACCACTCACTTTACTCTACTTTCAAATTTCTTCCTGCTCTCGTAATGTTCTTTTACATTCCAATTTTATTTAGACATCGTGAACGTGATTTAGACAAAAATCGTGATAATTAACAATTATTTGCATCTTAAATGTACCTAATAAATACCCACATTTTTAACCTCTTCTTTAACCTTTCTCACTTCTGAATTACAGCAACTCATCCGCTTCTTCAGTTGGTGGCAGTGTTGGCGCTACCATCACCACCACTTCGGGCATTGGCTCGGCTCTAACCACTCATACAAATGGTGGAAGTAGTGGTGTTGCTCACCATCCATCACCCTCTGTACACTCGGCTGCTTACTCTGGTACGAAATCACGCTCCTACGATTTATACAGCGCCGAGTTGGATGTTTATCGCGAGAAACGTAAACAACGTAATTTTGGGAGCATGGCTGCAACACAGGTGGTGTGCGTGTGCCCGTTGATGATCTTACGCTTTGCACGTCTCTCCATGGAGGAAACTTACGAGAATCAGAAACATTTCGATTTCACTTATTTGATGTTTGTGTGGATTGCATTTCTGCCAACATTCATTTTCCCATGCATTTATGCGTCGCAAATATTACCAAGGTGAGTAGTTTGCAAGAAGAGCAATTTAAGAAATATATAAGTGCGTTTGAGTCTTAATTTGTGTTTGTGTGCTTGCACGTGCCTGGTACTAATGACAAAATCAATTAGGTGGAAAATGGTAGAAAGAAGAATTTGCAATGATTTTTGTTTATGCGAACATATGCTTGCCGAGATTTAACTGTGTGGTGCATATTGTGGTGACTTCCATGTGTTTGCTATGGTTCTGAGAAAAAAAATTATAATACTCGCAATAGAAAGCGCTCCTCCTAGTTCTTTTGATATTTCAGAAATGCTTTTTCTACTTTAGGTTGAACATTTCCTTCCAAATTTTAGTTGCAGTTTGAAAGCCACTGGAGCTCGTTTTGAGATTGCACACTTGCAACTTTTACATCCGGAAGCACTTGATATTTTCCGTCAAATTAAACAAAACACGTGAGTGAGGGAAAAATAGTCAAAATGCTTGCCTAAAGATCAAAAAAGGAAAGAAATAAAAAGATATATATTTGTGTGACAAAAGGTAGTACATATTTATAATATATTAAATGGCACATTGTATTCTAATAATAAGAAACATGCCACATTGTGGAACATTTTGATGGAAGTCAAGTCGGTATCCAATATTTTTTTCAAGTGGAAAAATAATTCAGTGGAGAAATATTCAGTGTTTTTAAAACAACAGTAACTTTCAAACTTTTTTTTTATTATCTTAGCGCAATCCTTTTCCAAGTTTCATTTGCTAAATCGTTTGTCCTTTCCAAGAATAAAAACAATAGCGCGACAAACTTGAAGCATAAACGTCAACAATAACATGCTACTCAAGTACTAAATAAATATTTTTATAAAATGAGGATTATTGTGAGAAAAGGAAAAAGTGAGCTGTTGATAGTTTGGTGCTTATCTGCTTTTTTGTTTAATTTTAATTAATAAGGTTGCGTTTTATGTTGTGCATTAGTTTCAAAGAAGGAACTTGTTGATAAGATAAAAAGGGCAGGGTGGGAGAAAATACAAGGAAGAGAGTTATTCTATTGGGATAAAAATTTGCTCTTTAGTGAACCAAAGAAAAAGAATTCCAAGATGAATACGCTAAAATAGTATTTCCATTAAGCAAGGCAATGCAAATACCAATGCAAATATAAACACCAACACCAATACCAATGCAAATATAAACACCAATACCATTACCAACACCAATACCAATACCAATACCATTACCAATACCAATACCAATACCACTACTAACACCAATACCAATACCAATACCAATACCAATACCAATACCAATACCAATACCAATACCAATGCCAATACCAATACCACTACCATTAACAATACCAATACCAATATCAATCCCATACCTATCCCGATACCAATGCCAATTTCAATACCTTAACAACTACCAATGTTAATGCAATTTAAAATACCACTAGGAGTGACAATCCAATACCGTTATAAATAATGCTTTTAGCAATCCCGTACAAACACCAGTAACAATACCATTACCATTAAAAATACAAATACCATTACAATGACAAATATGTGAAACACGAATAAAATAACGCATTTGGTGCCAAAACAACAAAAATTTCCAATTCTACTACTAATAGAAGTACCATTACCAATACCAGTACAAGTACTTTTTAGTTCTGCGATGAGCTTATTTCCATCAGCTTTTCAGCCTTATTTTTAATTTACTTTAATTCAACTGATTGCAAGCGCTTTTAAGCAGCGCAAAATGGGCTCTCTTCAGTAAGGTTACAGCACTTTCAAATATCCATCACGGGCACAAGGACATTGAATTACTAATTACGCAACTGTTTGAGTAAAATTGCGCATTCAGCCGTCAGCGTCGAGAGATCCGAGTCTAATGTTTATTTTAATTAAATTGTGCTATTTATGTGCGTCGAGTTTGTATGTGTGTGCGTGTGTGTGGGTGTATGTGTGTGTGTTCGGCCCTTTACTGAAACGCTATCACTATAATTATCAACATTTATTTTTATCAAAATCTTATTTTGTTTTCTATTTTCTTGCTTCCTCCGCCATGCTTTGCCATTCCACAGAGATGAACAAGAACGGATACGCGGCTATTTTCGTCTGACAACAAAACGTTTCCATAAGTCACGCAGCTGTGCCGGTAGCGGTAGTCAAGGCGGCAGTGGAAATACACCCAGCTCCAGGGAGGATTCCATTGAGAAGGATGATAATACGAATCTCACACAAACAGCTGCAACACTGGTTAATGGAGAGGAATATTTGAATGGTGGTGATAATATAACCGGCACAGCTTTGGTGACGCGTCACGAACTCAACAGAGCTGCCAAGTTTCAGCAACAACAACAGCAGCGACACAATAACAACCGTACAACGATTGGCAAGCACGAAACATTGAATGGCGGTGTCGGTGAGCCAGGCGCACAAAATGGCTACGGTAGGCAAACATTGACAAAGGATGTGCGCGTTAAGAAGAATGATGTAAAAATTAAGATTATATCGGATGGTGGAAAAGGCAATAAGTCAACGCTACCGGCTGTCGGCATCGGTGGTGTCGTAGGCCAATTGCAGCCGCTACGCTCAGCACAAAAGAGCGGAAGTGTGAGTAGCTGCGGTAGTCGACGTGAGAGTGTGACCGGTGGCGGAAGTAGTGTTGGGGGTGATAACTCTTGCTCGAATATGACCTCGTCCACCTATTGCAATGGTGCGAGTAGCTTGTTGGAGGATGATGGTGATGCGAGTAACTTTGGTGATGGCGAAGACTCGTCAATTGTGAGTGGTATGATTGTGCCGAGTGGCAGCAATGGTGTTGGCGTTGGAGCGATCAACTACATGCAACACAAGAAATGGAGTCTGAGTGGCCAACCATTGCTACACAACAAAGATTTGTCCTTTAGTGATTGCAGCAGTTTCTCACACATTGAAACGGCGAGCACACTCGAACGTGACCTTGAAATAATCGATATGTTGGAGCGTGAACGTAGCATGGACATACAAGAGATGATGGAACGCGAGCAACATGGTGAGACGGTGCGCATGACAGTGGGTGAGCGTCGTAAACTACCCGATATCGATAAGATATATCAACGTTCGCCCAATGTGAAACATGATCCATACAGCTACGATGTCTCCTCACATGTCACGCCCACACCATCAACGGTCACAGCCAAAGATAGCCTACAAAACTCTACAATGCTTTGCAGTGATCCATTACAAACGAGCGGCGGTGGTAGTAGCATAAGTAGCACCACACACGAAGGTTACAGCAATGCATCCACGCTGAATGAGGTGAGCATAACACAACGTCTGCCACGCGACGATGATCGTGAGAGTGGCATCGATGTGGACGAAGAGGTGCCGTCCGATTTCTTTGATAAATATACACCCGGTTCGGCGAATGCTATGCCCTATACAGGCAATGGTGGTACAGGTGGCAGTGGCACAGCAACAAACATTACACCCACTCCCGCCTACCAGTATCAGTACTCACGTCGTCTTAGCCGCAAGTCATCACATCACAGTCAAGGTTCTAGCTCACATCGCAACTCGAAACGTGACAGTTTCAATTCATTGAATGGTAGTGATTTAATTGCGGGCGCCTTTGGTGAGCTCGATCCAACACAACCGCTATCCAAAATGTCTGTAGTTGAGGGGCGTATGCGTCGCAGTAGTGGACGTACATCTAGTTTTTCTTCCTCGGCGCGCAGTTCAATGAAATCGCGTGATTATAGTCATGGCTCATCACATTCGGCGCATCCCGAATTGGATTTTAGGGAGAATATTTTCGCTGAACTGTGAAGAGGTGCATGATGTTGTGCGTAAATTAGGTGATAGATAGAGACCAACTGGTTTTGGGTGAAAGTCAATGTACGACTCGGTCTAAATAGAATTTTTGGTTTTTGGGAAACGCGAGCAACGAATCAAGGTTTGGAATAAGCTTTAGACTTTTAATATGGATCAATGCAGAATTTTGCGTGTACTTAAGTAGTGTAATGTAACATTTAGCTAGATTATTAATGGTAAGTAAATGGGTTAGTGTGTAATGTGGAAATGAACTCGTATGCCTTTGGACAAATTTGTTATCCTATAGCTTTTGTGTAGGGCTACAAATTATGTGAGGTTAGCTAAAGTTCAGTATAACCAACAACATAATGTTACAATTACTACAATACTATTATGATTACTGCAATCACAATTGGAAAAAAGTTCAAATTACAAATCCTAAGATTCTAACTTCGAACCAGAAAATTGGAGCTGATAAAAAAGTTATTTAAACTAATTCATATTACGATTAAAGTAATGGTAATGGTAGCTGTAATCGTTTACAGGATTGAAAATGTTTATTAAAGGAAACCTTAAACGGGAGACACCAATTTCTAAATTTGAGCGAGGTAATGGGCTTAGTATTACGATTACATTTTATTTTTATTTAAGATTACTATTATTATTTTAATCTTAAAAATTCTGAAACGAATCCAAATATAATGATCTAAAATGTTAATAATTTTTACCATTAGCAGACTCCTGGTATAGTAATTGTAATATTGATAATGATAAATACTGTAATGGTAATTGCCAGATCGATGATTACAAGCACAGTAATTCTAACGTATTTTCAGCATTAAAATTACTTCGATTAAAAGCTTTAAGACAGTGAGATTTCGATTACTGTAATTGTAATGGTTAGGGTAATAATTCAATGATTAAGAATACAGTAATCATAACTCTTCAATCTTTAAATATACATTTCTCATAATCATAAAACAAAAAGTATGATTACAAATTATGTACATATGTATATACATAAAAGTAATTACATAAGTGTGACAATTACAATTACAGCATTTGTAATGTTAGAATTACAATTAGGAGGGCCATAATCAAGCATTACTCGATTACAAATATTTTTACAATACAACTACGACAATGTAATAAAAAAATTTGTGATTACAATTTATAAATATGTTGATTACAAACACAGTAATCGTAATTGAAATGTAATGGTAATCCTAAGCTTCTTAGCTCTAGTTCTTAATTTAACAAAAAAAAATGCGTTACCAGAAATTGCAGCTAATATTTTTTACGAAATAATTTATTGTACCCAAATGAAAAAAAACTTAAAAATTATTCAAAATCAAAAACTCGATGTGTAATGTAAAATCAAATTGCACTAACTAAATAATTATTTAAAATTAAGAATTTATATGTAATTATATATAAGTAATTGTTGAGTTTTTGTCAATGTTAATGTGAAAGCACAAATTTGAAATAAAACAACAACAACCAATATTATAAATGTTTGTAAAAATTTTTGTAAACAAAAAAAAAAAAAAAATTACTGAAATGTTAAATATTAATTTGAACTAAAATAATTTAAAGATAAAATTTAAATTACTTAAAAAAAATTAAAGTTCAATAGCATTTAAAACTAACCTAACATACATACAAACAATTTTATATTATCGAGTATGTGCCAAGCGTTTTGATTGCTTAAATAGTTTTTGTAAATTTTTGTAAACGCTTAACTTACAGAAAAAAAACTATTAGTTGTAAAGAATTAGAACGTTTTGTAAGTTATATATAAATATTATTATAGTAATGTTGTGACAAAATGTATGTATTTGTACCAAAATATTTTTTTTTTTTTAAATTAAAATTTTTTAATATTTGAAATGCTGAGCTAAATACTTCGGTTATTTGGTGAAAAGTAAAAAATTCACATCGTACAACCTTCTTCTTGTAGTTCATCTTCAAAAACGAATACGCGACTTCGTGGTTTTATTCGGGATACATTTAGGAATCTTTTTGGGGTCCGTTCGAGATTACCATTTCATGATTGTGTTCGGCATTGTCTTGGTGCTGTTGATTTGGATAAATACGGGCTCATATCGAGATTATTCGGACCTTTC
>CATOCK010000040.1:20000-26969 GCA_951509765.1 Sphenella marginata
AAACAACAACAACAACAACAACAACAACAATCGGTCAATCACAAATTTTTATTTTTTGTCAAGGAGGAATATTTTTCTTGCTGTGGTGTAACTTCAAAACTACCGTGGCACCGAAATTCAGGTATTTATATACTTGTATACATATGTATATGTAAGTATGTATGTATGAATGTGGCTATCTACTATGAGTAAATACTATCACTAAAATAAACTTAAACACTAGCAGCAGATACAGTAGTATATAATGCGTTTCATACCTATAGCATAGCAAAGAATTAAAAAAATTTCCAAACTTTGCCACACCCTTTTTTTAAAATTTGCAACAAATTATGTACATATATTTGTAGAATAAGGAAATTAATCTAAACAACAAATTTAATCAGTCCACCTTAATCAGTTTAAATCTTTCTACCTCCTTTTTTTAGGATTTTATTAAAAAGTGGGCGTGGTCAAAAAGTTCTCTTTCAAAGAGTGTACTTTTATAATTTTTAAGACATTTAAAAAAAAAATTATTTTCTTTGAATTAATTTCTTTTTATGTTTTTAACACATACCAAATATCAGCCAAATCGGTCCATAAATACGTTTTTTCTTAATGCTTCGACACGCGCTCCACCTAGCGGAGTTTTTTGGGGATTACATTATCGCCAGAACTTGAACTATGGTGTATTTCAATACCATATATCAATGGAAAGTTTTTTGCAAATCGAATGCAATGTCTTTGAAAATAGACAGCATTTTATAACTAAAACGATTCACGCGCCACCTAGCGGGTAATTTTTTTTATAAATTTATTTCGTAGTAAGTAAGTAGTATATACTGATAATAAAAGTTTGATCGGTCCATAAGGACGATTTTAGGTTTTAACCTATCCCCACCTCAGCGCCACCTAGCGGGGGTTTTTTTAAAGAAAATATTTTTTTCCATGGTACTAATACACGCTCCTAATTTCAGCCAAATAGGACCATGAATGCAATTTTAGCAAAGATAGCGATCCCATTCGATGAATAATAAAATTGATAAAAAATCGATAAATGTAGAAATCGATTATTTATTCACAGTCCTACTTAGAAGTTCTCGGCAATATGGGTATCAAACGAAAGATTTAAATAAGATCCATATCTTAACTGGTTTCGGAGATAAAATGATTCAAATCGAAATCGGTCTATATACATACATACATATAAGATACAAAGAAGCATGATCGATTTTACTACTTGAATTATAAAAATTTCCCCATCTTTAAAAACTCAAATACTGTATGTGCTATAATAATGAAACGCACTATTTATGTAAATATGTTTGTTTGTACAAAATACGCATTTGAGGATAAATGGACAATATATTTGCCGAGCACTTCGGGTATACGACATGGCGTATGAGTGTTTATTGTGCGATTAGGTCGGCTTTTGGTAAGTGGTTGCCGCTTCGATTGACTAAACAACTGCGAGCTAATAGCTTGAGTGGGGTACGTATTTACAAATATTTAGTGTGACTGCTGTGGCTTTATGGTTTTCTCAATTATTTACTCTCACTTCGTTAGACTTTACAGGGAAAATGTAAAATTACAACAAAAAATATATTGAACCGCTATTTTGTGGATTTTCGTGGGACTGGGCATTGTTTTTGGGCAACATGTTGAAATGCAACAAAATTATAATGGTTGAATAGATATTTTGAAAGGCTAACAAGGTAGTCAACAGTTTGGAATTTAATGTTTAAAATAGGCACATTAGGATGCGACTGCTTTACAAAATTGTCTTCACTACTCATCTTCCACAGGCTAAGTTATCTTCCATCTATGTATTTTCTGTATGCTATATCAAGAAACGAACTTCCTGCCGAATATGGGAGTGTTTAGAGAAAGGGTAGAGCTTCTTTACCCTATTTAAAGAAACTGACCCAGGCAGGCGAAGTGATTCGGAAAAATCCCAAGATACTACTAAAAAAGTATCGAAGTAATCCCGAAATGCTCCGCTAAAGGTCCGAATGAAACGAAGTAGTCCCGGAAAATGATTTTGATCATGTATTACCCCTATAAAACTTGAATCCAATTTCATAAGTGAGCCCCAATTTCTTTCGGAAAATTAAAAAAAAAATCTTCAGAAACACATACTATAACTTTAATTGAGAACTATTAAATAATGATTACTAATTTGATTTATTATTTTTTTGAAAATTCATGTAATGGTTGATTATAGCTGCTCTAAATTTTTATGATTATTTTTTAATTACTTATCAAATAATCAAAAGTAATGGAAACAACTTTTTTTCCTTTTTTTAATTAATTAATAAATAATGATAACTAATTAAAAAAATAAAAAATCAATCAAGCAATCAAGTCAATGTTTTTTTTTTTAATAGTAAAATAAATTAATAATAAAAAAAATAGTCAATAAAAATCAAAAGTAATAAAAAGAAATCAAAAATAATCGAAGGTAATTAAATTAACTTTTTTTAAATTAATTAATAAATAATGAAAAAAAGTAAATAAATCTGAAAAATAATCAAAACTAATAAAAAAAGTTTTTTGTTTTTTATTTTTTATATTGTTAAATAAATTAATAATAAAAAGAAATTCCAAATAGTCTATAAAAATCAAAAGTAATCAGCTAACGTTTTTTTTTTTTTTTAACATCATAATTTGTTTTAGAAATTTTTTTAATTTAACTTTTTAGCTTTTTTTCACAGAATTTAAATAATCATTACAAATTAAAAAATGGCCTAATCAATTGATTATTAATTACTTATTTAGAGTTGTTTTTTTTTATTTAAAATTATTCAAATTACATTATTTGTTATTAAAATATCTGGGATATTAATGAATGGAAATTTATTTATTATTTTTCTGAAATTTTTTGTATTCAAAATGACCAGTTTACTTTCATAACCGGCCACAATTTCGACCCATATGTGAAGAAGGTGAGGGGGAGAGGGAAATTGCAAATAAAAAGTTAAATTTCGTTATTTTATTTTTGCTAGGCCAAAGGGAGCACATTTACGCTTACAATAAAAATCAGCCGAAATCTCACGCACATAGCTTATTTCCATTAAATTCTTTTTATGTGACCCAACCACCTATTTCAGTGTTACCAAGTGGCCGGTAAAGTATTCTCACATGCACATATAAAATTCTCGTGTCACAGTTTTTGAAACCATACTCCTCCGAAACGGCTTGACCGATTCTCATGAAGTTTTGTGAGCATATTGAGTAGGTCTGAGAATCGACCAACATCTATTTTTCATTATTCTGGGAAGTGGACCAGGGACCGAAATATTCCAAACTTTTCTGTTTATGGTGCGATTTCCTTCAAATTTGGTACAAAGGTACCACTCTACTTTTGTTAAAATTCGGGCTTTCTTTTTTTCCGGGAAGCGGACTAGGGACCGAAATTTTCCAAACTTTTTTATTTATGGTGCGATTTTCTTCAAATTTGGTACAAAGGTACCACTCTACTGTTAAAATTCGGGGATTCTTTTTTTCCGGGAATTGGACCAGGGACCGAAATATTCCAAACTTTTCTGTTTATGGTGCGATTTTCTTCAAATTTGGTACAAAGGTACCACTCTACTGTTAAAATTCGGGGTTTCTTTTTTTCCGGGAATTGGACCAGGGACCGAAATATTCCAAACTTTTCTGTTTATGGTGCGATATCCTTCAAATTTGGTACAAAGGTACCTACCACTCTACTTTTGTTAAAATTCGGGCTTTCTTTTTTTCCGGGAATTGGACCAGGGACCGAAATATTCCAAACTTTTTTATATATGGGACATTCCATCGTGACTCCTGGGACATTTGACTCCAGAGCTGAGTCAACTTTGCCTTGAAAAACTGACACCGGGAATTAAATTGATATGAAATATATTTATCGACGTGGATAAATATCCAATACAACTAATGCATTGAAAGAATTGGCCAAATAACAACAAGTGCCTTTGTAACTACTAAGAAACTGAGTGTGACTCCTGGGACACCGAAAAATCCCTTTGTTGCATCTTTGTGAACACGAATACGAATTTTAGTTCAACTATTCAACTTTCACCTACAATTTGTTTATGGTCGAAAATACATACTGCATATTACCATATTCTATAAAAATATTTTATATATTCAAATTCAATAAACTATTTTTAAATATTTAAATTGTGACTCCTGAGACAAGTCTTTGTGACTCCTGGGACAAGTGCGAAATATGTAATATACCAGATTATTGAAATCAGTTTTATTATTGTTTCAACCCTTTTTGACCACCTTATTCATAAATATCTCCCAGCAGAATTGAAACCAAGCCAATTAAATGAAATAAAATAAAGTGAAGGCAAAATAATATTAATATTTACTTAAATTTTCTGATTAAATTTTTATTAAAAACAAGTCGAATTCAACATCTTTCGAAACAATTATTTAAAACTATATAATAAAAACTAAAAACAATTAAAAAAAAAAATGTATCTCAATAATATATGAGAGTTTGGATTCGTGTGACTCCTGGGACACATTTCAAAATAGTCTAGAAACCATAGTATGACCCTTTTAACTAAAAAACTGTATTTAGACGGTGAGCAGCCTCTTTATACTTACTTTCAGAAATATCTGGTTTCGTAGGGTCATTCCTAAGGTTACCAGACCAATTTGTATGCCTTTTCGTGTGACTCCTGGGACACCCCATATGACCCAATTTAATGAAGGTATACACAAAAATTACATACCTTTTTTTATTTTATGTTATGCAATTATTTTAATTTTTCTCTGCTTTACTTGAATGACTAGCAAATTTTTTTCTATAAATGAAAATATAGCTAATGCAGCAATGCAAACATGACCAAACTTTTTGGGCAAAATAGTAAGATGTGAATTCAAAGTTATAAGGACAAAAATTTTGGGTTTTTACATATTTTTCTATATTTCTGTTACCATATTAGGAAAATATACACATTTAGTTACAGATAACTGAATAAATAGGAATGATTAGTAGCATTTAAAATTTTATGTCGTTTTCCTCTTTTGGCTGGAATGTCCCATATATATAAAATATAAATATATATATATAAAATTCATATCTATTTTTAAAGACACACAAGACACATTTCTGAAAATTTGAGGTTATCTTAAGATATATCAGGGGTATAACACAAAAAAAGGTGAGTAAAAAAAAGTTTCGATTTTCAAAAATCAAAAACTATATAATTTTTTTTTTTTTTTTCAATATATTTTTTGGTTTATAGAAAGTTAAAAAAAATTGGTTTTTTGGTATTCAAATTTTTTTTTCTATTTTAAAAAAACGATTTTATGTTTCCAATTTTTTGTCTCCAATGAGCTCTTTGATGTGTCCACCTCTTCTTTCTCATTTCATACACACAAAATGCGAACCAAAGTTACTATCAAATTCCATCAAAAACTATATAAATTTTTTTTTTTTTTTCAATATATTTTTTGGTTTATAGAAAGTTAAAAAAAATTGGTTTTATGGTATTCAAATTTTTTTTTCTATTTTAAAAAAACAAAAGGTACATTTCTGTATCTTTTAACATTTATCAGAGGTATAGTACAAAAAAAGTGAGTTTAAAGCAAAAATTTTATTTTGCAAAATTATCTAAAATTTGAAATTGAAGTTTTTTTCAAAATATTTTTGTTTTTTTAAAGAAAGCTATAAAAAAATATATTTTTTTTTAATTCAAACTATATTAGGAAAAAAAAACTCAATACACATTTATAAAAATTTCTTCCAAGCAACCGAGTTCCATGTAAGGTATGAGTTTTTATTTCTATCGATTTGGCACCTTTCTATCTACTTTGTAACCAGTCAGTGAATACTACTTGTGAACGAGGTTGTTATCTAACTAATTGCTTGTTCCCCTTCATGGTTTGTATCTATTTGCTAGACAATGATTGCGGTCATGTTTTAGTTAATTGATGATGAATATATTTAAGTTTTCATTGAGCTACTTGGAGTGATGCCAAAATACGAGTATCAAGCTCCACTTGGCAGCCAAAACGTTTGTATCGTGACGTATCTATGTACATACATATATACATATGTATCATGTCATATGAATGAATATTTAACTAGAGTCACTTTAGTATTGATTTATGTGTGCAGAATTTCGCAAAATGTATGTTTGTAGGTTAAACGAAGTCATTGTGGTGTAAAGATTTATTTGGCTTTGGGGGGTAGACCGTTCATTAGAAGTAAGCTGCATAGATGGTAGGCTGAATCTTTAACAAGTAGCACGTTGGTAATGAAGATATGAGAGACACAAATAAAGTGAGTTGTTCGTTTAAATTCGACAGAAGGGCTACTGATATCTAGTTGAGAAACCTACTCGCCTTCATCGTCAGATTCCGACTTTCTATTTGGGTGGGAGCGTCGTTTTATACTATATTATTTTATTTTAATTTATTTTATTTTATTTTATTTCATTTTATTTTATTTTATTTTATTTTTATTTTTTTTATTTTTTTTTATTTTATTTTTATTTAATTTAACTTTATTTAATTTTTTTTTTTATTTTTTTTTATTTTATTTACCGAACCATGATATTTTATTTTATTTAGTTTATTTTATTTTATTTTATTTTATTTTATTTTATTTTATTTTATTTACCGAACCAGGATATTTTATTTTGTTTTATTTATTTTATTTTATTTTATTTTATTTTATTTTATTTTATTTTATTTTATTTTATTTTATTTTATTTTATTTTATTTTATTTTATTTTATTTTATTTTATTTTATTTTATTTTATTTTATTTTATTTTATTTTATTTTATTTTATTTTATTTTATTTTATTTTATTTTATTTTATTTTATTTTATTTTATTTTATTTTATTTTATTTTATTTTATTTTATTTTATTTTGTTTTATTTTATTTTATTTTATTTTATTTTATTTTATTTTATTTTATTTTATTTTATTTTATTTTATTTTATTTTATTTTATTTTATTTTATTTTATTTTATTTTATTTT
>CATOCK010000041.1:0-26339 GCA_951509765.1 Sphenella marginata
AAGCGATTTCGCTTGTTGACTAAACGTGAATGTATCACAACAATAGCATTCCTCCTTCCAAATTTTGTTATTCTGATGCAAACAGTTCTGAAATTATTAGCAGTCAAAGTTTAAAAACGTCTTCACTTATATGTGGGCTGTGCCATGCCCCTTTTCCAAAATGTTGATAACAATAAACTTAATATACGAATCAGGGAGGTAAGCAATGCACTTCTATTTAAGAAACAAGTTGAACAGTTTTATAATGCTACCAGTAGGACCCGGCAGACGTTGTTCTTCCCAAATTTAGGGAAAAAATCGCACGATAAATAAAAAAAAAAGAAAGTGTGTGCGGTGCACACCCAGGGGAAGTTTACTTCCATAATTTAGCATTTCGCCGTCTATCACGAGGCCCGTTGTTATCTTTCGGCATATCGGTCCCTAAACGTAACCAACAAAATCATTTGTTTACAGATATCGGTAATTCTATTTCTCACAAAATATCACAACCGTAATAAATTCCATTACAAAGAAAAATCAAATGCAATTATGATGTAAGTGACGTTTTGCACGAAATAATAAAAAAAAAAACAATGAAAAAAAAAAAACGAATTGGAAAAAAGTAGCCTCGAACCCGCGACCTTTTGCGTGCTCATTCGCACGCTTACCACATATGCCATATCGACATTTTTGTTTTTATGTCAAATGCCGTCTATGGTGCTTTTGCTATATGAGTTTTGTGTGGTTTATGCGGAATTCAACTATTATGTACATTAGAGCGGGTCAAATTTTTTTGCTATCAGGAGTATAGCAAAAACGTAATCTACAGATGATTCTAAGAAAATTTGCCCAAGAAACCATAGCTCTAAAACCGATTTTGACCTCCCGACTTTTGCAAAATAGATATTTTGCCATATGAATGTAGGGTTTGGCCAAAAAATGTTCATAACTTCTGATAGAATTATAGGAAAAACATCACATTGGGCTTATTTTAAAGGTATTGTACGTACGTTTCAGAATATGTACTAATATATATAGTGTTTTTGAATTGAATGAAAAATTAGCCTAAAATGAACTTTTAACTACTATATTATAATTTTTAACAAATTTCTCACGGAAAACTTTTTTTTTCTTACAGCTTAAATAAGTTCAGAACATTTCCAAGAACTTTCAGTCAGACAGTTTTTCTTTTTTCGAATTCGTTTTAGTAGAAAAAAATTAAAAAAAATTTTTTTAATTTCAACTAATATGCAAAAAACACAATTTTTATAATTTTAATGTAATTTGTTTAAAAAATAATTTTTTTACTTAGAATTGACCATTTTAGAGTATTATTATCATTATGAACCAAAGAATTGATTGGGTACCCGTACCCGCTGTACCCGGTACCAATTATCTATGCGATGGCAACACCAGCGAAGTAACAGGTGTTTGTCATTTCTCTTTGTGCTTACATTTGTTTTTATCTATTGCAATTAACAATTCGAAATTGTAAATCTATTGTGCCGCGAAATTTATATTAATATTAAAGTTAATAAAAGTTTGTTTAAACTATAGTTTTATGAAATAAACATTGTGATTTATTAAAAATAAAACAGCTTGTGCTTTTTTTTTTTTTTTTTTTTAAATATTTTAAAATGGTCAATTCTAAGTAAAAAAATTATTTTTTAAACAAATTACATTAAAATTATAAAAATTGTGTTTTTTGCATATTAGTTGAAATTAAAAAATTTTTTTTTTATTTTTTTCTACTAAAACGAATTCGAAAAAAGAAAAACTGTCTGACTGAAAGTTCTTGGAAATGTTCTGAACTTATTTAAGCTGTAAGAAAAAAAAGTTTTCCGTGAGAAATTTGTTAAAAATTATAATATAGTAGTTAAAAGTTCATTTTAGGCTAATTTTTCATAATTTAAGGCTGATTTATCTATTGAAATTCAAAAACACTATATATATTAGTACATATTCTGAAACGTACGTAAAATACCTTTAAAATAAGCCCAATGTGATGTTTTGCCTATAATTCTATCAGAAGTTATGAACATTTTTTGGCCAAACCCTACATTCATATGGCAAAATATCTATTTTTCAAAAGTCGGGAGGTCAAAATCGGTTTTAGAGCTATGGTTTCTTGGGCAAATTTTCTTAGAATCATCTGTAGATTACGTTTTTGCTATACTCCTAAAGCAAAAAAATCCATCCATACAATTTGACCCGCTCTAATGTACATATATTCACAATATTTAGAAGAAGATTTAGCAAAATGATGTTGTGCTCTTGACAAATTTGTCAATCTTGATAAATATTCAGGAAAAAAATATTTTTATCAAGTGTTTTTGAATTTTGCGTCAAAGCCAAAATTTGTTTTACGCAGAATTCAAAACACTTAATACAAATTTTTTTCATGAATATTTATCAAGATTGACAAACTTGTCATGAGCACAGAATCTCATTAATTGAATTTCTCGCCACCAAATTTTATTTAAAGCTTTCCAGCAGTCGCGCTGAATCTACAACGCGATGAAAAACAGCAATTGACGCCGTGTTTCAACATACCTTTATGCTTGGTTTTCATTAGGTCAAAATGACTGACCACAAAAACTGACTCAACTGACACTATGGCGATTTGGTGTCAAATGTGTTTTCATTACGACTTAAAAACTGACATGAAGTCGATAAAGCAGAGCGTGTCAAAGACTGCCGTCAAATTGTGGTGTCAGTCGATTGACGTCCCGTTTTCACTACTGATGCCCAATCAGTTGTTTGACAAGCTACTCCACTATCAATTGTAGGGTAGGGAGTTCCCACCCCAACTTTTGTTAGATGTTTTTTAACTTTTCTTTGTTTTTTAATTGCAAGTACTTTTTTCCATATATTTTCACTCTTTTTTTTTGTCCCCGACACAAAAACATACAAATTTGAGACATGAATATAACATAGCCGACCACAAAAGCGTAATATTACAGAATTAAAAAAGAAAACAATAATATAAAATGGAAAAAATATAAAAAATAGTATAAAAGTGGAAAAAAAAAATTTTTTTGACAAAATTTTGGGTGCGAGCCCGACTCCACAAACGAATTGAGTCAAATGAAATAGATTTGCCAACATTTTGAGTGTCAAGGTTATTCGCATTAGGAATAATCGCGAAGGTCAACTCAGCCGAAGTGCAATGGCCAAGCCTCGCTCCGGAGGAACCGCCTTCATGATCACGGTAACCTCTACGCCAGGTAAGTATGCTTTCATCAGCTAAAAACGAACTATTTCAATCAACTAGCAAATAAAGTGAATGAGAATTTCACGATATTGCTATGAAACGTTCTAGCTGTCCAAAGAAAATTTAATATGCGCACATGAGCAACGAATGAACAGCGTCTGCTATTTTTATAAATATCTATACTACTAGTAGGCTTTGTGTTTACCAATGCGTGTGTTTGTGCGTGTGTATACCTACATACTGTAAAGCGCTGTCGCTTGGCAACAACAACACTCATATGGTTGTTTTCTTCCAATTTTCGTAACTGTTTTTCCCAAATGCAAGCCGCTATAGAAGTAAACTTCAAAAAGTTTGGAATATTTCGGTCCCTGGTCCACTTCCCGGAATAATGAAAAATAGACAGTAGCCGATTCTCAGACCTACTAAATACGCTCACAAAATTTCATGAGAATCGCTAAAGTCGTTTCGGAGGAGTATGGGAAAGAAAACTGTGACACGAGAATTTTATATATAAGATTTAATTACAAATGTAAACTTTTTCTTCTTTTTTCTTCTTCTTTTTTTTAATGCAATGTGTTAAAAATTTATTTATTATATATTTATTTTTTTCATATTATAAATGTTCCAATTAAATGTACTATCTAAATGTGACTATGTAGTGCGATCAAAATGATCGTACGAACAATTGTTTCTAATTAACGACCAGCATGTGTCCTTAGCTTTATTTTAGTACTAATTACACTGGTTTACAGCCAAAATGCACCAGAGACGCCGTAGTGAAATTCCTATGTAAAATCACCTCCTAATTCCGAAAATCAAGGTTATTTTTACTTGAATGGTACCGTTTTTGAGATATTTACGATTTACCGTTATTTGAAAAAACAAAAAAGATAGCTCCACTTAATCGTGTATATCCAGTTAGTTAGCAGGTAGATTTTCGAAAAGTTATTAGATACAAAAAGCTGTTAGTGTCGTTTTCTCAAACCTAGGTACATTTTAAACAAGAGCATATTTTTGAGGCAGGTAGTGTTTTCTTTGTAGAACTAGGGAACCTTTTTGTTTAGGTAGGCTTGAATTTTTACTGGATCTAAGTATAAATAAGAGTACATGCGCCTTGTTCCTTCATAATATCTGCAAGGCTCGCCGGATACTGTTCAGTTTATAATTGCAGTTTATAACCCGTCATTTACTTAAAAATAAAAAATGAATAAAAGGGCGCGAGAGTTTGAGTGTCAATTTATTGTTAAAAGTATGAGACGTGTGTTTTCAAATCCCAAGTGTTATGGAATTGAGCCTAAAAACAATGAAAAACCATGGACACCGAACACTGTGTGCACCACATGCCGAGTCGAATTGATTTCTTCGGAAACCGGAACAAAAAGGTACGTTGTAAATATTAGGAATTTGTTCCCTTTTAATGCATAGCTGACTAATTTCTGAAACTATCTATTTAGGCGACGTTTGAAATTTATTACACCAATGAAGTGGAGGGAACCAACTTGCCATTCAACGGACTGCTATATTTGCAAAAGTACTTGGGGTTGGAAAGTCCAGAAAACTAACCTATGCGAGCGTATCTCCAGTGTCATTACCAGAACTAATTTCAACAGAAGCGACATTGCCAGAATCAAATTTAACTTTAGTTCCGGCTCCAGTTTCATTGTCAACAGTAGTATCTGATTACGCGGCATCATGTTGTACTGAATTTCAAACGGAAAACGAAAGAAATTCTTTGTCACAAGCACAACTCAATGATTGGATAAGGGTTTTTGGAATTGTCAAAGGAAAAGGCCGAACTACACGCCTCTCGAATGCAACAATTTAAATTTGTTTCATCCGATGTCAAGACCACTACATCATAAAGGATTGGCCAGAACGAATCGAGTTTCAAGTTGGGGTAGATAACATAAAATACTCTCCACTTATAAAAAATAATTCTACCTCCGCTCCACATCAAGCTCGGCCTTATCAAAAACTTTGTGAAGGCTTTGGACAAAGAAGGCGAAGCTTTTCATCATTTGAAGACAATCTTCCCAGAGATTTCAGAAGCAAAAATAAAGGAAGGCATTTTTGTGGGACCGCAAATAAGGAAAATTATGACCAATAACCATTTCAAAGAACTATTGTCACCAGTGGAGGCAGCAGCGTGGGATTCTTTTGAAAAGGTCGTTACTTCTTTTTTAGGCAAACACAAAAGTCCTAACTACGAGATGATAGTGAACGACTTAATCAAAACCTATGCGGAAATGGGTAAATAAAAAAAACATATTATAATAAATTATATATTACATAAATTTACATGAGAATATATAGCCTTAAATCTGAATTCATCGTCCAGTTCCGAACAAACAAGAACGGGAAAAATATAAACAAAAAATTTGTTCTGAATTGAAAGATAAATCCAGCCTAAGAAAATTATATACTAATGTGTCACTTATGTATTTATCTAATTTACTTTTTTATTTTCTTTCAGGAGTAAATATGTCTTTAAAAATTCATTTCTTACACTCCCACTTTAATTTTTTCCCGCAAAATCTTGGCGACGAAAGTGACGAGCATGGCGAAAGGTTTCACCAGCAAATGAAAGTGATTGAAAGTCGGTATCAAGGATTCTGGGATGTCGCTATGATGGGCGACTACTGTTGGTTTCTCATAAGAGAAACCGATCCTAATCTAAATAAGCGTCAAAACAAGACACATAACTTTTTCAATTATAAAATAAGATCATAGAGTTAAGACAGAACCATATGTACATATGCTATTATTTGTAGGGTACTTAAGTATTAAATGGATATATTTACTTGAATGCTTATAACTTTTGTATTAGTTCATCGATTTTGTTCACTGATAGCTTATTTTTTTTGTAATAAAACAGAGCTTAGAGTGGGGAAAAAATATCTGCAAAAAAACAAAAAGTTTTCGAGATGCTTCCTCGCAAAGTACAAATTTTTTTATATTTTTACAAAAAAAATTAAAAAAATATGTTTGAATATGTTTGAATCTGCAGGACCTACCAAAAAGTGTTGTATGTACTGATTATTATAAGCTTTCAAATTTTTCAAACCGTTTTGGAAGAGCTCAGTTTGTTCTTGAGATATACACGATTAAGTGGAGCCATCTTTTTTGTTTTTTGAAATAACGGTAAATCGTAAATATTTCAAAAACGGTACCATTCAAGTAAAAATAACCTTAATTTTCGGAATTAGGAGGTGATTTTACATAGGAATTTCACTATGGCGTCTCTGGTGCAGAAAAAAAGTTGGAATTTGTGATCCAGTGTTATTAAACACATCTAATCTAACCTACTAAGGATAAAACGAACATACCTATTAATAGATAATTCTAAGTATGTATGCGATTAACGGCTTGCCAATTGCTCATGTCTGCCATCGACTCAGTTCAGTTTGAAGCTTGAAGTAGACGGACGCGAGCAAGTGGAAAGCCGCCGAGTTAAAAGTGTTCTTTAAATTATATAAGTGTAAGACTATTAAATAAACTATTATAACTATTAAATAAACTGTTATAAATACAGTACTTAACATAAACATAAAAGAAATAAAGTGTTTAACTTAAACGTAAAGTGTTTGCACACATTTCTGCACCCAGCAGAAAAAGGTAGTCACTCAGGTGCGAGCCGCAAAAATGGTGGCCAAGTGTGCCCAAAGTGGCAGGATAAAAACTAAAACTATACAAAAATGCAATTTAAAATAATAAAAATTAAAAGCTAATTAATTAAACAGAAAAAAAAAATTAACTGAAGTAATTTTTATTTTTCATAACAATGGATTCATTTTAATTTTTTAACAATTATTTAAACAAAAACAGAGGAAAAAATCCCAAACAAAAGTTGAAAAAAAACATGGATTTTGAAAATTATAAAAACGTAAAATCTTAAAATAAAAATTGAAATTTTTTAAAGTGTTGGTAGCACTGAGAGCCATAACGGTGGTTGTGCATGAAAAGTACAGTTTGGTGTTGCGTTGACAAGTCTAACGGTGGTGATGCATAAAAAGTACACTTTGGTGTAGCTTTGAAAAGTCAAAAAAACACATTATGGACTTGTAAATGAAATCCGGAAAAAGCGTCTGAAAAAGGTACAGTTGTTAATGTGAGAAAAACGCAACAAAATTTATGGTGAACAGTTAGAAAAAAATCACCCTATGCACAACCATTACCTACAAAAATCAAAACGGTTCTTTAAAATCAGGCCACAAATAACGGTGCACATACATATGTCATATATGCCCTCAATCGGCATAAAGCAGCGTTGTGAAGATAATAGCTGATAGCATCGTCAGAAGCGACAAATGCAGCAGCAGCAACATCAAAAGGGCAGCAGCAACAACAACAGCAGCGGTAACACAGCAAAAGCAGTACGGTTGTGGCGAAACAGTAGTGAGCAGTTTGTAGTTTAGTAAATTCGTAGTGTTTATATTTAAAAGTTTTTTTCCTTGTTCGACATTCGCTTATACATTAGGTAGGTTACAGTGGCTGCTAGCATATGGGCTAGCACACATAGGCCCCGGAGGTCCCGTTGTGATACCACATGGATCTTTAAACGACCCCCTACTCGAAAGACTTTACGGAATCCGCGAAGTGCAGGATGTCCTTTGGCTTAATATAGGCTAGTTCGCCGAGATTCCGGAGAATACCCGACCCCAGATACTTCAACCTCTTACCCCACAGAGCGGGGCATTCCCAAAGGAGGTGCCTCACCGTTTCAGGCTCCTCCTCGTCTCTGCAGCTTCTGCAGAAGCCATTAAACGGGATACCCAACCTTTCTGCATGCCTGCCTAATCCTATATGCCCCGTTAGAAGCCCCATAAGTAGAGAGAGCTCTTCTCCTCTGAGTATGAGTAGGTCTTCCGACCTACTCGCACTAATTTCTGACCATATCAATTTTGCATGACAGCAGGTACTGATCTTATCCCACCTGTCACTTGCTTTCTGGAGGAACATATGCCTCGTTAAGAGCTTACTAGTCGCGAGCGGCATGCCTAGACCCTTCCAGGACTGTGAAAGCGGAGCGGATGTGCCCCGTCTAGCAAGATCGTCTGCCATTTCGTTTCCCGGTATGCCCCTGTGTCCCGGCACCCATACCAGGTGAATCGAGAGCTGCTCAGCCATCTCATTAAGAGATTTGCGGCAGCCCTCCACAGTCCTGAAATTGTACGTACTTGCCCCCAACGCCTTGAGAGCTGCTTTACTATCAGAGAAGATGTAGACATCACCGTTATTGATATCCAATGTCTTCAGGTACTCTAAAGCTTCTTGTATCGCGGCCACTTCCGCCTGAAAGACGCTGCAGTGGTCAGGCAGCCTAAAACTAAGATTTAGGCCCAGCTGAGGAGCGCATACCCCTCCTCCCACCTTATCGTCGAGTTTTGAGCCATCTGTATACAGATGGATTGAGCCATTATCCAGGGACGGTCCGATGTCCCAGTATTCTCTCTCCGGAATTGTAATATAGAATTTTTTCCCAAAACAGTACTTCGGCGTACAGTAGTCAGAGCTGTACACGGGCAGATGGTGAAGGATGGAAGAATGACCCTTACCAGGGGATCCCCATCCTGGTAGATTCCTGAGTCGCAATGCGGAACATGCCGCAGCTAGTTTACCGCTTAGATTAATTGGCAAAATATTCAAAATTGCATTTAGTGCATCCGCCGCAGTTGTGCGTAACGCCCCGCTGACACATATGACCGCGCTTCTCTGCACTCTTTGCATTAGGATAGTATTGGAGTTTTTCTCCAGTCCCGTCCACCAGACTAGGACTCCATACAAAAGAATCGGTCTAACCACAGCGGTGTAGAGCCAAAGTGTAACTTTGGGGGTCAACCCCCATTTTTGCCCTACGGGCCCCATACAAGAGTATAGGGCCACTAAAGCTTTTTTAGCACGCTCCTGGATATTCTCTTTCCATGAGAGCTTTTTATCGATAATGACACCCAGGAACTTAGCGGAATCGCCAAGTTTGAGGGTGATATTACCTAACGCTGGTAGCTGCAGCGTCGGAATTTTGTGTTTCCTGATAAACCGGACCAGCTCTGTTTTGGCCGGGTTAACACCTAGACCTTTACCACCGGCCCACCTTTCCACTAATCTTAGGTTTCCCTGCATGATATCACAAAGCGTTTGCGGGTATTTACCACTCACCACCACCGCAAGGTCATCCGCGTACGCAATGACCTTGGACCCCCCTCCACCGCCAGGGTCTCCAGCAGTCCATTGACTGTAGCTACCCATAGAAGAGGAGAGAGGATCCCGCCTTGCGGCGTACCTCTGTTAACGACCTTACCTACCGTCACCCCGGCTAGAACAGCTTGCACCCTCCTGCTCGTCAGCATTTGGTTCACAAGAGACACTAACCAGGGTTCAATATCCAAGGTCGTCAGAGCTTCCGTGATGGCTTCCGGCGTGACGTTATTAAAAGCCCCTCAATATCCAAGAAGGCTACTAGTGTGAATTCTTTATCGGCCAAAGATTTTTCGATATGCGTAACAATTTCATGCAACGCTGTTTCTGAGGATCTACCTTTCATATAAGCATGCTGCGAGACCATGATTTTGTTCTCTAATTTCTCCCTGAGATGCGGTTCCATGAGCCGCTCCAGAACCTTGAGTTGGAATGACGCCAGACTAATAGGTCTGAAATCTTTCGGGTCAACGTGAGATATTTTACCCGCCTCAGGTATAAAGATTACGCTGGAACTCTTCCAGGTGTTAGGAACGTAACAAAAGGTCAGCACTCCCATATAGATAGCCCGCAGCCACGGTATGCACTGTACCATGGACTGCTGGAGCTGTATTGGTGCTATACCGTCAAGCCCCGATGCTTTGAAAGGCTTGAATGACCCAATGGCCCATTCTATTCTTTCATTAGTTAGGTACTGCCCTAGGTCATATGCTAACTGACCTGTATCAGTTAGGTACCTATGTTCGTTTTCCGCGTCTGGAAAGTGAGTATCAAGGAGGGGTTGCAACGTTTCCTCCCCCGTATGCCTCCAATTCCCATCCAGCCTTTTCAAACAACCCGCTCCACAACGAGGTGATTTTGATAGGATTTTCCGTAACCTCGAACCCTCCGACACAGACTCTATACCATACAGAAATCTCTCCAGGAGGTTCTCTTAGATTTCCTGAGTACTCCTTTGTACTTTCTCAGGTGCTCCTTATACGCATCCCACTTTGAAGCCTCCATCGAGGCCTTAGCACTATTAAAAGCTTGTCTACAAAGCTTCCTATACCTATCTAACTCGGGGTTCCACCAGGGTGGTTTTTGCTTACCCCTAGCCCTTTTAATGGGGCAGGCTTTATCCAAAGCCAGCTGACAAGCGTTGGTAAACTTTTCTACCATATCATCTAATTCAACAATATCCCTGGGTTCATGGGGATAATAGTCGGAAAGGTACTTGTCCAGTTCCTCTCTATACGTTTGCCAATTGGCATCCTTAAAATTTCTATCAGGGGTTGATATGGACGGTACACCTTCCAGATCGAAGCGAATATAGCGATGGTCGGAGAAGGAGTGCTCATCGTAAGCCATCCAATTTCCGACCATACCTTCTGCACCTCTCGAACAAAGCGTAACGTCCAGAACCTCCCTTCTACTTTTGGTAACAAACGTAGGCTCCTGGCCTCTATTACATATACATATGTTATACTGTAGTATAAAGTCGAAAAGTATCCGTTCGTATCCTCGTCGCTAAATTGAGGAAGAAATAAGGCATGTATATTAGATTTCAATAGGATGCATGCCCTAGGTTTCCCTACTGTAGCTCCACTTACCAGTGTAAACCCTGCAGCCTTCAGCCCGAAAATGTTGTGCCCGACCAGCCATGGCTCCTGGATGAGGGCTATCTCCGCTGCCCCCTTTGATCCCAAAAGGAGCAGCAACGCAGCCGCCGCTGCTTTACTGTGGTGGAGATTAATCTGTAGCACCCGCACCATCAGGGTTGCTACACCTCTCCACCACCGTGACATTGCCAATGTCTTCATCAGACATCCAATTGGTGGTCGGAAGGTCCGGATTAAAGGCCCTGAACACCTCTAGGACCTTTTCTGGCTCCTCTGGTTTGGATGGTATCCAAACCCTAGCCCTCGGTCTACATGGGATCTCCCTGAGATCCACCGCCCCTGATAGTCGCACCAGGGTAGACCGCCTCCATCAAGCTCACTGCCCTCTTATACATGGCAGCCGACCTTGAATCCCCACAGGCCACCACCTTAACCGAACCCTGGAACCACCCCACTTCTTTCCAGGAGGGGATGGGACGAGGAAATTCGGCCAAGACGCTGACCGAGTGGGTAGCCATCTCAGCCCGCACCCAGTCCCAGTGAGACCGGAAACGCCTCTCCCCATTGGGGTTCGAGTCAAAGACCCCCAGAAGTATGCTACCTTTGGCAACCTCTGCAAACGTGGGGCCTAGAGCTCTAGCCCTTTTTGGGTTAGAGGCGCTTGACCCAGCTTCCATGGACCTGTTGCGTTTCTCGGTCCCCGTTTCTTCTACCGGACGACTGCCGTCGAAGTCCGGTTACTATTTTGGCCCACTCTAATTCGGCCTTTAACTCTGCCACATCACCAGGCAACGCCTTGGTGAGTAAATCTGGCATATACCAGGACCTCCTCAGGATCCTATGCGCAGTACGTTTGTGCCTAGACCGCACGTTATCTAATTTTGGCCTATCGTAGGCCTTAATGAAGGCCGTGGGCGTAGGAAGAGGTTTCCTCGAGGCGAGCGCACCGGCCTCGACGTTAACCCCAGTATCGAGCCGCTTACTGGGTTCGCCTACGCCGGCGGTCTCAGCTTTCTTGGTCGCCCCTCCCTCACCCGCAACCGCCAGATTACCCCTAGCACCAGACTCCGGCATCGACTGGAGGCTGCGTGCTCTCTCCCTGTCCGCCGAAGCGCGGCTGGTAGAGGCGCCCTGCATCGCACGAGCGCCGTAACCTGTGGGAGTTCTCCCCTCCGACTTTGTTGGAGTGTCGGCCTCCTTATTTTTTTTCTTTTTATTATTAGTATTTTTATGCATGTTTGTGGTCCCACGAATAGCGGAGAAAGAGGGTCGTCCGCCCCGAGCAAAGATCCGCATGCCCGGGGTAAGGCCAAAGATTACAACTGGGATTGGCCATGATCCCAGAGGGCACCGTAAGAGACTGGGCTATTTAGAGGGGCCCCCAGCCAGGTTGATCCTCGGCCCTTTCCTCACGACCATGGTTAGAAATCACCTCAATACGCCAGAGCTATTAAAAGACCTAAGACGTAAAGCGGTGATATCTGACCTTAGCTGGATACCTTCCGTACGGGAGAGTACTGAAGTACCAACCTGTACGGAACACTGTAGTATCCATTACCAGTCGGCACCCTCTTGGAGGGTTCAGTCTGAGGATTTTCGCCAACCCGTTTATACATACATTAATATGCATACAATAATTCACTTTCATTTGTAACTTCTTTAAATGCTTTCAATATTTCGTCGGCAATGGTGCTAAGTACCATTTTTCAAATTTTACAATATAAAAACAATATAAAAACATAACTTTAAATTAGGGATTTCGGTTTTTTACGTCATGTTACTCAATTTTAGAGTACAATAAGTGGACGCTCATAAAAAAACAAAGATTTTAATTTTCGCTGAGTTATATGTATTTTTGGGACTTAGCACCTTTTCGCCAGCTACTTTTAATTTTTTTCACTGGACTTAGCACCTTTTCCCAAATCAAAAAACCAGCGAGTGAACCAAATCAATTTTCTGAGTATGAGGGTTTTAGATTTCTTATATTAAGCCTAGTTCTACCACAATCCGCGCTTAAAGCTCAAATGACCTATTTTTTGAAGCTCTGTTACTCTGCAATTAGTAGCAATATTTGGATCAAAATACATAATTCTGAAAGCCTAGACGTTTCTCTCCCATATGCATTCATAGTCGAAATAAAGTAGGTACTTAAGTTTATGTCGGTTTTTATGACAGATAGGTCGTTGGAAATTGTGTCAAAAAACCCACGCTAACTTTATTAGCTACTATTTTTCGAATATGAATATGCCACATATACTTTAACTTTAAATTTTCAAATTCGCTTGGACTTAGCACCTTTTCCTTTCATTGGTGGACTTAGCACCTTTTTTAATCAATGCAAAAAACGCATTTAAAAACAGAATTGTTATGCAATTCATGATGTTAGTAGTGTATATTAACTGTTTCCAGCATTCTGCATCAAAACCTGAAAAAACCCAAAAGGTGGACTTAGCACCTTTGCGACCTAAGCCGACGATTTCTCTTTTATAAATTGTTTTCAAAATTTTAAATCTTTAAACATTCAACGCTTTTGATATTTTCCATTCTTTAAATAGATTCGACATTTTTCTTTAAAAATTTAATGTTTTAAATTTTTTTTTAATTCAAGATTTCCAGAAATTAATTTCAAAATTCTCAATTAAAAATTTTCACTGCCTTTGTATTGCTTTGTACAAACTACCTAATTCTTTTTCATTGTACACATATGATAAGTAATTGCTTAACAATATAACATTTATTGCCTGCACACGTACCACCACACTCAATAATAATTCAAAAATATATATAAAAAAAAAAAAAGGTTTGTAAACTGTGTTGCGTTCACCCTGTGCCTAGAAGCAACCCAAGCGAGGTGGCAGCACCAATTTCAAGACACTTCCTTACACGTCACAAAGCGTCATGCCACGTCAGCAAACGTCATGTGGCGGTTTTCCGGTTTCCGCCTTTTCACCATCGACAGCGGAGGCGGCAACAAGGCAAAAATTTTAATCCCGGGAAATTCCCGGCATCGCAATAGATAGACCATTACTAGCTAGAGTTTTGTGTCCCAGGCACTCTGGGAAGTGGCTGCAACAAATCCGCAGCATCAATTTAAGAAGCGGAACGCAATCACGGTGTCCGCAAAGGGGCAGCTCCAGCAAAAAATCGGGAATAGCGCAAGTCCCACGTTCCGGCCGAAAAGGCAGTGCCACGGGTAAGTAAATACTTCTTGCAAATGAAAAGGGGTTAATTGGAGGTCATCTCCATTTTAGGAGGTATTCTCCGACAACTCGGGTGCTACGCCACCGAGAAGGCGAGCGGAAGCGAATCACGCCTGGGAGTAAGCGCAGCCACCACAGGCCCACCTACCGCGACGTCAGCCAAATCGACAACAAAAGCACCACCAGTGGTGCCATCGATTAAACTTGGTTAGCACGGTCTGCAGCCATTATACGGGCCTTTTCAGCAACAACAGTGCGAGTAAGCACATCGGGCTAGCTCATATTCACGCTAGCGCGACGACAGCGCAACCCCCGACAACACAAAGGTACGGGGAGGCGAGTGCCGCAATTCGCATTTGCGCGGCCGTTAAAGCGGCCTCAAGACTAGCGCTACAATATCGCCCAACCACCAACATCGCCAATATCACCAACGACATCTCAGCGCAGCAGCGTCATCAGTCGAACGCTGCGTCACTGCAGCTCAGCCACACAGTCATCGCCTCAGCCAACGACCACAGCAACCAGCATCTACAACAGCGGGGGCCGACCTAACATAGGCCCAACGCACTGACCCAACGGTACCAACCGGTAGCAACACCGGCATCAACGACCACAGCAACCAGCATCTACAACAGCGGGGGCCGACCTAACATAGGCCCAACGCACTGACCCAACGGTAGCAACCGGTCAACAACAACCGGCAACAACAACAACGACAACCGACTGTAACTACAACAACAACCAGGCTGTAACAGGTTTTTTAGGTTTAAGTGTGGTTTGTGTAGTGAGGGTGTAGGAAAAGCGGCGGGGCCGTAAGCGCCGACCACCTAGTTGAAAAATGTTTGCATGTTGTAACGCCAATGAGCGGTGAGCGGAGCAAGAGCGTAATATAAAAGTGTTGTGAGCCAGCGCGGCTGCGAAAAATAAGGTCGAACACGACGACCGCGTAAATTTTAGAAGCGGGAGTGTGAAACGCGAGCGATGGTCGACGGCGTCGTCTCATACCCCACATTCGAGGACCTATTCCTTTCATTTGCTTTTGCCTTTTTTTTTTAAGTAGCCATTGTGCACTCACCCTAACCTCTGTCTCAAGACGTCTTGTAGGCCCGGGCGGGATCGTAATATATACCTTGTATCCTGAAGTGGGCATTTAGACGAAGCCATCGATGTCCTGATAGCATAGACGACGGGTCTGTTGCTAATTTCCATACATACATTAATTCTATTATATTTTACATTTTATTGTTTAATTCACGGTATAGTCGATAGAGTGTAGGCATGTGAATGTGTGTAAGCACCAAGAATCATCATCCCAAACTTTGGGAGTCATACTGGATAACCAGTCACGACCTTCTAGGGTCGAATGAAGGTGCATACACACACATGCGCGCACTCTTGAAGTAGCTAATGTACCACTGAGGTGGACCAACACATCTATACACACACATATAATATAATACATATATAAACGCGTTTTTTGATTTGAATTTATTTTTAGTCTGGCACTTTGTCGACTATTTTGATTTTTGAATTTTTGTTCAGTTTCGATTTTAAAAACTCTCACGTTCACCGAGTCGAAGGTACGGAGGGTGGTTGTATAGGTGTGTGAGCATATCATATACCGGTATCCCAATCTTTGGGGATCGTAGGCCATCAGCGGGCGACTCAATAGGGTCGAGTAAGCACACACCCATACACGCGCACACTCCGACTTCAAAGTAGCATGCCCATAGAAACTGGGCATATAAGCATAGTTTAGTTAGAGTTAAACACAACTTAGTTCATGCTAGTATAGTCTAGACATAAGCCAAAGCCCATGAAGGGTATAAATATCAACAGATGCGCAACTCAATAAATTTCACGTTTTTTTTTTTCATGAATATCCTACTAATATTATAAATGTGAATGTAGCGATGTTTGGATGTTTGGATGTTTGGATGTTTGGATGTCCAGACGTTTGCTTTTGTTCCCTAAAAACTTGAGAATGGCTAGACGGATTTTGTTGAAATTTGGCACGCCTACAGGTTATAGTCTGGAAGGAGCTATAGGCTATTTTTTTTTTAATTTTGGGGGTTCCGACCCTGCAAGGGACCGTTACTTTTCGAAATTTTTTTTATTCCATATAACTCTAGGTATATTGAAACTATACTTATGATATTTCGCATATAGGTATAGAAAGATCGTACAATATGGGTATCAAACGAAAGGGGATGACCCCAGGTTTCATTTTGGCTTCGATATATTTCGATAAATTTATCGATAACCAAGTTATCGGTCAAAATTCGATTGCCCGAAAACCTTAATATTACCCTACAATATGGGTATCAAAGGAAAGGGGAAGGCCCCAGGTTTCAGTTGGGCTTCGATAAATTTCGATAAATTTATCGATAACTGAGTTATCGGTGAAAATGTTATTGCACAAAAACCTTAAAATTGCCCTACAATATGGGTATCAAACGAAAGGGGATAGCTCCAGGTTACATTTGGACTTCGATATATTTCGATAAATTTATCGATAACTGAGTTATCGGTGATTGCCCAAAAAACTTAACATTACCCTATAACATGGGTATCAAACGAAAGGGGAGGGCCCCAGGTTTCATTTTGGCTTCGATATATTTCGATAAATTGATCGATAACTAAGTTATCGGTCAAAATTCGATTGCCCATAAACCTTAATATTACCCTACAATATGGGTATCAAACGAAAGGGGATGGCCCCAGGTTTCATTTGGGCTTCGATATATTTCGATAAATTGATCGATAACTGAGTCAACGGTCAAAATTCGATTGCCCGAAAACCTTAATATTACCCTACAATATGGGTATCAAAGGAAAGGGGAAGGCCCCAGGTTTCAGTTGGGCTTCGATAAATTTCGATAAATTTATCGATAACTGAGTTATCGGTGAAAATGTTATTGCCCAAAAACCTTAAACTTGCCCTACAATATGGGTATCAAACGAAAGGGGATAGCTCCAGGTTTCATTTGGACTTCGATAGGTTTCGATAAATGTATCGATAACTGAGTTATCGGCGAAAATGTTATTGCACAAAAACCTTAAAATTACCCTACAATATGGGTATCAAACGAAAGGGGAAGGCCCCAGGTTTCATTTGTACTTCAATATATTTCGATAAATTGATCGATAACTGAGTCAACGGTCAAAATGCGATTGCCCGAAAACCTCTATATTACCCTACAATATGGGTATCAAACGAAAGGAGATAGCTGCAGGTTTCATTTGGATTTCGATATATTTCGATAAGTTTATCGATAACTGAGTTGTCGGTGATTGCCCAAAAAACTTAACATTACCCTATAACATGGGTATCAAACGAACTAAGTTATCGGTCAAAATTCGATTGCCCATAAACCTTAATATTACCCTACAATATGGGTATAAAACGAAAGGAGAAGGCAGCAGGTTTCATTTGGACTACGATAGGTTTCGATAAATTGATCGATAACTGAGCTATCGGTGAAAATGTTATTGCCCAAAAACCTTAAACTTGCCCTACAATATGGGTATCAAACGAAAGGGGATAGCTCCAGGTTTCATTTGGACTTCGATAGGTTTCGATAAATGTATCGATAACTGAGTTATCGGCGAAAATGTTATTGCACAAAAACCTTAAAATTACCCTACAATATGGGTATCAAACGAAAGGGGAAGGCCCCAGGTTTCATTTGTACTTCAATATATTTCGATAAATTGATCGATAACTGAGTCAACGGTCAAAATGCGATTGCCCGAAAACCTCTATATTACCCTACAATATGGGTATCAAACGAAAGGAGATAGCTCCAGGTTTCATTTGGATTTCGATATATTTCGATAAGTTTATCGATAACTGAGTTGTCGGTGATTGCCCAAAAAACTTAACATTACCCTATAACATGGGTATCAAACGAAAGGGGAGGGCCCCAGGTTTCATTTTGGCTTCGATATATTTCGATAAAGTGATCGATAACTAAGTTATCGGTCAAAATTCGATTGCCCATAAACCTTAATATTACCCTACAATATGGGTATAAAACGAAAGGAGAAGGCAGCAGGTTTCATTTGGACTACGATAGGTTTCGATAAATTGATCGATAACTGAGTTATCGGTGAAAATGTTATTGCCCAAAAACCTTAAACTTGCCCTACAATATGGGTATCAAACGAAAGGGGATAGCTCCAGGTTTCATTTGGACTTCGATAGGTTTCGATAAATGTATCGATAACTGAGTTATCGGCGAAAATGTTATTGCACAAAAACCTTAAAATTACCCTACAATATGGGTATCAAACGAAAGGGGAAGGCCCCAGGTTTCATTTGTACTTCAATATATTTCGATAAATTGATCGATAACTGAGTCAACGGTCAAAATGCGATTGCCCGAAAACCTCCATATTACCCTACAATATGGGTATCAAACGAAAGGAGATAGCTCCAGGTTTCATTTGGACTTCGATATATTTCGATAAGTTTATCGATAACTGAGTTATCGGTGATTGCCCAAAAAACTTAACATTACCCTATAATATGGTTATAACACGAAAGGAGAAGGCAGCAGGTTTCATTTGGACTACGATAGGTTTCGATAAATTGATCGATAACTGAGTTATCGGTGAAAATGTGATTGCCCAAAAACCTTAAACTTGGCCTACAATATGGGTATCAAACGAAAGGGGAAGGCCCCAGGTTTCAATTTAGCTTTGATATATTTCGATAAATTGATCGATAACTAAGTTATCGGTCAAAATTCGATTGCCCGAAAACCTTAATATTACCCGGCAATATGGGTATCAAACGAAAGGGGATAGCTCCAGGTTTCATTTGGACTTCGATAGGTTTCGATAAATTGATCGATAACTAAGTTATCGGTGAAAATGTTATTGCACAAAAACCCTAAAATTGCCCTACAATATGGGCATCAAACGAAAGGGGAAGGCGCCAGGTTTCATTTGTACTTTAATATATTTCGATAAATTTATCGATAACTAAGTTATCGGTGAAAATGTTGTTGCACAAAAACCTTAAAATTGCCCTACAATATGGCCATCAAACGAAAGGGGAAGGCCCCAGGTTTCATTTGTACTTCAATATATTTCGATAAATTGATCGATAACTGAGTCAACGGTCAAAATGCGATTGCCCGAAAACCTCTATTTTACCCTACAATATGGGTATCAAACGAAAGGGGAAGGCCCCAGGTTTCAATTTACTAGCTTTGATATATTTCGATAAATTGATCGATAACTGAGTTATCGGTGATTGCCCAAAAAACTTAACATTACTCTATAATATGGGTATAAAACGAAAGGAGAAGGCCGCTGGTTTCATTTGGACTTCGATAGGTTTCGGTAAATTGATCGATAACTGAGTTATCGGTGAAAATGTGATTGCCCAAAAACCTTAAACTTGCCCTACAATATGGGTATCAAACGAAAGGGAAAGGCCCCAGATTTCATTTGTAAAAATGCGATTGCAGAAAAACCTTAATATTACCCTACAATATTGTATCAAATCAACATTTGAAGTTCAATTCATCCTGGCCTTGAAAGGCCCCCTAACGTTACCAACGAATACCGCAAAAGAAAATTTTTGAAAACCGGTTTTCAATACTCTTTTTTCAAAATTTTCAAAATATTCAAAATATTCGAATTTGGTAAATTCTTCAGTAGGCAATAATACTCGTATTATATAAATATGAAATCTTAAAGTATATTATTGATTTTGAAAGTCCCCCTAACTACTTACATCCCGAGCAACGCCGGGTACCCTGCTAGTATAATAATAAAACCATAATGTATTGCTAGTTTGCTAATCGAAATTAAGTGTTCTTCTTTTCAGATGTGGTGGGGACGGACGGACTGGACAGGGATGGACATGGGGATTTGCTGAGGGAGATTCAGGGGGTATTTGTTGGGGTCGGCGAAAATATCCTGCCACAGTCGACCAAGGTTGGGAGGGTTTTGAGTGGCCCGGCCAAAATACCATCTATGGCCGGAATCGGGGTTAGTCAAGGGAGGTTGCAGCGCCTGAGGACCAAAAGTGCAAGTGATATGCGGTCAGGTATGAGATTTTTTTTTGTATGGTGCGGCTGACATGCTTCGGGGAGCCAACAATCCACTTGGCTTCGTCTAGATGGTCAGTAGTATCGATGCGGGGGGCATCGTGGACAGGGGACCAGGGGTCAGCCAGCTTGTTTTGGTGTTGTTTAGGCTGGGCAATAGTGGCGATTTCTGACCTTGGCCACGAGGGATCAGGTCTGCGCGCAGCTCGTTTTGCCAGTTTAAGAGTGGACGACAGTGTTCTTAGAAGGATTCCAGGGGGGAGCTAAACGGAACAGGTAGCTCAGTTGGCCAACTTTAGCGCCGGCTGCTGTTGTTTGGGGTTGGGGAACCGGACTGTTTTAGGGGGTACGGGAACAGACGGACGACGTTAGGCAGACGAACACCACATCAGGTAAAGAAGGCACGAAGTTTCATTTTCATCAATTTTATTTTAATTTTTTTTAGTTTTCTTTTCACATCCTATCTACTGGCACATCCGTAGATAGATAATAAACATATTGCAACACGTATGTACACACGTCTAAAAACCACGTATATGTACCACGTATATTTCGGGTTTAGGGGTAATTGAAGTTTGAGTTTTTCTGGGACATTGGGTTAGTTTCTTTTCCAACTTCGTTTGCATCAACGTCTTGTTAGTCGGCACGCGGCGTAATGTCGAAGGATCCGAATAAGGTGGAGCGGCGGAATGGCGCACTTGGAAGCGCAGCACCCCGACGAAGAAAACGGCGACGCGGCCGGGCTTAGAGGGGCGGGCGCGCATAGTGAGACAGGCGCGCGTGCACACGCTGAACAGTTGGAAGCGCATGGGCATTCAAAGCAGGTAGGCGAAGCGCTGATGCGGAAGTTCGAGGAAATGTTCTTCCAGTATCAGCTAGAGATGAACCGCTCAACGACGGAGGCGGTCAAGGAGGTTGCGCAGGTATTTAGGAAGGACATCAACGTGTTATCAAGCAGTCTAGCGGACTTGGAGGTCGAAAGCGAAAATCGGGTCGCGCGAGAGGCGGCGCGGCACGAAGAGTGGTTGCAGGACGCCGAGACAAGCGCGAACAGGATGGCGGCGAGCCCATCACCAGCGCGCGGAAAACGCCAGGGGCACGCGCGGCGGATAGGCACAACAGAGCGGGCGCACAGTATGAGAGAGCGGCTACGAAGGCCATACGCGATTGGCGCCTCAAGTTCGACGCGGGTCCAAAGGCGATCCCGATCGAGCGCTTCCTTTTCCGTGTAGACACGCTTCGAAAAAAACACAACATTTCGGCTCAAGACTTATTCGCCAATTTTCATCTGCTGCTAGAAGGACAGGCGCAAGAGTGGTACTGGCTGTACACTGAGGAGCGACAGCTTCGGGGACTTCCAGGCGTTTCGGAAGGCAATTGTGGAGCAGTTCAGAAAGGCGGACTGCGATGAAGAAATCCGCCAGGCGATGAACGAGCGCAAACAGGAGTATAACGAAAAGTTTGAGGAGTTTTATGCGGTAGTTAGGGGCATGGAGCTGACGATGCGGACCAGGCTGCCGGAGCAAAGCCTAGTTAACCTGATGCGTAGAAATCTGAAGCCGCGGATAAAGATCCTCATCTTTGGTTGCCGGGTCGAATCGATGGAGGATCTCAGGAGGGAGTGTCGCAGGGCGGAGAAGCACTTGGCGGAATACGAAACAAAGCCGTATCGCAGGAAGGCGCTCGAAGAGCTGGAGGACGACCGCGCGGAGGCAGAACCAGACACGCTGGAAGCGTTTCATAGGCCCACCAGGGATAGGCCAATGCGGAAGGAGCCTTCGAGCGACACGAAGCCCAAAGGAGAGGACCAGCCACAGGAGCGAGCAGGCGGACACAGCTGTAATGGGCGGTTACACAGCATGATTTGCTATAAGTGCAATTTGCCCAGCAAGCAGCTCTGCGAAGGATGCCAGGCGAAAAACCAGGAGAGCGACAGGAAGACCGGGGAGCCCTGTCAGCGTCGGACAACCCCAGCGAAGTAATTTTGCAAGTTAACCAAATTTTAAACAAACCAAACAATAGACATTTTTTCAAACCAAATACGACGAGTTTTAATAGTCAGCGAGTGGGGGGAAGCGCGCACGGGGCGACAGCACATTTGTCTCTGGGCGAGCGACAAGCCAGGTACGATGCAGCGCGAGCGCGAATATTTCAGACCTCTTCAGGGATGTATCCTGTGAGCGACGAGTGCATCGGAACAGAAGCGGCGGAATATGAACCGTCTAAATGCCCACTTCAGGACACAAGGTATATATTATGATCCCGCCCGGGCCTACAAGACGTCTTGAGACAGGGGTTAGGGTGAGTGCACAATGGCTACTTAAAAAAAAAAGACAAAAGCAAATGAAAGGAATAGGTCCTCGAATGTGGGGTATGAGACGACGCCGTCGACCTTCGCTCGCGTTTCACACGCCCGCTTCTAAAATTTACGCGGTCGTCGTGTTCGACCTTATTTTTCGCAGCCGCGCTGGCTCACAACACTTTTATATCACGCTCTTGCGCCGCTCACCGCTCATTGGCGTTACAACATGCAAAAATTTTTCAACTAGGTCGTCGGCGCTTACGGCCCCACCGCTTTTCCTACACCCTCACTACACAAACTACACTTAAACCTAAAAAACCTGTTACAGCCTGGTTGTTGTTGTTGTTACAGTCGGTTGTCGTTGTTGTTGTTGCCGGTTGTTGTTGTTGTTGCCGGTTGTTGTTGACCGGTTGCTAACGTTGGGTCAGTGCGTTGGGCCTATGTTAGGTCGGCCCCCGCTGTTGTAGATGCTGGTTGCTGTGGTCGTTGATGCCGGTGTTGCTACCGGTTGGTACCGTTGGGTCAGTGCGTTGGGCCTATGTTAGGTCGGCCCCCGCTGTTGTAGATGCTGGTTGCTGTGGTCGTTGGCTGAGGCGATGACTGTGTGGCTGAGCTGCAGTGACGCAGCGTTCGACTGATGGCGCTGCTGCGCTGAGATGTCGTTGGTGATATTGGCGATGTTGGTGGTTGGGCGATATTGTAGCGCTGGTCTTGAGGCCGCTTTAACGGCCGCGCAAATGCGAATTGCGGCACTCGCCTCTCCGTACCTTTGTGTTGTCGAGGGTTTGTGTTGTCGAGGGTTGCGCTGTCGTCGCGCTAGCGTGAATGTGAGCTAGCCCGATGTGCTTACTCGCACTGTTGTTGCTGAAAAGGCCCGTATAATGGCTGCAGACCGTGCTAATCAAGTTTAATCGATGGCACCACTGGTGGTGCTTTTGTTGTCGATTTGGCTGACGTCGCGGTAGGTGGGCCTGTGGTGGCTGCGCTTACTCTCAGGCGTGATTCGCTTCCGCTCGGCTTCTCGGTGGCGTAGCACCCGAGTTGTCGGAGAATACCTCCTAAAATGGAGATGACCTCCAATTAACCCCTTTTCATTTGCAAGAAGTATTTACTTACCCGTGGCGCTGCCTTTTCGGCCGGAACGTGGGACTTGCGCTTTTCTCATCGTCGTAAGTCCTTCGCATTTTATATGCCCACGGATCGTCCAGCTGCGTCTCCAACTTCGTATAACGCGTTTCCCTTGGATGACAGGATCATGGACCGCAGATATTTTGGCGCAAGCTTGGCATTGAAGCCGTCGGTCGCATTACTTAATCTGAAATTCCGCCGGTACACAATCTCTCCTTCCCGGCATCTCACTGGCCGAGCCTGGTGTTGTACGTCTGCTGCCCTTTTCTGTACGCCTCTTAAAGGTTCTTTATCAGGTTTTCTCTGAGGAGCGACGCCCGGTCCCCTCTCTGGATGACGTCTATATCCGTTTCTCGCAATGCCTCGAGTCGCCGCAGGGTTTCATACGCTCTGCCGTGCTGAACCATCGTTTGCTCGAATACGGCTGTGTACGGCTCTATTTGGATGGCCTCTTGTACCGCGCTCCGTATTGCAAAGGCTGCCAACGACACGTGTTCATCCCAACTGCTCTGGTCCGCACCCGCGATGTATGTGCGCAGCATGGCGAGTAGCGACCGATTGACCCTCTCGGACGCATTCGCCTGCGGCGCATACGGTGCAGTCCTAGCCTGGTTCACTCCGTAGCTCCTTAAAAACCCCACAAACGAATCTGCTATGAATTGCCTACCATTGTCGGAGTGTAAAGTCTCCGGCACGCCAAAAATGTGAAACACCTCCGTCTCGAGATATCTAATTACCTCCTGCGTCGTCGCCTGCCTCATGGGCTTGAAAAAAACGAACTTTGTCGAGGATACGTTCGGCGCCTTGGCGCACTTACACAACTCGCATCTCGCGACGAGGTTTCGCACGGCTCCAGCCATCCCCGGCCAAAATGCTTTGCCCCTTAGCCTGTGCAGCGTTTTCGCTGTACCGCCATGACCGGCCGACCTATCACCGTGCGCCTCTTCTAGCAAACGTCGTCTCAGTCCCTCTGGCACCCATACTCTCCATACCGATTCTTCTTCTTCTTCCGAGCGCCTTGGGCGCACCCTTTTGTACACGATGCCATCGACGACTCGCAGATCCGGTAACCTTTCAGCATTTTGTCTAATCTGACGCCCAATGACATGTACTCCTCGCTAGTGAACTCCGGGGATGTGAAGTAGATATCGGCCATGGTTTCCAGCTCGCTCACCTCCTCCATGTGCATCGGCTCAATGTATCTGGAACGACGTTCTGCGCGCCCTTGCGGTGTTCTATTTTGAAGTCGAATCCCTGTAGCTTCAGGCTCCACCTAGCCAACCGTCCCGAGAGATCTTTCTGTCCCATGAGCCATTTCAGACTCATGTGATCAGTGATCACGGTGAATGGGAGACCTTCCAGGTACGCGCGGAACTTTTTGACACTTACGACCGCGGCTAGACATTCCAACTCAGTTATGGTGTAGTTGCGCTGGGCGGAATTCAGCTTCTGCGACATGAACGCGATCGGTCGCTCGTTGCCTTCATCATCCTTTTGAAAAAGCACGCTGCCGATGCCCTGTGTGGACGCGTGGCATTGTACGTAGAAGTGCTTGCTGAAGTCAGGATTTACGAGTACCTCGGCTGATGTCTCCATAGCTTCTGGTGTCATCGCGAATGTTTTGGCCTTGCGCAGGCACTCCGTCATCGGCGCGGCGATTGTGGCAAAGTTTGAGATGAATCTCCGGTACCACCCGCACATGCCTAGAAATCGGCGCAGCTGCTTGATAGTGGTCGGTACCGGGAATTCCACAATTGACCGCACTTTTTCGGGATCGGTTTTCAACTCACCCTGCCCTACTATGAAGCCTAAGTACTTCAGCTCGCGATGGCAGAACTTGGATTTGTTCACAATGATGGTGAGACCAGCGCTAGCGAGACACTCAGCTACTTCGGCCAGGTGCACAAGGTGCGACTCGAAGTCCGGAGAACATACCAACAGATCGTCGATGTACACGAAGACGTTCTCTCTCAGACGCGAGGGGATCACCTTGTCCATCAGTCGGCACAACCGCTGACTGGCGTTGCACAAGCCGAAGGGCATCACTTTGAAGTGATACAATGGTCGGCCCGGAACGGTGAACGCGGTCTTCTCCCTCGACGCCGGCTCCTAAGGGATCTGCCAGAAGGCGTCCTTCAAGTCGATCCCCGAAATGAAGTGCGTCTCCCGCAAACGCGCCAAGATCCCCTCTACGTGCTGTGTGGGATATGCATCCTTTTCGTGCGCTCATTGAGCTTACGCATATCCACACACAGACGCTTTTTCCCGGGTTTCTCCACTAGAACGATCGGCGAACTCCACGCGCTATTGCTCTCTTCGATGACATCTAGCTTGAGCATGCGGTCAATTTCCTCGTAAGCGTACTTCTGTCTGACCGGCGACATCGGGTTATGTCGTTGTTTCACCGGCACCGTGTCATCCGCGACCTCAATCGTGTGTTCTAGGAGATGCGTCCTTCCGAGACCAAGCTCTGTGAATGATGGAAACAGCCCTTTCACGCGCTCTAACTCCCTGCTCTGGTCGGCGGTCAGGTCCAGTTGTCCCTGGGTGTCCAATTCTGAGATGACCATGGGCGCCACCCCGAAGGTATCCCAGAAGTCGATCTCCAGGTACAACTCCTGCTTTAAACTAGGCACCAGGTATAGCGTCATTGGC